>JBBMJY010000018.1:309517-319790 GCA_037833715.1 Toxotes lorentzi | reverse complement strand
CACACACACACACACACACACACACACACACACACACACACACACACACACACACACACACACACACACAGAAATGGACAGACATAAGTGTGTATCAGTACCTCAGTCAGTGCAGCTCTTGTGTCCAGGCGGACAGCAAGGCTGGGTGACTCTGTTGTATCTCCATCTCCATCAGTCCTTCAGCATCCAAGAAACCACAGAGGAAACAGCAAACAAAGACTGAGCTTTGAACTGTCAGTCAAATCCACCGCAGACACACAAAGACAACAGATGTCACAACTGTAAAAATGAAGGAAAACACTACACTCTACCCATTTCTTTCAATCTATCTACCTTCCTCCTCCGCACTGTCTCTGTCCCTTTCTCTCTCTCTCTGTTCTCTCCTGTGTCTCAGACCGTACACTCTCTCCCTCTCTCTCTCTCACACACACTGATTCTCCATCTGTCACCACCCCCTCTTCTTCACCCCTCCCACCTCATACATTATTAATGAGCCTCAGACACACACACACACACATACACCAGCTCCACTACTGTCAAACACACTCACACACACACTTTACAAGCTGTGTACAACTGTTCCACACATAAATGTAAGTCAAATACTGTGGAAACCAACAGCCCATCTGCTGTCAAACATTAAAAAATAAAAAACAACAAAAAAAAAGAAAAATTAACAGTCACAGAGATTATGTTTTTTTGTTACGTTACTTTATGTCATGTTAATATAATACAATACAATAGCCATATTTGTGAGAGATCCACCAGGTTAGTTTGATTTTAACAAACTATCTTTCAGTGAAAGCAATTCAGAACAGTGTATTTCAGGGTTTTTTCAATTTAGCAGTGAGGGATTGAAAATGAGTAGAACACTGTAAAAAAATCCGATCTGGCATGAATGACATGTTGGAGTGTAGAAGCAATAGTATAGAAATGGTTGCTTCCTGTTGACATCAAGTAGGAGGTATTTTGTAAATAGTGTAAGGGAGAGGCAGTGGACCCAACAAGGCCTTCAAACGCTGGTGTGCCCACCATATGGCAAACGGTCCGGTCAATGCTAGATGGCTAGCAAATCAGACATTTATTCTGAATGATGTCTTCTGTTCCTATGGATTGGATTTTTGGTGTGTGACTGAAACCTGGCTGCTGGTGAGTGAAGTTCATTTTTAGAAGTTTTACCACTGGATTGCACATATTTTACCTCAGAGACAACTTCGTGAGGAGGAGGAGGAGGAGCAGCGACTGTTTTTCAGGAAACGTTTGAACTGTAGGAAACTGTCGTCAAACTTCTACTCCAGCTTTGAACTGAACACAATCGAGGCACAGTTCTCAGCAAGTCTGTCTAATGAAATAAAAATATGCATTCCTCCGACACTCTCCTCGCATGTATGTGTAACCCATAAAACACACATCAGCCACGCATGAACACGCTCACATGCAAAGCACATACAGGTCACAGAGGAGACAGTGCCGATCATGCATGAACGCAGAATATGCATGCACACACACCAAATTCTCCCTCTCACACACACACACAAACACACAGATTTGTCCATGCATGTAGTGCAGTAAAGGAACTCCCCCTCAGCTGGAGGCTATCTGACTTTTCTCATGGACAAGACGTGGCTGGGAGGGAGGTCAGTGTGTGTGTGTGTGTGTGAGAGAGAGAGAGAGAGAGAGAGAGAGAGAGAGAGTGTGTGGGTGGAAGCAAAAACCAGTAAAAATACAAACACTACCCTTTTAACCTTTTCTCCAACATGTTGGTGAATACTTTTATTTGTCAGATGAGAAGATTTATATCTTGTTAGATATCAAACTGGTGATCAGATCATTCAAGAGTCCAAACCTGGCAACCCCCACTGTGAGGACAGGACCTTTAAGGTATTGAGTGCAGTCACTGCATCCAGCTGTGGATCAAGAAAGTGCCCCATTAAGGAAATCACAGTGGTTATAAAGCTGTAAGCTGTGTGTATCAGTCCAACAAGAAAAAAATTGTAATTCTTTTTCATTCAGCTTTTTGCAATTAACACATTCAAAATGAGGGAATGTGCCTCATGGGAGAAGGAAAGAAGAAGACAGAGCAAGAAATCTAGAGAGGGAGGTACAGAAGGTCAGTAGGAGGAAGGGGGTGGGATGGATGGATTTGGGGCCTTCAGGGCATGATAAAGAAACCCCCCCACCACCGGCAGAGTATAAACTGACCTGAAGCCTGGTGAGACAGAGATTTTCATTTTTATATATCTATGTGTTGTGCACTGGTGCGTGCGTGTGTGTGTATCTAGGCTTGACCTCCTGAAATTGGCCAGTGTTTCCAACTCCCTTCTGTCCCTCAGACACACCCCCAAACAATCAATAACCCACCCTCCCACCCTTCACCCGCTGCCGCTAGCTGTGACATGCAAATGACCCTTGCATATTATTAAAACATATGCCCTGACAACAATAGGAAAACCTCAACACCCCCTCAAGACGTGCGCCAAGACATTCACACACGCACACACGCGCACACACACACACACACACACACACACAGGGCACAAACAAAAGGAAAGATAACATCAAATTGTGCCCAGATGGACTCCAGTCAGTTGACCTGTGGTCAGATCTGCAACAGACAAGCAAACAGACAAACAGACATCGAGAGTGCACTTGAGCCCCACTCACACCATAACACACACACACGCACACACGCACACACACACACACACACACACACACACACAAGGAAACATACTTCATCCTGTTGCTACCTCAGACCTAAAGCCTGCTGCTTGGAGCTGGAGTTGGGTCGCTGTATAACAGTTCACCCTTTATGTTCTTGGTCAGATTGTCTCTTTCTCTTTTTTTCCCAGTGTTCCTGCTGCCTTTACCTGTAATTTCCCTGCTCCTTGTCCCACTTGTCTGCCTCTTTCCATTCATTAAAAACTACTTCACTTCATCAGCCTGCCTTTGTGTCTGCATTTGGATGCACCCTGCCTGTGCTGTCACCAGCACCCAGACAAAGACAGAGCTTAGATACAAAATTTCACAATCATTACAACAAAAATACACAAGGTCATTTCTATTTAGGCTGTATACTTCTGTGTCATAAAGACAACTGAGGAAATTCACTGACTTTCACTGTCAACTGAGAGATGCAGTTAATAACTCAGACAAACACTCAAGTTCTAACAGAGAAGAATGAACCTTCACACCTGAAAACATTGAGCCTCAAGTTTTGACCTGGTAAAACCATAACTACATCTAAATAAGGAGAGCAAAGGGCACAAACCATGAACATGTAATTTTTAGGCCTATGCATTGAAATGACCCAGACTGAGCCAAGTAAACATTTTATTTTACCTCTCAGCTGGTTTCCTATCTTTGTATATTGGGATGTTAAATGAAAAACATGTTTATAAAGAGCAAAGTGAGTCACCACAAAACTACTTATTTGGTATCATATTGGAAAATGAACAGTGTGGAGTGGTGAATGAGGAACTAGGATAAGAGGAAACAGTAAAGGAGATAGGAAAGAAAAATGAAGACAGCTTCATAGCTAGGCAATAACTGGACTCGTAACAGTGTAGGCCACAGGCCTGCCCTGTGTTAATTAACTCTGTCGTTGACCCCTATACAGACACACACACACACACACACACACACAGACAGCCATGTCCTGTGGTTATTGAACCGGGCGTGGGGGACAGATCTGACCCTCGGCACTGAGAGAGTTTGGTTTTCTAATCAAATGACAGCAAAATAGAACACACACACACACACACACACACACACACACACACACACACACACACACACACACAGCAAATAACTGTAAGACTGTTAATATCACTCAGGGTCTTAATCCTCTAAGACACTGTTGTTTTCAATGTCACTTAAGTGTAATGTTAAAAACTTTTTTGCAGGCTAAGGGCAGTGAAAAAACAAACAAACAAAATACATTTTCCATAATGCATTTCACCTTCGCAGAGTGTAATTCAACGAATCACAATGCATTTCAAAAAACATGCTAGCTCTAAAGGGAGAAGCATGCAAACGCCGCACTCACTCTTAAAGGGATATACTCTACACACATTCTGTATGTTGCATCTGGTCTTAATAGGTTTATTTATTTATTCACTTTTATTGTTGTTTGCTTTGATGTAATACTGGTAAAACCTGTTCAAATCTTAAGACCTATTACTGGCCAGTGCCACCATATGTGGCAGCACAGATATTCCAAACAGAATGACAATACCTCAGAGACACACACACAGATACGTGGTCACACATGAACAGCCCCCTTCACCAGTATCAGGTAGCTCACTAATTGAGCTGTTTAAAAATTTACTTGACAGAGAATGAGGGAGGGAGAAGGAGGACAAAGGGGATATGGGATTAGAAATACTTGTCAGAGAGATCACTATTTATACACAAAAACACACACGCACGCACTACTGAGAGAAATGAAACGAAAACATGAGGGTGAATACGAGAGATAAGAGGAACACTGTAGAGTTTTTTTTTTTTTAACCCAGTGCAGAGCAGCTCCCTGGACGCACAACAGAGTGAGGACACCCTGAACCTTCCCACAGTTCTCTGTTGTTTATTTCACTCTAATCAGGCGGCAAGCAAGCTGCTTCGTTAGAGCAAACACAGAGTTTAGGATGGGAGCCAAAAATGTGTTTTGATGTTTGTGTGTGTGTGAGAGAGAGAGAGAGAGATCGGTGTTTCTGAAACTGTCTCTACATTTGAAAAAGCGCTTCATTCGTTTTTCCTCTTTACAGCTGCTGGCTCTCAGCTTTGGCAGTTTGTATCACTGTTGTAAAGTTTGTTGAAACCCCAGCACCGCAACACATCTCCAAAAACCCAACAACCATGTCAGGAACTCACCCAAGCCTTTCCTGGTTTCAGCCATCACTCCTGGGACCAAATAACTCCCCTCTTTATGGATGGTACTTCTAATGGTCCAGGAATTTTTGTGGCAGGACTTTCAGTGCTGAACATTGCTAACTGGTCGTGACTGATTGTGTACAGCTTCCCTCAAATACAGATAAAATAAGTGTTTGGGGACCAGGGACAGACTTTTATTGTCGTGCTTACTGACTTTAAAAGTCATTAGTAAATGAAACTTCATTTGCTATTTGTTTCAGCACAGTTATATTCTCAACAGAAACCCTTCACCATACTCTGGCCTCTGGCCTGCGCAGTCTCCTTCAACTGACGACCATCATCCGTCAGAACTGTGCCATAGTAAAAACAAAGAACAGATTCACTTCCTGCCCTCCTGTGTTCCCCACCTGTGTGATTACCTGTCCCTCCCCGAGGCTCTGGGTCTCTGTAAAGCACTTTGAGACAATTTTGATTGTGGAAGGCGCTATATAAATAAAATTGAATTGAATTGAAATTGAATTGAATGTGTTCCACCTGTGTCTAATTGTCTTCCTGCCTCCTTGTGTATTTAAGTCCTGTCCCCTCCTTTGTTCTGTGCCAGATTGTCTTCGTCCCTAGAGTCAAATGTGCCAGTCTTTATTCCTAGTCTTGCTCCTTGTATGTTCTGACCCTGTTTGTCCTCCTTGTGGTTGTTGTTGCTGATTTAGCATTACATTTTTGATACCTCTGCCAGATTGTGGACTGCTTTCTCATGTAGCTTTTTTTATGGTTCAGTTTAAGCCATTTATGTTTCCTATGAAATGTATCTGCTGTTGCAGTTTAGTTGTAGAGAAACATAATTTCTAGGAGACAGGGTTGAATATGGAAACGAATACTTTAAAATTCCTGGTCTGGCATCTTAGTTTAGTTCCTGTGTCACTTTAACTCCTGTAACTCTCTGGTGGAAAAGTGGCAGTTGGTTCAACTTTATTCTCTAACAAAAGTGTGAATAAGGTATGAACCCATGATCCGAGTCAGATATGGGTGAGTCCTGCTCAAATACGTTAGCCAAAAGTATCTGATAAATGTCCTCACACACTTAAGATATGACATGAAGGCTAACTGAAAAAAAAAATAAAAAACTGACTATACAAATATTTCACATATGAATCTGTTCCTGATTTGCAGGCTGAATAAACCCTAAATGTGTTTTGTGTTTCATCTGATCCAAAATTAGGAGCAGAGAGTGTGATAGAAAGACATACATATAAAAATATATATAAACATATATAAACATATATATAAAAAATAGCGAGAAAAGGCAGTGAAAGGGGAAAGAGTGAGGGAGCAGCTGTTGCAGACAGTAAGAAGAGAGGGAGGTTAGCTGTCTGGAGATAAACAAGCCACACACCGGTAATTGAGCAACCGTTGCCATGGCTACACTAATGATGACTATCCGCCCATATCCATCTCTACACAAAAACCACGCACACACATGACAGCAAACAATCAGGTTTAATCCTGCACTATGACAGAAGGTGATAGTGCAGGATCAGTGGAAGACTCACTGCACTGAAAACAGCCCTCAGATGATCATTCCCAGTCATTTCAAGTACTGTCCTTATTCACTCTGTCTCCTCTGTCTCACTGAGACCCTGGACAGTGACCATCAGCACAGAACAGTCAGCTGCACACAGATGAAGAAGGAAGAAGGAAATATGTATAGAATAGTTGACAATGACTTTAAATCAATCTAAAGCAATCTAGTGATTTACAGCAAAATGACTACATATAAAAGCCAGCAAAGACCCTTTATATCCACTAAATGCACTACACTCACAGATTTATCTCATTACTCTTAGTACGGAGAAGTAGCTGAGCAACACACTTTAACAACCGTGAATAATTCAAACACTAATGAATACTAATTAATGCTAATAACGAGAAAAGGGCGGCGGCTTAAAAACTGGTGGCTTAAATTTTCTTAGAGGCAATTTAGTGTGAGTCTGAATGTTATAGTGTTTTGAATTAATTAGTGTATTATCTGCACTATGTGAATACTGTGAATAACGTGAATAATAATACCTCTGCACAGAAAAAGTGCTCAGAGAACTGCAGTAAGAACAGTGGGTGAAGTGAAGGAGTAAGTTGTCATGTGAACGGGACAGTCTCTGAGGTTATTTTACTGTCTCCTGCTCAGCCTGACTAACTTGGAGGCTTGTTTAAGACATTCCAACATCTCAGATTATACTCTGAGCACAATATGTTAATACAACCAATGGCAATGATGGCCACATACACTGTACTGTGCAACCACCCTTTGCCTTTAAAATAGCTCATATTCCCCTCAGTACTGGTAGGTTGACCCAGCATCTTGGACAACTTGCAACAGTTATCCTATGGATTTAGTCTGTCTCAGTGTTCTCTCTTCTTGTAATCCCAGACTGACTCCTTGATACTGAGATCAGGACTCTCTGGGAGCCAGACCATCTGCTGCAGGGCCCCTTGTGCTTCTGGTCTCTGAAGATAGTTCAATATAATAATAATAATATAATATAATGTAATAATACGCTAATCTGGGTCAGTTGTCCAGTACACGAGAGGGTGATCAGGCATCTGAAGCTTTTCAGTACCAAACAAAAACACAAGAAGAAGAAACACTTCTGTACTTCAGCAGTTTAGTTACAAAAGTAATAGTTCAGGTAGTGTTAGCTAACAACTACCCATAAGTGAACACAAACGCACAAATGAATTGCATTTATGAAGTACGCACAAGATAAAAGTTTTACTGTCTTCACAGCTCTGAGGCACTGCACGTCCTCACCCATACAAAGCAACAGTCATCACCCACACAGATCATTCAGTGGCTGAACTGATCAGGGATCAGGTGAACTCTCCAGCAGCTCGGTGCAACATATGCAATATATAAAATACAAGGTACGTGTAGAAATGGCTGGATCTGTTTGTCTTTGTTGTTGAGACAGAGAACAATGACCACAGAGTCTGGGAGGATTAAAGATTACACGCATGACTCAGACCTGCACCTGGAGAGACAGATGTGTTTACACCTTATCAACATCTGTGCGTGTGAGCCGCTAACTTTCAATCCCGTCTCCTGGAAATCATGTAACTAGCAGAGTTCCTAAACACAACCATGAAAAAGCTGAATCAGGCTTCAGTGACTGTGTGGTGGAAAACAAATATAAACAAACGTAACAAATATGAATAAAATGTGGTATCTTCAGTATCAACGTATTTGTGACTTGCCAGATACATAATATTAAAAACATTTTGCTCATTATGTTCATAGAAAATAATGTATTTGCTGCTGCAGTTTAGATCTATAAAAATGTCATTTCTAGGAGACAGGGTTGATCTCCTAGAAATGCGAGACAGATCTAGAAACAATATGATGAAATCATAGAGAGAGTGCAGGCTGCTCCTTCCTGCTTTAAAAGTTCAAGTCATAGTGGTTGTCTCTCTGCTGTGTGTCTCTCTACACAGCAAATACACAGGTGAGAAGTGTCAGAGAGTTGGAATCCAGACGACATAAAGTCATGAAAAGGTTTGACAAGTAAAATAATAAGGGGACAGGGGGACAACTGAGCCCACAGCAGACGAGACACAGTGACAGCAGGACACAGTGTGGTGTGGTGTGGGGTGTGTGTGTGTGCGCAGGCGTAAAAAACGTGCGCCAAGCCTATTGTCCATAGCCTGACCCCCCAGAAAAAACAAACCTGCATCACCACACACACACGCCCCCCCCCACCCCTTTGTCTCCAGCAACAGGAGGTGTGGTCGTTTTTCTACAGTTAATGAGTTGGCGGGGCCACAAGGGCCAAGCGGAGGCACGGGTCATTCATTCATTTAGTTCTTTAAGCCTCCTTAGCCCCCTTCCCCCATACACACACACAGATTATTTACACTACAGCACAGGGATACACTAATGTTGCTGAAAAGGGGCAAGCTAATTTTACTCATAAATGAAAAACATATTTCTCCACTTTCTGAAAACAACGCACACACTAGCTGAAACTTTCATCATACTCACAAACACACATCCACGCATGCACATACACACACACACACACACACACACACACACACACAGCCATATAGTCCTGGCATCTGTTGACACAATAGCTTCTGGTAGCAGCTGGTCAGCAGTAGCCACAGGAGTCACATACACACACAGACACACACACACACTGACACACATGCAAACATGTAACATGTACAAGCCCCTGCATGTCTAATGACGTGCCAAGACAACATAAGAACAAGAGAAGATGACTTGGCCAGCCATCTGTAGCATGAAGGCCATGTGGAACATCTGCACTAATCAATAACACGCTCACACACATTTACACATGGAGACATGCGTAAGTGAACACGTTAACCAGGCATGTATGTTCACAAAGGCATATAAGTCTGCCGTATGAGAACTCAAAAGAACTGCTAAATTCCTCCAAAGGAAAAATATCTCTGCAGAAATATCTGTCCATTTATTCCCTGTTTAATTTCACTTGAAGAAGAATGCTGAATAAAATGAAAAATAACTTCACCATCATTCCTAGTGCCCCGTGTACACCCCATCAGCAGGTAACTTGCAAGTAAGGTTATGTTTTTTTGGAAAAGAAATGTTCAAATATTTTTGAAATTTTTGTTGCTAATTTTTAAGAACACAGAGCCGACATTACTGTTCATGTTGTAGAATCTACCTTGGTCATTCAGGCAGTGTTTAGCAGCTCTGATTCGTTTCTGACTTGTCTTCAAATATTGAACACATTCCTTTATATTAATATCATTAGGTTATCAAATGTCACTTACACGCACACATACCACTGCACAGCCTAAATTACAACATACACTGGCTGCATCACACAGCGTATTGTTTGACATGTATCAGTTGATGCACACATCAGAAACTTTACAGAGACAGAAGCAATGGTCAAGGTAGAGTGGTCAGGTGTGACCAGGATGCACCGAACGTCACAAGTCAGGCCACTGGCCATTGTACTGTCTTTGACATTTAACATTTGTCAAAATATTAATAAAGTTAAAGTTATTTTATGAGAAAGTCAATCATGATAAGTAATTACTGCAAAATTACAAACATTTTAACTCTATTAGTGTACCACACTGAGAGTAACAACCTATCAGCAGTGAAATGAATGCAGACAGATTTCTGTCTTTAAAGAAAATGCTGCTCATTTTTCCTCTGACAGATTCATGATTCACAGTTTAATGTGGTATAAGTCTGACTTTATATAAACACAGTGAATAGAAATCACTTCCATTTCCTCAAAGTGTGCTGCTGCTGTTTATAAAGACATCAGGATTTGGTGAAAGCACACACACACACACACACACACACACACACACACACACACACACACACACACACACACACACACACACA
>JBBMJY010000018.1:275568-296546 GCA_037833715.1 Toxotes lorentzi | reverse complement strand
TGTGTGTGTGTGTGTGTGTGTGTGTGTGTGTGTGTGTGTGTGTGTGTGTGTGTGTGTGTGTGTGTGTGTGTGATAAACCCTGTCCTTCCCTTGAAGGTCTAAGGTGTCAAAGCCAATCATATCAGGTGACAGGCGAGATGGGTTAACTGTGATCAATACCGCACTGACTGCCAGTCAGAGAGCAGTGGGAAAGTCCTGCAGGGTTAACACAGCGAGCAGGAAGGCTGTCTGTCCTTTGTTAAGTGGTAGAGGTGGTGCAGCTTCATAATGAAGACAGCCTTTTGTTGCAGATGCTCCTCACCTGCTTGGTAGGCGTAGTCCATCAGCTGGAGAAAGACACTCAGTGCAGTGACAGATGGGATGTATAGTGGGAACAGCCCTTTAGGCATCCAGCTTTAGTTACACTTCGACTGGAACAGAGCTGGGAGATCAGGAGAAACCTCCCAAATGTTTCCAACATAAAGCGTCTTTTCAGGCTAATGTGGGGCGATATGCTGCCTGACTGAATCATCACAGTTTCCTCAAGTGCAGATCCCCATACTACTCACACACTCAAATGGATGAGCGTCATTGTTATGAGACAAAAAAGTGAAGAAGAAAAATGGGCCATTGTCTCTAATACTGAATTCATAAATGAGCATGCCAGCGATCAGTTGTATGAAACACAGAAACAGCATCAGTGTTTATCAGCTTTCATCCACAGTAGCAGCAGTATTTAAACGTGACACGCTAAAATTAAGGAAAGTGTACAGGAGGCAGTGGAGTAAAAATATACCAAACTAAAACTGCAAAAACCCACTAGTGACCCTTAGAGGCTGAAAGTGTTCATTACACGCCACTATACAACTGGGCTTTGAATAATTAGGAAAAAAAGAAATGTAATATCAAAACATGCATTCAGCATAAAACTAAGCCTCCTTCAGAGTTTCTGTAAGTTACATGGTATGACAAATGTTTGTACTGATAATCTACAACAGACATCACTCTGGGTTTCCTGAAGTGTGTCGTTGCCATGTAAAGTCACAGGGTGAACAAAAAGAGAGAGGGTGATTGATTAGAACAAAGTGGAACAGATTTGCACTTAACAAGAAGGTGATAATCCGGATGGACTGAGTTAATGATTAACCATGCAGGCTTTGTAATGGGGCCCATTACCGCAAAGCCAGCATGTCCTTCCTTTGTGAAGGACAGCATACTTTTTTTTTTTTTTGCCTTAGTTTTATTTTGGTAGGTTTTTTTTTTTTTTCTTCATCTTACTTTGGTAGTTTTGGTTCTTACCCCCCTGCGACCTCACAACCTCTTTCTAGCCCTGGCATTTACATGCACTGTCCCAGACCTTGTGATTCAACACCTGTCCACCAGCTGCCCGCATTTGAGACTACCTTCTTCTTGAAACAGAATCCTGCTTTTTGACCACATCCCCTTGTAAAGTTCTTTTAATGCAGCCTGTTCCACTTCGATGTGTCTGCATTCAGATCCCTAGTCCCTTGTTGCCTGATACCTAAACCGTGACACACCAGTGTTTTTCCTGAGGTTACAGGATGCAGCGATTTGGACAGAACTCTTTAAACAAGCAATAAGTCTACAGGTTTACTAAATGACTTCAACCACTTCTTTAGAAGTGAAAACAAAGTCAAACTTAATCCCTGTGTAAATGAGCAACAGAACAGAGGAAGCAGTAAAGAGCAGTGAATGCAGAGGGTATGTGTTTAGCATGCACATCAGGTCCAGAGGAGTGTTTCTCCTAGTTTTTGTCCTTAGCACTGCTGAAAATACCATGTGTCACTTCTGCCCTTTATGCATATGCATGGCCTTATATTGTAATGCTGCAAGGCACAAACTCAGGCACACACACACTTACAGAAATAGAGGCAATACTGCAGAGTTAAAAACTGCCACGAAACTGGGAGAATCATCCTGAATTAAGGTTAAGTTGGGGCTTCACAAGCAGCATTTATCATAGTGACACAACACATGTACTTAACCACTGTAATGAGAGGGTTCAGTATGTGGAGGTTGGATCAGCCTTAATAAGAAACAGCGGGATGGAAACATCTGAAACAATACTTTACTGCTCTTTCACTTGGCAGGCTTCACAACACGGCCATGTTCCATGGTTAAGTCTTCCTAATTAGTATGAAAAGATCTCTGTTTTCTTCCTTATTCTGACTCACATGTGATTAAAGTAACCAATCAGAAGCTGGACGGACTGAGACTGAGGTAAATTTGAGGGAACCGCCAAGGTGTAAGGATTTAAATGTAAATAAAAATAATAAATAGTAAATAATAACTGTGTAAATGTAAATATGTAAATAGATAACCATGTAAACATCATAAACATATTTTTAGCAAATTAACTCACATTTATGAATTAACTTCACATCACTGTTCCCCTGCTGTACTCTCATTCAGCACACACACAAGGCTCCCAAGTCTTTCACAGCACCGACAGCAGAGAGAGAGAGAAAACCAAAGCAAGGAGCAGAGGTGGAATTTATGACAATGCTCTTGATCTCTAATGCTCCTGGTTAAGTCAAACAGAGAGAGGAGACAACCAAAGCTGGCCTAAACTTTAATTATGCTGATAACATCTGTCTGAGCAGCAGCTTCTACCCAATCAGACGGTTTGTCTCAGAGGATTAGATCTGCTGAGTGTATTTTAATCTTAACCATGGAGCAGCTACTTTTGAAGAACAGCCCGTGGCAAAGCTGTAGCTAAAATATTGTCAGTGTGCATCGACTGAACAGAGCTTTGACCTTCCATTGGGCTCTCCTCACCACTCCTGTCTCTGTTTCCTCCAGCGTTAGGCTTATTTCAAAAGCTTATCGTCCTACACCGGCTGTATGGAACGATCACAAACTAAATTCAATGTAATGACACATTATATTCAATACATGCTGCCACAACCAGCTACACCCAGTGATGAAAGGCATCTGGCTACTGAAACCTGTCTTTCCTTTCAGTAGTACTATATTCAGTAGTACATAGTAGTTCAAGTTAGAGCAGCCTTAAACAACAATGTTGCCCAAAGCATGTATAGAAATAAAAATACACCTTTTTTTTCACTTCTCGAACCAACATTGCACAGATTTTTAAATGATTCAAAAATCTTAAATACAGATCGATCTGACGAATTAAAAATATAATTGTAGGAAATTTAAATCAATTTTTCATTATTCATGTTACATGTTACATTTCATACAGACTCCAGACGCTTTTTAGAGCAGTGTTTTTGGTTCTTTTTTTTTTTTTTTTGTCTAAAAGCCTAGTCGGGATGTAAAGAGTCACAAGGCGTACTATGGCAATACCCCCCCCCCCCTCCCCCCACAGCGTCATGATGTGAACACAGAATAACTTTGCATACATAAATTGTACACATTTACATCGTCAAAAAAACTGCAGTCGATAGAGCTTCAGATAGTCAGAGCATTTCATATGGTATGTCAGTGGTCTCTAATTTAATATTAGCTTTCAGCAGCTTTAATTCTACAACATCAGCACTGGAATCATACTGCTCTCCTCCCTGTTCTTTGTTTCCCAGTCATCCAGTCAGTCAGTGGTCTCAATGGAAACTGAGGCCTGGAGCAGTACCACAGTCAAGACTGCCTCTCTCCATCCTCTATTTATCGTCTCCACCTGGCAGCCTGCCAGACAGCACTATGCCATCGGCCTTCATTCCAGACACTTGCAACCCATTGTTTTTCCATTTTCATCTATCTTGGTGCCTCTGTCTCTTTTTCCTTCGCCTCCTCCTCTCTTTCTTATCACTAGTCTTTTCCCTCTATCTCTGTTTCTCCTCTCATCCCTCCCTGTCCTCAGAGGAAACAGCAGCTTCTAGGAGGCGTTTAAAAATAGAAGCTGCTGAAAAGCAGAAAGTGATGGACACTTGAAGGTACAGCTCAGGTAACCTGAGAGGAACCACAGATGGAGGGGGCATAGGAAATAAAAAGGTCTTCCACTGGAGGACGACTGTAGGTTGTTAGGATGTAGTGCATGCACCAGGGATTAGGCATAGCCACGCACATAAAAATACATCTATCTGAATGTCAGGAACATTTTTTTTATCAAGTTTTGTAATGTCAGAAAATATAAAATATGAATTTCTATAATCTGCATCTGCTTACTATGCTTTAAAAAGCATAGAAAGAAGATTGGAAAAAAACATCTACCAAAACTGATTATGATGCTCTTAAGTCCACACTGCTATCAGCATGAGCAGGACAGAATAATTCCCTACTTTGGAAATGGTCTCAGTTGCAACAGCAGAGTATGAACATGCTGCACCATTGTGCCATTCTTCACAGTAAGTCTGACACTTTCATTAGCATGAATTAAGCAGTAGTCTTGTGTGCCACCTTGACCATAGGAAGATGAGAACATTGTACAAGTCAGGCTAAGCACAAAGACTGGAGAACAGCTACCAACTGCTTCTCGTCTTCAGCTTCATTTGTAAATACAACAGACTGAACCAACCAGCAATCAGTCTTGAACTGGTCAAATAGTACTGTTATTAGATTAGAGATCAGTATAGAGAGCTGAAGTCCTGACCTCCAAGACCTCCTGATCACCTCCAAGATAGCTGCTGTTTCACAAGGTTGTGTGATTCAGTGCAATGTCAATGGAGCTTTGATTCATGAGGGCTCTTCCAAGAACTTTTTTGACAGCATTCAGAAAATACAGCTGACATTAAATTTGCTCAGCACAGCAGTTGTGTGTGGGTCATTGTAAGCACTTCTCCCTTATCCATTATCCATGATATCCAGCCACTCAACAGAGTCCAAGGAGCCCTGAGAGATGCAGTGAATCATGACATACTGCTGAACTGCTGTGTTGTTGGGTTGTTGTTGTTGAGAAGGTACGATTAACGCATCTCTCCTCAGATGGATGGCACTGGGAGAGGTCCACCTGGTTCTACTTATAAAGATGGTAAGCCATTGCAGATTAAGTGGACTAACTGAATGACTCCATAGTAGTTCTCTCTGCTTCCAGGCAGAGTGAGACTGGTTGCTGACCTGCGGTTCAGTCCACATATGATGCCAGGTGAAGTATTAAACCCAGCATTCAACCCAGGAAGATGGTTGTTCTAAATCCCATGCCAGGTGAGTAACACATAGACACACATATACCTAAACAGACACACCGTGCCAGATGATCATAGGGATAACAGCGGGCTTCCCTAATGCAAAATTAATTCAGCTATCACTGGGCACCGCCCCATCTTACCCACAGTCCACCTGGCCTGGCGACAACATGTCCCATCTGCACTGGCTGCTCCATTTAACTGAATGGGAGCCAGGAGAAGGAATCAGGGGGAAAGCAGCCATATAGCATGCTGCTGCTGCTGCTGCTGCTCTGGCTGCTGCTGCTGCTGCTGCTGCTGCTGCAGTCTGCTATGTACTACATACTCCGTGTGCTGGGATAGATTAATAAAGGCAGATATTACTACTGCGCCAGTATAACATATTTTGAACTGATGTGTGGGTTCAGGCATAATGAACATATCTCCACTGTTTTCATGACCCTTCACTAGTTTTAATCATATCAAAGTACAGCTGAACACAAAATCTTTTCTGCATTACAAATTATAAAAAAATGCAAAAATGCAAACCTTCTATAAAAGGCTCATGGTTCACTGTTGTGTTTTTTTTCCAGAGATCTGGAGTGGAGCAAGATGTCTGACTCTGTTGTGGCTGTCCTGCATGTACTCCACTAGAACTGCACAGAAACATAGCTTTCCAGTCAAGAGACACATGAAACTTCTGAAACTGTCTGCTTAGCATTTTGGATTATGAAATGTTTGATAGTGATAAACTGTGTCATTAATATGAAACAGCTCTATGCAGGAGTGAAACTCCAGCGTAAATGTTGTGTGCACGCATGTTTAAGGAAAAACCACACACAACAAAACAAGCAGTATGTGTGTCTGTGAGCATGTATTGTGTTACAAAACTGACATCTGCTGGTCATAGACCTGAACTGCAGCACTGCATGATCAGAAACTTTGAGCAGTAGGCCAGGCTTTTCAGTCAGAAGCTTTAGGGAAATTAGTACAGGATTATAGCTACTGATATATTTTACAGCCACACAACTTTCCTTTTCTATGTTCTTTATCAAAGGGTCTCAAACTTTGTTTGGTTCAAAGGCCAAACTCCAAATTGCTGTATTCCCATGCCACCTGCAACCTGAAACTCATTGAAAACTCCCAAAGAACGGCTAAACTGGAATCTATGTCTTTAAAAAGTTTCTAAAATGCCAAACAATTACAATCGGGTTCTTGAACTGTCACAGGCATCACAAAAATGGACTTGCTGAAAATGTATTTTTGTCTGATCTCAGACTGGAGCCAAAAAGTGTCCAGTGAAGCAGCAGTTCTGAGGATGTAAACACCTTGTTGATGAGAGAGGTCAGAGGTCAGACTGCTTGGAGCTAACAGAAAAGCTACAGTAACTCAGATAACCACTTCTAATGGCTACTTCCAGCAGGATAATGCGCCATGTCACAAAGCTAAAGTCGTCTCAAACCGGTTTCATGAACATGACAGTGAGTTCAGTGAACTTCAGTGGCCTCCCCCAGTCTCCAGACCTGAATCCAGCAGAACCTCCACCTTTGGGATGTGGTAGAACAGGAGATTGGCAGCATGAATGATGTGATGAATCATGTCAACATGGAGCAGAACCTCAGAGGAGAAGGCAAGGTGGCTGGAGGTAAACCAGGCAGGGTTTGAAATGCATTCTCAAGTTACCCAGCTTTCGAGAAACGGCTGACTTAACGTGTATGCCGTTATCCCCATTTATATGATTCATATTGACAAGACTAAAAAAACATGTAAAACCAAATGCTTAGAGAGAGAGATTGGGGAGGCAGTGGGATGCAGTCAGGAGAAGGACCTTCACCCCACCTGTGTGGGTGGGTGAGCCTTTAGACATATTTGGACAAAAAGTCACAGAGTCTTTTGAAGCATACTGAGAGTATGTCTGGCCTCAGGTGATTTCGAACATATTTTCATGTGGGTGTCCACAGAGTTTACACACCTCTCTCCTTCCTTTCCTGTCATTCATCAGAGGAAGGCAGTCAAACTGCTGACACCTGACACCCTAGGATCTGATTTCTCAATACAGGAACGTATACAGTTTGTTTTGCATCCAGATATTTTATGCTTTGGTGCATGAAACCACCACTGACAGATGGCACAATCCAACTGGAGCTAACCAAAGCAGTACAGTAACATTCAAGCTGTTCTGCCTGTCCAGACATCTTTAATTCATGGTGGAAAAAACATATTCCATCCAGAAGCAGGGCATGCTCTGGTAGATTTCGAACCCCAGCTCCCTGGGTGCTGTGGCCCAAATTCAATATGGAAGCAAACAGCAGAGAGTCAGGACACAGGGGAATTCATCTGAATGTTTTAACATACTTTATCTATATATACAAGTGTATACTATCTTTATTATCTGACAGAGTCTTAATTAGGCTTGAGTATTGTTTGTCTGAGAATCCACCATCATTTTTGTCTGTGGTTTCAAATGTAGTTCACTGGCGTTACGAGAAAAGGAAACATCTGCATCAACCTCCATATCACCTTCATCAGGAGGGAGCAGGCATTCATACTGTTGCACTCGGTTGTACACATTACAGTGGACAAACATAGTTGTGTAAAGAATGAAAAAGGTGAAAAATCCCTGCAGCCAAGTTGAAGAGTTGAGTTGAAGAGCAGCGTGCAGGACTCAACTATAGACATTCAACTGTACACTAAAACCTGCACCTTAGTTTTTAATTGTCTTGATATTTTATTGTTTGTTTCGATGTATGTACTCTGAGTGGATTATCCTGGCCAAATAAAATAAAGTAAGCAGGTCAGTACGTAAATGCACCCTACATAAATTTTCATAGCAAATAAGAGCTCAGTCAAAACCTTGTGCATTGGCACATAACAGATATTTCTTCACAGCAGACATTTTGACTGGTAAAGGCAGAAAAAGCACAGGTGGAAAAAAAAATGTTTTCAAAGGACCAGGGAGAAGGATTTAGTGACATCTAGTGGTGAGACTGCAGATTGCAACCAAAGGAATACCCCTTTCTCAACCCTCCCTTTCCAAGGCTGCCAGGTATCATAAAAACATTAAAGGCCCTCTCTCGAGCCAGTGTTTTCTTTGTCCATTCTGGGCTACTGTAGAAACACTGAGGTGCAATATGGCAAGCTCTGTGGAAGAGGACCCGCTCCCTATGCGGGACTGAAGGACTCATTCTGATGAGCTGATGAACATCTGCCATCTCTAAGCCCTGTGCATATCTGTAGGTGTGTGTGTGTGTGTGTGTGTGTGTGTCTGTGTGTAGGTCCACATACTTGCCTCTCCTATTCTTATGTAAAACCATTAAATGCAAAACCATTTCACTCACATACACACACTGAGAAAAAAAATGCAACTATGAATTTAAAATGAAATTACTGAACTACTGCAATAAAATTCAAAATAAAAAAAATAAGAAATAAAGTTTTTAAAGTTTTTAAGTTTCTTACTTTATTGATCCTTCAAGCTGGAGAAATTTATCTCTGCATTTTACCCACAGCAAGTGAACAAAACACACACACAAGCATGCACTAGAGACGCTGGGGCAGAGGGCTATTTAAGAAGAACACAAAACCTACATCATATCACAGCAAATCATATAAAGCAGCAAAGTCAACCCAAAGCACTGTCTTCATACTGCATGTGAGCTGGTGCGATTAGGAATGTACAGTTTAATGGAGGTCAGTTATTGTTTTATGTTATTCTTTGTTATTCAGCTGTAACACACACTCTCACACACACAACACATACCTCCTCCCAAGCCCGGGTCCATGTGTTAGGCTCTCATTACACAAGTCAATAAGCAAACCCTTCTATACTGTTACACAGCCTCAGCAAAACACATTAAATTTAATATGACCTCAAAAATGTCCCAGAATTAATTATGAATTAATTTTTAGTGCTGAAACTTTGTATAATCACAAATGTTTAAAGTAAAAGAATGACTTATTTTCTATTTGTACCAGTACTGTATTGAAGTACAATGTTAGTACTTTGGATAATTGTATGTAGTACTTTACCAAAATCAAAAGTTCTGCTTTATACTTCTACTCCTCACATTTCAGAGGGAAGTCTACTCTTTAGTCTAATGCATGTATTTGACAGATAAAATGACTTGTCATTTGCAGATTATGATTTTATATACAAAACATATAGCAAGCTTATAAATTATGATTAATACTGTGACTTCATTTCATACTTCTGTACTTAAAATTGTGAATAACTGACTTTTACTTGGAATGGAGTGGTTATACAGTGTGACACTGGATCAGTATTGACAATCCCTAACAACACAGACAATTTAAAACTTCATCTGTTAAAACTGAATGGCTAGCAGGAGATCACTCAATCAAAAAGCAACTACCGATGAGGTAGTTGCTCACAATTGATGGCTATCCCCTGTAAACACAATAGGGCTATGGCACCACTGTTGACACACAATGTTACCAATAACAAGTGATTTAATAATAAGTAACCACATGACTGAGTGCATACAGACTATACAGAGCTAGTACAGGAATCATAATGGAATCATAACGGCCACTAATGATCACATAAGGTATTAATGCAGTGGCGGAGAGTCCCTAAGTACATTTACTCAAGCACTGCAGTTAAATACAGTGCTAAAGTGTACATGTACTTTAGTATTTATTCCACTCTGCCAGATGTCTCAGCTCCACCAAACGGTGTTTTATCCCTCTAAACTTCTCAGATGGTTTCATTTAAATATTCAAATGATCCAATGTCACACCAAAATATATGCTTATGTACTTTCACTTGAACTTGAATTTTTTTTTTTTTTTTTTTTTTTACATTGCTGTGTTGGTAGTTTTACTTACATAAAGGACCTGAATACTTCTTCCACCGCCATAAAGTACAACAAGGTCACCATAATGTTCTACTGTAGAACCACATACAAGTCCCTGGATTAACACTACACGGATATACTTCTGTGATGGGCTAAGTGTTGTTGTGAGATGTGTGTCATCCATTGGGTATGATATGATATAATCGACTAGAAATACTTGACTTTTCCTTTGAGCCACCTCTCTCTCAGTCAGATGTGCTCTGATCCGCTTCCAGCGCTGAGAGACCGACCTGACTCACCCTGTGTGCAGCCCAGGCTGCAGCCCTGGGGCCTAACCTAACAAGCCCAACTTGACAGCTCTTAAAAATCACTCGTCCTCTGCAATGACACATGTCCTCACACATCATACACACACACAGGCCTTTGCAGATACAGACAGCGAGGTCGGGCCCGGTCATTTCACCGGCCTTTAGTGTCTTTATTCGCGATTTCCGCAGAGCAGCACAAATCCCACAAAACCGCAGCATCATCCAGAAGATGCGCAGAGAGAGGCGGGGGCCCGTGTTCACCGGCCACCCGGAAAACACCGCAGGACATAGCGTTCACAGCCTGGCGGAGGAGACTGGAGCTGCACCATTCCGTCCCACTGTCATTAGTCACATCCTCCGTTTTATCATCACCCCACACCGGCCCCGCCGGACACCACCCGATGCGTCACTGCGATGGGAGCTACAGCTAGCCTACAGAGGCTCACAGCAGAAAGTAAAGAGAGTCTGCTTACCTGCGCTGGTCTGCCGCTCCTCTCCCCGCTGCTGCAAGGCACCGTCAGCTCCGCAGAGGCATCAGAAAACAATCCTCCTCCTCCTCCTCCTCCTCCTCCTCCTCTGTGCTGGTGGCGTTACCGGAGCTCTGACTCCGTGTTTCCTGTCAATGCGGTGCAGTTCTCTCTCTCTCACTCACTCTCATGGACTCTCTGTACTCCTCCCCTCTCTCTTTCACTTAATCTCTCTGTGGTCTGCAAACACGCACACGTAACCAGGGTGTTTTTTGTTTTTGGGGGGGCGGGGGGCAGATTGGGAGGTGGAGGGCATGACAAGAAGGGAGAAGAAGCACCCCTCTGGCCAAAACATAATAATGGCGGATACTTAAGTCATAAAGATTTAGCTTATTTTCTTTAGTACAATATTCCCATAGCCATACACAACCACAAGCTGAATATGATTTAGTTTGCTTTGCTATGTCATGTGCTTTCAGAACAGAAATGAGAAAATGTAAAGGATGACTGAATGAAAAAAGAACAGTAGACCACCTCAGAGTGTTTTGAAGTAAAATAAAAATAAAAATAATAAAGGTAAAAGCTCTGTCTCAGTGAAGACTGCATTGACAGTTTGTGAGTGATCGTCTGCTTGAGGTTAACTTTAATAGATAGGCCATAAGCTAGATATATTTAAATAACTCCCATCTTAACTCCCAGCTTTAGCTTTAAGAGCTTAAAGGTTTTGAAGGCTTTTGAAAAGCTTACTTTCAATAGGCTGAGTTTCAAATTTGTCATTCTAGATACACCTTTGCAGTCACATGATTTCTGGCAGCGTGTCTTGCAGATCTGCTCTGAAACTCCAAAACAGATGGTCTGAAAAAAAAAGCTGGATTCCGGGAGTACTGTGGTGTAATTCACAAATTATTCATTGAAAAGAACAAATCTTATGGTTGAACAAACTGAACTGAATCACTTCCTGAGATAATCCACTCGTTTCTCAGTTCAGTTGACCTTCCAGTAAGTTGCGAGCAAATGTGCAGATGCACTCACTCACTGAGCGAGTGATTTAAGTCACTGATTCATTTGTTGTAACCATGCAAGCGAACATGATTCGTTTACAGGGAGAGAGTCATTCCACTTACTGATACCAGTTCAAGGGCTGGTTTGGAGGCGGTGCCTAATGTCAAACAGTTCATTGCATTTTGACAGCCAATGAACCTGGCTGGAAAACTGGTTCAAGGGAGGCACCAACTTTGTTGGTATAGAACTTAAGTCAGTGGCTGGGGGCAGGGTTATCATGACCAGAAACTGTGCAAAGTGTATCATGTAGTCTGCCTATGAGGAAGACAAAACACAGCTGCAGTGGTCTGGCGAGGAGACAAACTATCTCCTTCCACTTTGGTCCTCCACAGAAGAAGACAAACTAGAGGGGGCTTCAAGAACAAAACCAGTATTTGAACAATGGCAGAATGAGATGTCTGCAGCAGGGTGACCAGAATGTCAAGCAATTCAATAACTAACTTTAAAAAAATAAGAAAGGAGTACAGGGACCAAAATAAGGCCCTCAGCGAAGCACCAATGGTCCACCAGAGCGGTCAGCTCACATTAAACAAGCAAGCATAGCTGCTAATTTCTCACATCAGTGGTACATTTATGTGATCTCACATAAATATTACATTCATAAAATTAATGTTACTGCTTGGGAAATGTTGGCTGGCCAACAGCTAGCTAGCTAGCTGGAATTGGCTCACCTACCAACATCTTTTAACATTTGGCTTCAAAAGGCTTCAGTTCTCTTGTTTGTGTTGTTGTTGTTGTCAGAGTTGTCTGCCACCATTGAAGCTCACCCACAGCAGCTTGCAGCTCTGGAACTCAAAGCTCTGTGTCTTAAATCAACATTTGTCTGTATTTATACAGAGATGTAGTAAGAGAGTAATAAGCAATAGTTAATGTAACATTAACATCGTAAAATATAACATGGTACATGATGATATAAAATGAGATATAAGATAGAGTGCATAGTGCAGTACACATTAATATAATATATGGTTGTATATACCTGCCCCAGACAATATACTCTTAACAATTGCTTGCAATGGCATGACTACAGAATGAAAATCTGTGTTGATAGTTCATGTACACATGAAAGAGAAAGTGAGGCGATAATGTGGAGCTGCTGCAATATCTGAAGAGGGCAGATGAGAGGTTCTTGCAGCACAGCAAGGGCATGGATGATGCTTTATTGCAGAAAATAGAGACAGACATCAGCACTTTACTTGGGCTCATGGACACAAGGTGGCTCAATCCCAGAAACCCCCCCAATTTTTTTTTACATTTTTTTTTATTGGACAGTTTTATATACCACACTTTTCCTGCACTGAACTATACGTTTTACATTATAGTTTGCATGTACTGTTTTTTATATTTTATTCATTTCAGTTTCATTCATTTTACTTTATTTACTGCTTACTCAGCACAGAAACATAATACAAGTTATGGCAGTTTAGATGTCTTCGAGCACACTCGGTCACTGATCAGGTAAAGTCCAACATCACAGCTAGAGATGGTCACTCTCCTCTGGCTTAGTCATTCCCCATCACGTAGGACCCTTCCAGACAAGACATTTGCCATCGCAGCTGCTTGCAGCACAATTGAATGCCAACCTTCTCTATTGCAATAGTCTCAAGGATACTCCTCTTGTGCTATTATTGGATATCCACAGTGATCATGTAACAATGCTCAGGCCTTCCCCCAAAAAGATGGCTGATGGCCCTTCATTCACTGCCAGTGGCCAGTTTCCAGATGGCAATTGTGATACATTTTTAGACTGGGACACAGCCACCCTAATTTGTGTTTCCTCGCCCCATGGCATGTCTGACCGGCCGCAGATGTACTCACAAACTGCCTTGTCATCAGCTACACGACTAACTGAACCCAGCGCTGTGATTGGTCAGACTCTGCATCTACTACTTTTTGGTAAGGTGGATGCTGCTGCCTCTTGCTGACATTGCAAAATTTCATCCATTCTCTCATAAAATACATGTAAGTGTTTGACCTTTACTGAAACATAGAATGTGAACAAAATATTTTCCACCAGACAGTAATGTGTTCAACACAGGACAGGTAACCCCTCACAAAGAATTTCCCCTTAACAGGTAAATTATGCAATGCAAACCAGTGGACTCAGGCAACCTCACAAAATCACACAGATGTGCCCCCAAGACAGATGTTCATAAACAACTGATACTAACCTCCAATACTAATGTCTCTAGAACACTTAAGACAAAATACACCAGCGCAACCCAAAGGGGAAACAGCATTGCAGCCAAAGGAGGAAAACTCCTTGCAGTACAGCGCATAAGGACTTTACTGTCCTGAATTGAATGTGATTACTGTCTGAAGGGCCACTTTGGCAAACCAAGCCCGCGATCAAAGCCTTGTATTTTATTATCCTGCTAATATAATCATTATAGTGATTTTATCATTTGTAATGAATCCAACATGTCATGAACTTGATGAATCTATTTTATGGTGAATCCTCCAATGAACTGACCCAAAATCTTTTTATCAACTCTGTCAGCAGCTAGACAGTTTAGGCAGGGAAGCTGGACCATCATAAGGAAAAAGAGAAAAACATGCATATTACTATACAGCTGTACAAAAGGCTTTTCAAAACTGATAAATGAGGCACCCACCACAAAGTAGTATAACAGAGAGCACAACTGCATGTCATTGTGTAAACCTCAGTATCTCAAGGCTGAATGTTAACACTAGTAGACAACGATACATGATCTATGTAAAGGCAAATATTAAGTTCCAAGATGCAGTGTGAGGTTCAGATAGTGCTGAAAAATGTAAGGGTGTGGTTGATGGAAAATCAAAAGACCTTAAAATACATACAGCACACCTGGCCTCTTCTCTCTTCTCATACCAGTACTGGCTTTTTAATAACAATATTTAGCTATGATGACAGTCGTTAACACTTTTGTTGCCTAAACTTGACAGTATCTTAAAAGCAGCTCCAGCAGCTTTAGATGTAAAAGTGAGCGAAACGACATGAGGAATGTTATAAGAAATGTAGGATCCAGCATTTCTGGAGCTTGCCTCACACAATGGACTAAAAGTCAGGATATTTTAAGGCACTCCAGCATTTCCCTCAGCTTACACTTCAAAAAGCACCATGCTTGCAGATCTCAATATTACAATTATTGAAATATGACCCTCTTAACACATTGTGTCCAAATTTCAAGGATTTAAAAGTAATTGGACACTTGGCTAACCAACAGTTTCTTGGGCAGCAGTGTCTCATTTTAATGTCAGTTCATGCACAAAAGCACTCGCATGTTGCTCAGAGTTAACTGAGAGTTGCTGAGAGTAGATTTAGGCGGAGTCAGTGTGAAAAATAAAGTGGTGCCCATGCATGTGAAGAAAATAATGATGAGGCTCAAAACAAAGCAGAAATCAGATATCAAAGGTATTAAAAACCACATAATTGCATTTATAAACAAACAAAAATCATACACTAGACCGCTATATTTTCACTCAATACAAGTAGACACTATTAATATGTCCAGTCACTTTGGGGCCAAAGAATCAGTATTAGGTAAAGTTTCATTCATGTAGAGGCAGTGACTCACACTGATTAACACAAAGCTTCACCTCCCCTCATGTGGAGGATTTCATATGTTGAGGTGTGTACCACAGTCAGTTATTCTCTGACTATTGAGCTAAGTCATATTTTGTAAAATTGCAGTAAAGTGTATATAGCGCATGTTCCTTAACATAGAGGGCTTATTCATTGTCAGTTTCTCGGTATCTCATTGCTAATACCAGTCAGTCTCCAGTAGATGTCAGTGTTGTCATTTTTATAACATCAGGCTCCTCATGTTAGACATGCCAATTCCTACAGCCAGTGCCACTGTGGGTGGTGTGCAACAAGCCATTTGATGCACTCTGCACATATTCATTCCTTGCACACTCTTCAAAGAAACAAGTCTTTCCACTGCTTCAGGATTTGGGCAGTCTGGGGCATACAGTGATAAGCACAGGAAGCAACATTAAAAGCAAACTATGAACCTTTTTCAAAGCAGGCATTTTGACCCGTCACAGCACGTCGAGACATTAATAAAAACTATGCCATTTAAATCATGTCAAGTCAGTTTTATTTATATAGTACCAAATCATAACAGAGGTTATCTCAGGGCATTTGCATGTAGAACAGGTCTAGACTGTGCTCTTTACAATATTATTTACAGAGACGCAACATTCCAGCATGAGCAGCTCTCTGTGACAGTGGAGAGGACAGTGAGACATAGCCATAATAATAGGCCTTTTTCAAAGCAGACATTTGGACTTGTCACAGTAGGAAAAGCACAGTTCCATCAAGCACCCCAGTAAGCTCTGACAGTGAACCAGCAAACACAGTACAAGGACCCAGGAATTAGCTCACCTAAATGGGATCCAATCACATGAAAAATTATTAAGTAACCTGTACTTTCCCTGCTACAATATGCTGCCAAAATGTAAAGTCTATATCAGGGCTCTGGAACTTCAACATCTAATTGGAAGACAGCCATTGTTAATATTTATATTGATGTAATTAATCACAACTGTTTTCAAAATGGTCTATTTTTCTGTCCACACATTTGCGCTCCACACTTATTCTGCTTGATTAGACCCTTCGGGTGTGTTCACTTACATTGCCCTTTCCAAATAACCTTCATCCTGTCTTCATCATCCCTCTGCTCCTGTGGATTGCCTTATTGGACTCTCTTCCAGATCCTGTGACATCTCAAACTGGACAGTAAAATGTTGCACAAAAGTGTCCTTTTAATACATTTGATAGTGATCAATGACACAGTCAATGGGTCAAATCTTCATATACCACGCTTTATTGCACAACAATAAGACACACAATCAAACGCCATGACTGTACACTGTATGAACCAGCAAGTGGGACATTTCAAGCATTTCACAGTTTACAGATTAACTTCCTTTAATACTGAAGGCCTTTGTTCACTTGGAGTGTGGTGCTCGGCTCCAGCTGGCCCTCTCTCTGGTGTGAAGCCTGAAGTGGGTGTTGAGGTGTGCTGACTGGTTGAAACATTTCCCGCAGACATGGCAGCGGAAGGGCTTCTCTCCGGTGTGGATACGGTGGTGCCTCTTCAGCATGCTGACTGTGGTGAAGCTCTTCCGGCACACTGCGCAGCTGTACGGCTTCTCCTTAGTGTGCCAGCGCATGTGGACCTCCAGCTGGCAGGCAAAGCTGAAGCCCTTCCCACACTCCTTACAGCTGTGCCACCTCTGGATGCTCTGGCTTGGGTGAGAGGAGCGGGGCAGCGGCGGCTTCAGGGATCTGACGTTTTTGATCTGCAGTATGTGTGCATTCTGTTTTCCATTTGAGCGAAGTAATCCTTTGATCTGCTGGTCTGTTTTCTGTATCCTGTGACTCTTTGCAGTACTGGCACAGGAATCACCCTGAGCCACTCTACAGTGTGAAGGAGCAGACAGAGAGGACGTTAAGCTGTTGGCTGGCTGCTGTTTGCTGTCGTCCTCTCTGTCTCTCTCTGCCTTAATCTCCTGGGGTGTTAGTGGAGGTGGAGAGATGCGCTGTCTGCTGCACGCAGTCTCAGCTGCTGGAGGATGTGACCTGTGTAGTGCCTGACTACAGTTTCCTTCCTCTGAGTCTCTCGCATCACGTGAATCTGTTTGAATGTTTCTGAGTTCTGGTTCTTCTTTGACTTGTGGTTGCAGCTCCACACTGCTTCTCCACTCACAGGGCTGACCATCTTCTCGGGGCTGGACAGAGTGAGGCTCTGAAAGGTGACCAACATCACAGTCATGTTAGGCATGTTTGAACAAAAATATTCTCAGAATGTCTAAACCTGACCTGCAAGGTACTTTTTCTGCTTTACTATATAAACAAAATATCTGGTTTCACTCTGTTCATGTCTCACCTAAATTCCATTCAAAAATCTGCTGATTTAATCTTGCCTTGCTTATCAGGAATCACACTGTCACACACTAGCACTTGGCACTATGGCCTGACCTTAATGTTTAAGGTTGGACAGTATCTAGCTCTTCAGGTCTCACAGCCACTTGCACCTATTTTTGTTTTTTGTTTATGAGAGAAGAAAAGGTCCATCTCACCACAACATGTGTTATAATAATGTTGCTGTCCTTTATTTGGTTTTGTTGTCAGTCTATGTTGGAAAGGAATATGGATTCTATGACCCAACTATCTAATTACCCATAACATAAGATGAATTAAGACCTAATCCCAATAAATGTTGCTTATTTGAAGCCCACATTAAAACAGGTCTGTATTCAGTGGTGACTTCAGTGACCGTAATATTCAGTGACTGTGGTTGGTAAGAGATCTCCAGATTTATTCTTGGCAACTTTGCGAAGAAGCAATTCTACCTTGTCAACGTATTTGTTCGTTGAGTCAAATATTCGATTCAGATTTTTAGAAAATACATCTGTATTATCAGCTATAAGGGCATTTTGCACAGATATCACAGTAATTATCACAGCATTATCATAACAGTGATTTTTGACTGGATTTGCTACAATATTCACATGTTAATTCATCCTACAATTTCCTAAACTTAAAGCGTTTAAGATTCCACTCTAATGTTGGAATGATGTAAACTGACTGTAATTTATAAAACTCATCCTGTGTGAGAGTGCCTCACTTTCAGGACCATTTCAAATGAAAGGACCAGAACAGATGAGACTGAATCACTGTTGAGCTCTGAACATTTTCACTGCTGCAGACATGTGATGATCAGCACCACTGCATCCATCATGGAGAGCTTTACACATGTGGTGGTTGGTTTCTGGGAGAATATATTTCAGTTTATTAACAATCCCAAATTCTTGACTGTTTCATGTTGATTGTTCTCACTGTTATTACTGATGTCTATGTTACTCTTTGTCGATTTTACTAAATGAATGAGATGTAATATATGACACCAACTGAGTGTCCGGTTGATAGCCACAACACTACTTGCACCCAGGAGCAAAGCCCCATTAAAAAAAACTGATCTATTTTAAATGGGATTTGGTGTGACGTTCAGTGCATCAGTGAACAGATCACATTAATTACAAGCACCACAGCACCACAGTCACCAGCCACTGGTCGTCACCTGGTTGCAGCAGCAGCCTTTGGACAGCCACATTGAGGAGCCGTTTGAGCCGCTCGTTCTCCTCCTTGGAGCGGAGGATTTCACTCTGATACTCCACCACCGCGTCTTTAACGGCGCGGAAAATCTCTTCGCCGGCCGCGGTCAGCCTGTCGTTCAGAAACACGTTTAACAGCTCCAGTTTGCTCATGTTGTCCACCGCTGCTCTCTCCAGAGGTGAACGTCCTTCTGTTTACATCCGCTAACCTGGAAACAGAAGCGTACCGGCTTCTGCGTCCCGTCGGTGTTCGGTGGTTTATCGCGCCACCTGCTGGACGGGAGACCACACTGCGCTGCATGTTCGAAGTAGTGGTTTATGATGTATTTTATCCAGCTATACCGATAGATCCCTGTTATAATTCCTGCCTTTCACATATACTTGGGTGTTGGCTGTAAACCTCAGCCTTATCCCCTCTGCTTTATAATGTGGAACAATTGTTATATTCTTTACAACATAAGTATTTGTTTCACACAAGTGGTTTGAAATACTATCTAGCTGTTATTGAAAGCCTGAATTACAAAAGGTTTGCAAAGCATGCAACTGGCCCTCTCCAGAGCTGAGTAACCACTAAGCAAAAGCCCTTATTTTTTAACCAGGACTCTGCAAAGGGTAGAGAACCAAAACCACCAGACCTGAGGGGCCACTCAGGAAGGTAAGGGGTTAGAAGTTCAGTTATCTACTTTGGTTCCAGACAGACACTCAGCTGGCTGAGTTTATTGCTTCTTTAATCAGGGCAACAGTTTTCAGTTGTGCAAACATTATTTCACAATGGTTTCTCTAATGTTCAGTTAGGTAACACAATGGAACAGACAGGTGATTGGAACAGGTAACTGAAACTGTTCAGTGACAGGATGCCTTCCTGTAGTGAAAATGAGAAGTCTCTTAATGAAAGTGCTCTACTGTTTGAGCAGTGGGTCATGGATAGAATGTCACTGTGTGTGTCTCTTTGTGTCTATGATTTATGATCAAAATGTAGTTAGGCCTTGTTTTGATCAGAAACAAAATAAAAACTTAAAGGTATGTTTCACACATCTAAACTTGGTCAAATCTGGTCAAGTTTGGCTGACCTTGGGAAGCTGAGAGCACCGATATGCTCCTATCACCTAGGTTGAAGGCTTCAGCAGGACTTCAAGCAGACCGCAGCCTGTTGCCACTGGACGTTTCCTTTGTTTTGAAGACCCAGTGAAATTTTTCTGAATTTAACCATGATCACCAAGTGTGGTAGAAAGAGCTGCAAAGTCAAACTTCAGAACACCTTGTGGTGGATGAGTGGATCATTAATAGGCCCATCACCCTGTTGGCTGGGGTTTGACTCACATTTTACTTTTCAGACTTAGTTAACTTGTTATTTTCAGTTTTTAGCCACACCTGCTGTTGGTGTGTGTGTATATGCTGAGCTACATTTGTATGTGGGTGTTAATTGCTTTATTCAACTGAAATATTCAAATCACTGTGGAATGACTCCTGACCAAAACTGTACCGAATAAAACTACAAATACATACCTGACTGGAACCTTTTGGTAGTGCACCGTGTCTCACATATTCATTCTGAAATAACTTGAAAAGCAGCAAGCAGTTCCCGGGACCCAGTGCTAATATAATTAGATGAACTTTAGCAATCCAGTGAGGGAAATCTGCATTGTTACAACAGCAGCAGGATACAGATGAGGGTATAAAGCATAGCTGAGAGAAAAAAAATTACATCAGAGAAAAAAACCTAAGCCTAAATTGTTAGTGTGTTAAACATGAAATTGCACACTGTTTACATGTGCACTGTGGTATTGCACATTCAGTAGCCTGCACTGAGCAATAGACCCTGGTATATTATTGAGATCACCATACAGTCTGACAGCAGCTATGTGCTCTTGTTTAATTTGAATCCACTGTTCTGGATGTGTCCTTTTTAATTTACACAAATACTGCACTTCATTCACACAATAATCATATCACAAAAGAGTTAGAAGTGTGTTCGAATACTGTAAGTTCATACATGATAGTCCTCAGCTGAAGCACACAGTCATGCACCTGTCCTGACAATAATTAGTCACAATTACTTCTTTAGGCACTGTTATAGTGTTATAGTTAAGGATAAAGCCCATAGCAGGGCTGGCTCAGGCAACTGAACCATCCCTTAGTTATGCTGCTATAGGCCTAGGC
>JBBMJY010000018.1:233103-246823 GCA_037833715.1 Toxotes lorentzi | reverse complement strand
GTCACTTTTATGATACAATAAGGTATCAAGGTAAAAGGTAGAAATGGACACATTTCTACACTCAACTAATATCAGTCCGTGTCTTGACTCAAGAAACTAATCATGTTTACAGCATCACAGATTAATAATCAATGAAATATGGTGGTGAAATTGCCCCTGCAGTTTAAAGTAGAATAAACAGCAACGGGAGCAGGTATGGCATGCCTCAGGTAAAAATGAACCTTAAACGCTCCATACGCTCCTTGCACTGAAACAAACAAGGAGGTTCTCTGCAGATTTACTCTGCAGTGGAGAACATCTGTCGCTTCAGCTGTTTTCATCTTTTCTGCTTCTTCAAAAATTCTTAGTCTCCTCTTTAAGTCTGTGAATGTAACATTGTCTTCGTTTTGTGTTACATGGACAGGTAGTGGCTTGAAACAGTCTGGTAGCCCACCAAGCATCATGGCTATGATTAGCCCATCACCCATGCTTTCACCTGCATTTCTCAAAGCTGTAATAAGATTCTTCGCTCTTATTATATAGTTTGTAACACTTTCATTGTCTGCCATCCGCACTTTGGTCAGTGACGTGTACAGACTTATTATTCTTGGCTTGCTTTTCCCGGAGTAATGGTCTTTCAATATTTTCAGGGCTTTCCTGCCATCATCTGCAGCATCATGCCTAATTAGCGATAAACTTTTATCATCTATCAGTCTTATCAGCTCGCCGTAGCAGTCAGCATTCTTCTGTCTAAATTCGACTAGCATCTCTCCACTAGCATCATTAGGTTCGTGCAGGATGGTCTCTTTTAGCTTTAAAATGTGTAAGTGACCAAGAAATCTCGTTTCCCACAGGTCATACTTATCTTCTGTTCCATCAAAAAAGAGTTGCGGTGATATCGCTCCTGCTGCTCCTCTGTTGGCCATTTTCACGCGCGTTTTATGTTGATACAGTCTTTTATTCTGCTAATTTCTTAGCTCTGACGTTCGCGTAAACTCTTCTTGGTAACTTTGTCGTTTAATTATCTCCGAGTTGGTCTTCCTCTCCCATAGAAGCTCCGTGTAATACTTCGCGGTAAAACTTCTGGTAATGGTTAGCCGTTAGCGGCCAGCTCTGCCTGGGTAGTTGTTAGGCAGTGTGCGCAGTCTCCATTCTTCGTGTGAGGACCAAACAACGTGCATCGTTACCTTTAGCCTTTTGGCATATTTATTCATTACATTCACAAGTTACAAGTGGAAAATAACCATGCCCATCATCTTCGTTTCTTGATGGTGAATGATACACACAAATTGGCGCGCGGTGCGTGCACAAGGTCACACCCAGAAGTCACAACATATTTCACAATAAAAGTCCACAATAACACAATGAGTGAAAGGCATTCTTATATGACAATACTTAACAGAGACAATTTTGATTGTGTATAAATAAAATTGAATTGAATTGAATTGAATTGAATTTAATTCAACAATATACACATTGTGTCTGGCTGGGGCCTTTCGTGTCCTTTCGTGTTTTTTTTTTTTGGTTTTTTTTGGGGTTTTTTAGCATTTTCTGTCGAATATCCTTTTAAAATAGATATAAAGATATGTCTGACTGTCAAACCATTTGAGATCTGGGATCCCCTATAGACTGGCATTGTGAGAACTGTATGATCCAGTGTTTCAGAGCGTGACCCATTGTAGGGATTGAAAGTCAGGATATCTCTGAGCCTGCTGTACCAATGATTTTGACCATTCTTTTTCAATCTGTCTCTCTCAATTCCCCAAATTTCATGGAAGTGCAATATTAAATCACTGGAGTACCCCTTTAATGTGAATTAGATCATGGCATTCTTTTTTTTTTTTTTAATTCTGGGGTTCCTCTAAAATTATCTGGTAAAATAATATAATTAAAATAATTTTTAAAAAAGATTTTATGAGAAGACAATTTTATTTCAAATTGATGTTTGAATGTGTCAGTTTTGGAAAAAAAAAAAGAAGAAGAAGAAGCTTTTGCACACTGCTCTTGCAACAATTCTTACAACAATTATCTTAAATTATTATCTAATTATTAACTTAATTATTAATTATCTTAAATAATTATTTAAGATTGTTGTTAATAATTGTTTAAAAATCTTGATGAAGGTCCAGAGCAGTGTGCTGGAACTTCTTCTTCTTTTTTTTTTTTTCAACACTGACATGACACTGTCCAATGCACCTGCATCTGAGATAGATAGATGTGCAAATATCATCTGAGAAAGATGTTCTTATTAAGCAAACTATAATTCAGTGTTCTGTAATAGTGTAGTTCTGCTAGTGAATGCAGGGGGCATTTGGTTCCTGTGAGGGAAAGAGCACATAAATGATAGATTCCAGTGCTTTTCCAAAATTATGGATTGATAAAAATATGTGTTGTTTTATGAATACAAAGGTAATATACTGCATATATGCACATATGTCAGGATGATCTTCCATGTCTATCAGTCTTCACACGTGGGGCAAACATGCTAAACACATTCCAGCTTGCAGTTTGGGGAATCTCCCCATACATACTAATCTGTTCAACACCATAATAAGAGCCCTATAGAATCCAAGTGCAAACATTTTTCACACAGCAGTTTTGTAACTTCACTCAATTATCAACAAATATGCTGAGAAGTAACATAATAAGAAGTAAGTTAATATAGTATATATGCATAGTAAGTATGCATTATCTTTGGTGTTGTACAAAACACCAAGCTGTTGGTGCTTCAGAGGAGGGGAGATTTGCCTGAGAATGGACTAATAAACATTGCATCCCAGACATTCTCTCACCAGGGACACAGCAGATAGATGAACTCATCTGTGGCCATCATAAATTTTGCTTCATGACGGATGATGTCAGAAGAGGACAAAGAGAAAACTGTTTTGTGACTCAAAAAGTCACAAACAAATATACTAATTTACAGACTATACCTGCGACAGCTCTGATAGACACAAGGCTCTGGACTTGACTTAACTTCATGTAGCTTTTGTGTCCTAATAAAATACACTGAGCTATAGATTATTATTCTTATTTCTTATTATTCTACTTATGAATCATTACTGTTTAAACTTACATATAATGACTATGTCCATTTTCAATATTTGCTCATAAAAACAAAAGTAACATAAAGAATATATCCAGACACTTCGTCCTAACAATAAGAAATACATTTCAAATTCTTCAGACAGGTGATATGTTGACTAATTAGTACAAATATGTATATATATATATATATAAATGTGCCTTAAACTGTCTAACGTCATCTGTCCCCGCCTCCGCAGCCAGCGTGCTGCAACACGTGCCCTTGCGGGGGTAAGGACGCGCGCACGTGAAGTACCATGCTGGACAAGAAATGGTGGGAAGAAACCATCATAGGTAAAGTGGCGGGGGAGCAAATATAAACGCGAACGACGAAAATATTTCTAATGTAACTGAACAGAGTATTTGCCGCACTGTATTCAAATATTTAAACTGCCGCTGACCTGGATTTCACGTCTAAAGTCACTGGCAGTTCTGAACATCAATGTTATTGTTTATATCGGAGGAAATTGAAATAAAAGACATTTCTGTAATTTACTAAATATGTAGTGAATTTGATTTACTTATTGAAGACAATGTTCCTAATTTATCGTATGTTCACCCACACAGAAAGAGGCAAGCTGTTCTGCAAGTGGATTTTGGTACCCCGTGTTCTTTGACAATGGTACATCTGAACTCTGCAACCCAGCATTACCGAGCAAGTTTTTTCCTGTTTCAGGGAGAGTGACGGATAGCGTGGACGGTGCCGTTGTTGATAACATCATGTGGACATTTTTCTATTTAATATTTGAATCGTGAAAGATTCACGGAGACGTATGGATACAGTTGGTGGTGATAACTGGCGGAGACGCACAAGGAGCGCGCGAGCCTGGAGCAGACAACAAACCGGAGCACAAGCTGACAAGTCCAGTGTGCTGCGGTGTTTGAGCGTGGGAAACACGGAAGAAGACCATGACATGGAGGAGGACACCGGCCTCCTTAAGCAGGACAGCCTGGAGCGGAGGGTCATGGCGCCCCGCTACAGCCTGCTGCGGGAGGTGGGAAGGGGTACATACGGCGTGGTGTACGAAGCAGTGGCACGGAGGTCCGGTGCTAAAGTTGCTGTGAAGAAACTGCGATGCGACGCGCCGGAAAACGTGGAGCTCGCCCTACAGGAGTTCTGGGCGCTGGCAAGCCTGGAGAAAAGGCATCAAAATGTGGTGCAGCTGGAAGAGTGCGTGCTGCAGAGGAACGGTATGGCCCAGAAAATGAGTCATGGGAACAAACGGTCCAAACAGTACTTGCGTCTGGTGGAGACCTCACTAAAAGGTGAGTCTCTAGCTCGCAAGCGTTAAATGTTTGAGCTGAGCCACCAAACCAGATTTAGAGGTTAACTAAGGCCTGATTCTTGGTTTTCCCAGTGCCGAATTAAAGAAGCAGCCTTTAGCACTCCTGTAACCTTTTTGTTGTTGCAAAGAGTTTTGGTTGTTATCCGATATATCCAATGTAATCATAATTTGCAGGATTTTATTATACAGTTTTGATTTCCTGATCGAAGCAGGACGCAGTTCCTCTGATTTCGACACTGATTTACTGTATATATGTTGATATGGTGTAGATATACCTATATTTATGGTGGGTCCTTTATCAAATAACGACAATAACGATCAATTGGGCTTATCAGCTGACATTTTCGGTGAGTGTTTATAATCAGTTACATCACAATGGTCATTCGATTTAGCTAACCCAGAGGTGGATGTTTGATCTTGTAGTTTTTACATATGCCGTGGTATTTGTGGTGTTAACTTGTAGCTAACTGTTAGTGGACCAAAGAAAAAACGAATGTTTGTAAGGTTTAGCTTGTATGGCTAATGTTGTCCTGTGAAATTTTCTTTTAAGTAGAATTGTTGTTGTCGCCATGACACTGACTGGTTGGGGGATGGGCAGATTTTGTGAGGGAGCTCCGGAGGCTCGGACTCACTAAAATGGAGTCTACTGTGTTAGCTGCATTCACAGGGACATTTTGCACATTCCATTCACAACCACTGCACTTCTGCAATATCTACCACATCAACAAAGTTTTTGCTTTTTAGTAAAGTCCGTTTTTATGTGCTGTGCGTGTTTTATGTGCTTCTGTAGTGCAGATTTTGTGTTCTTTCATTACATTTAGGTGACATTGTGGAAACAATTATTTAACTATCACTCCAATCATACAAATGCTTTCTTGTTGCCAGTCAGTATCCAGATGTATGCAGTTATACCTCCTTCATATTTGAAATACGCCACTCTGTCAGTGGCCTGTATACAGTGGTTCTAGCAATGCTAGTAGTCAGCCTGGCAAACACCTTCATTTTTTTGTGAGTTATTATTGGTGAATTTCTATCTCTTCCACTGCTCAGTTTAACATTGTTCTTGCTGGAATTCTATACTATATGACAAAGCATGTTAGAGATGCTGTGAACTGGTTCCACAAAGTCTCATTGTGTTGTAATTCAGATACCCCCACATATAACATGCTACAGAAACACCATGATAAAGAAATGAAGGGGACTGGAGTGGCACCTATACCTACAGGCAGCTAGTTAGAGTGCACATTTAGTGGATTGTTGGGAAATCATAATCATTTCACGACGTTACGTCTAATAAACGCTATCTGTAGCTGGTGGCCTCATGTATTTTCTCAGTGACATGTCCAAATAATCAAAGATTTGCTTTGATTATTAAGATGATTTTAGCAAAATATATCTTTTTTTCACATGAAACTTCTTGGAGTATTGTGTAACAATTCACCACTGTGTGAGTGACTGATGTGTGTCTGTTTCAGGTGAGAGAGTGCTCAGTCCTCCAGAGGAACCTTGTTACCTCTGGTTTGTCATGGAGTTCTGTGAAGGCGGTGACCTCAACCAGTTCATTCTGTCTCGGCAGCCCGATCCACGAACTAACAACAGCTTTATGCTCCAGTTGACCAGCGCCGTTGCTTTCCTGCATGAAAACAGCATTGTCCACAGAGACCTCAAACCTGACAACATCCTCATCTCAGAGAAGTCAGGGACTCCGGTCCTCAAGGTGGCCGACTTTGGCCTGAGTAAAGTTTGCGCTGGTTTGGGTAATGCCAGCGAAGGCAAAGAAGGTGAAGATAAGAATAAAAATGTAAACGTCAACAAGTTTTGGTTGTCGTCAGCATGCGGCTCAGACTTCTATATGGCTCCTGAAGTGTGGGAGGGCCACTACACAGCCAAAGCGGACATATTTGCCCTAGGCATCATCATCTGGGCCATGTTAGAGAGAATTACTTTCATTGATGCAGAGTCTAAGCGGGAGCTGCTGGGAACATATGTGCGACAAGGAGCAGACATTGTGCCAGTGGGTGAGGCACTGCTAGAGAACCCAAAAATGGTACTGAACATCCCACAGAAACGCAGGTCGTGCATGTCTGATGGAGTGAGGAAGCTGCTTCAGGACATGCTTGCTGTTAACCCTCAGGACAGGCCAGATGCTTTTGAGCTGCAGGCCAGAATGGACCAGGTTATGTGTGCTGCATGACCCTCAACCAGACTGTTTTACAGGTACTTGTGTCTTTATCTTCCTATGATTGTCCCATGACTTCTACAATTTCATGTTGTAATTTGTTGGTGGTTCACAGTAACTCAAACAATATTCACATTACAACTGAAAGATAACCCCCACCCACCCAGTTTACATAATATGTAATTTGTTGTTTCAGATAGCAAGTAAACCATTCAGAACATTCATTTTTCTTTAACATTGCAATGTGAAGCATGTAGTCTGAGGTGGTCAGCCATTACCTTTTAAATAAGTTCTTCTAGAAAATCTACACCAGTCCTGGAAAGCTGTAGATGAAGAGAAGCAGGTGAGTTCAACAATTCATAGCCTTTGCACAACTGATCTGTTGACTGTGCAATGGGAGAAAATGTCATCCGTTTAACATGTTTAGTGACTTGTTAATTTAATTTAATTAAAACTAAACTCATTCCTCTGAGACAGCTGACACAACTTTGTTGCCACAAAATCTTTAGCCGATATTGTGAAAACACCTAAACTTGAATTTGGTGTTTCCACAAAGGTAAAAGGGTGTATTAGCGCTACTGATTGCATTAATCTTAGCAACAGAGGACTGACTTGCTGGTTTGTCATCTCCTTCCTAGAGTTCCAGGTGAAATATCAGTGTACACAGGTGATTATACTCAGTGGGTCATTGTGCTGCAGTTCCCCGGTTCACAGCCTCTTCTGGAATGAGTCCCTCAGCATGCTACCATTTGTGCCACTGTAGCCTGTGACATTTGAGCTGCATTTTACCCTTTCCAGACCAGTCCTCCTCTCTGGCCTTCCTGACCCCAGCTGAGTCTGGCCATTTCTGTAACTCTCCAAAACTGATGAGCTGACATTTACACCCTATTTATTTTACACTATTTTCAGATGTCATTAACAAAGCCAGCTTTCTCTATTTGAGAACACGAATGAGTATGTACTCATACATACATATGCAGAAGAGGTAGTTTTAATCAGAAACACTTTAAGATAAGATAAATCTTTATTGCCAGGTAAGCTACACATCCAAGGAATTTGGCATGGTGTTGTTGGTGCCAACAGAAAACTTGGACGGACAAGTCCCATGACATAATAAGTTGTCCTTGAAGAATGTGGCTATATGCGACCCAGACCACTTCTGAAGGTGTTCTGAGTGATCAGATCTCAAATGCACCCTGAATGCATCTTGGGTGCATTCATACCTACACTTAGAGCTGGCCTGTTGTGATCAGCTCACCTGTTTTGCAAGTTAAGAACACGTGTGAACGGGGCCAGTCAGTGACATTTGTAGTTTGAGATGTTGTGACATGTTCCAGCTCCATGGAGTTTATTTAAACATGCAGGTGAATGGTAAAGAGTGAGGGGGAGGTCACTGTTAGCGTGTTGCCGTGGGCACATATTTAGTAACTGCAGTGACTGCCCTTTGTGTATGTGCTGTCAGTCATCTTGTCTGGATAAGCATTTGACTAACCAGGACACGTCTTATGCAACCAACGCCCCAGCCACCCCCTGGCCCAAGGGCTACAGATCCATCAGGATACAGATGCCTGTTTTTTTTAAAGGGGTTGAGTGAGCATATACTGGCTTCTCCTGTTATTTTGTTTTGGTTATCTGCAAGTTCCTTATCTGAGCCAGAGTCACTGAGTCCCTGTCTTTAATGTGTTAAAGACAGTGTATCATACCTTTTGCCTTTGTTTGTTTTTTATGTCATCTCTCTTGGCTCTTATAGGGGGATGGTGACAGTGCACATAATGTGAGCAGGGCGGGGGTAGGGGCTGCAGACATCCAAGCTGACCTTCTCCCGCTCTTCTTGAAGCCTCCCCCAATACACACACCAACCCCCACTTTCCATTCATCCTTTTCTCCATCCCCTGCTCAGCTCCCTGCACGTTCAATGATCACTGAACTATATATATGTGTGTTAATCACTTCAATGAATGAATGTGTGAATGAATGGAAATGAGCAAGTATGCTCACATACTACTTAATGATAAGTAACTGTCAGCTTCCCAGGTCATCATGAAAAAAGCACACTGATGTAAGAAAGCATCAGAATACATTAATAACACCAACCCACAACCTTAGCAAATTTCTTATTGAATCCACCTCTGCCCACTCTTTTTACATTGCAAAAACATTGTCTAAAACATCAATTTTCAGCTGTTATGATTGTTACTAGCTCCAGTTGAATACTGTGTTTCCAATGGAAGTGACTTCTCATTCCATGTAAAAAAAAAAAAAATACAATAATGGAGGAATGGTAACACAAAGAGGGAGTCTGGTAAAGAAGATACCCATTTGACTTGTCTCGCCCAGCATACTTAAATGAAGAAATGGTTAAAGCAAGCAACAACTTTTAGTGTGCATATGGGCACCTGACTTACTTTTGCTTTCTCATTGGCATTAGCTACAGTTTAGAGTTATGGATGACTTAAAAGCACTGCAAATTCTTAAAAAGCAGAGTCTCTCCCCAGTAACAGGGTCCCAGTCAGTTTTTATTAGGCACTGTATCCTACCAAAAGGTTCAGAAACTTACAGCAGGGACACTGTTTCTGGAAGGACGCATTGTGGCTCCATTGTATTTGATAACAGAAGCGTCAACAATGGGCATGTCATTATGTGCATGCATAGGTACCACCAGGGAGGTCAGAAAGTGTGCTTGGTTAACTAACCTTTTAACTATTAAGGTCATTCAGTGTCAAAGACTCTGAATAGATTAGAGATGCAGTAGAGATGACTGCCCGTTTGAGAGCATGAATGACTATTTAAGCTGTGTATCCCAATACAGGACCAGTAGTTCACAGCATAGTGATTTGCTAAGTGTTATGTTAAGTGAAATAGCCCTGTCATCAGCAACAGAGTCTGTTCTGTTGCATTCATGTAGCAAAGGGTGAATCCAGTCCATGAATCTGTCAGCTAAATTCCCATGCTACATAAAACTGACAAGTCAGCTCCATTAAAACATGTTGTCTCCACAAGCTGCAGGATAAAGCTCTAAGTCCTTTCCTGAACCCACTTTAAGTCAGTTATGCAACAGAGTACGTTAGGGAAATCTATGACAGCAGAGCTGGACACACAGCAGCCCTCTCATCATGGTGCAGGTCAGATTGAACAAAGGGCTGTTTGTGCTGCAGGGCTGACCAGAGGCTGGTGATGATTCTCAGTACAGTGCTTTACAGACTGATGTGCTGACTGACATGTTAACTGTTGATTTTAGGTAGAGTGCAAGACCTTCTGGGCTATTTGGAAGTGTTTGTTGCCCTGGAGTCAGCTGCCCTGTCAGTGTTATTGACAGCAGGCCTGGGACTTCAGTAAAGTATTTGCTTTCCAGTCAGGCAGAATTCAAACGTTTTATTTTGGCATATTGTTTAAAATGTGGGAGATTTCATCTGTGCTGCTGCATTGAACCTGTATCCTTCTACATACAGCAGATGTGACTGTCAGTTAGTGTGTTTGTGTGCGTGCGTAGCAGGCAGGGCATTCTGCAGTGGTTACTGCTGTAAAAGAGTCCCAGGACTGTATGCTGCAGCAATGTGGCATTACTGCACTGACTCAGCACATCTCCGTGTTTATAGAGTGCTGCAGATTTCATGTCCTCACGGCTGTGCTGTAAGACTCTGGTTCAAATCAGCCTGGTAAAGTTAGTGACGTCTCTCCAGCTGTCTCTGTGCCACATGTTTTCATGTTGTGTAAAGCAGCTGGCCGTGAAAGGAAAACACTGTTTGCTTACAACAGAGCTGCAGCTAGTTCTGCTAGCAAATACAGATTGTTCAAGAGATACTGTAGTGTTTAAGCTTAGTATACCAGTTAAATAAAGAAGAAAGCCCAGTGCATAAAGCAGCCCTTCACTTGTCCTTTGCTCCCCTTTTTTTAGAGCCCAAGAAGTAGTGAGGCTAACAAAGCTACATTTGTCCTAAAGATGGTGCAACGGGAAAAGGCAACAGCAACATGTCACCAAACCCAAACAGTTCAATTCTGAAGTGTGAATGAATTCAAACTAACACATAATTCACTGGAATTCATTTGACAACAACTTATATGACTCAATTTGTTGGGAAGTTTACCGTATGTGGTGAAGAACCCCAAATACGTCCACACTGCTTCTCAGATGCTTCAGTCCTGATTATCAGATGTTCCCAGCTTTGCTCACAAATGAGCTTAGGTTACTGATTGGTCAATTGGACATGCTATAGGCCAAGCTTATAGGGAATTTTAAGAGCTGCCTCTTCAAACATCTGTTCTGCTTATAGACGTTACATTCTGAATTCAAACAGGCCATGTTCAAATTTCAAATAAAGAAGTTACAGCCCAATCATAAAAGGTCTTGGTGGCGATGGTGAATAAAATGAGATACTGTTATTCCAGAAAAGCATGGTGCAGTCAACATTTCCATTATTCCATATGTATACCAATGTGACCTGGAGTATTTTTTTGCTTCAGAGCTATTTACTTACAGTTTATGTGCAGAACTACAGTATTTGTATATTGAGCTCTGACCTAAATCTTAATACTGAGTCTGAACGTATCACAGACAGGGGAATGAAGCTGCTGCCTCTGTGCTGACCTGCTGCTTATATAAACGGAGGAAGGTCTTCTAGGTTAGAGCATCTGACATACAATTTTTTAACATGGAAAAAAAATAATCTTGGATGTTTTTTTTTTTTTAATGCTTTTCTATAGTGATGAATTTTCCTGATCAATCAGTTTCTCCAGTTTCATGATATGGAAGAGGATAAAGGCCACATCTAGATTTAAAAAAAAAAGTAGAATTTTGACTTTAATCTCAGAATTCTAATTATCTTTTTTTCCCACCTGGCCCTAATCCCCTTCCATATCATGACAAAATTAACAAAAGACAGGCTGAGGGTTACCAGAAACTTTAACCCAGGGGCCATCAGATCTTCATGTGTCACTCTGAACCGAACGCTGACTAATACAAGCATCTTGTGTGTTATTGACACAAACTGTTTACAGATGACGCAGTCCAGATGTTGACATGCACCCAAGAAACCAGGTTACTCTGATAGATCAGGTTATGTAGGTAATCAGATTATTGAAGCACAGGCCTGGGATCAGATTTGTCCACCATTTAACCTGGCTGATAGAAGAGGGTGCTTCGTGATTTAGTTCTTTCTAAGTCGAACTAAATCACAGAGATTTTAATGAGCAGCACTCCAGCCATGAACTTGCCTTCAGCAGAAGGAGTCATGTCCCACGTATGCAGACAAACATCTCAGCTTTGTGCCCGTAGCTGTCAGTTCAGCTGGTTTTTTTTTAAACACTTTTAATGGAAGCTGTTTTTCTTCTCTGCAGACGTGTTGCTGCCTGGAGCTGCTACATCAGTGAGGATCTTCCTGTGTTCATCAAAAGACTGTGAAGATAAAGGAGAAGCAATTGAAAGCAGTTTGGATACTGAAATGGGATTTTTGTTTTCTTTGAAGTTGTTTACAGTGAGATCATCTGTCTGTTCTGATAGACTGTTTGCTTTGCCTGGAATATTCTAATGAAACGAGAAACATAAATGCCTGCTGCTCAGTGGAAAGCTTAATTAAACTGATGTAGCCACACCTCAATCAAAGAACAGAGGTCTGGAGAAATTCCCCTCAGAAACCTTGAGACACTGGCACTGTGTTGAACCAACACTGACTGACTCTAAACAGAAGCTAAGCTGCAGCATTAGTTTGTGTGTGTTGACAGGGGTGATGGTCTCCATGTTTCTGGCACTTTGATAATATTTAATAAAAACGCTGTAACATCAGATACACACTGCTACTGGAAACCTTCATGTGATGGAGATTTGTGTTTTGTTATTTTGTCTCAAACATCAGGCTGGTCTTAGTGTTGGATGTGTTCTGTGCTGATAGTACCTGTCGGTGTGTTTTCTGTTGTTTGCCTGTCGTTACAACGGCGTTCTAGGAAACGACAGTGCCACTGAGATTTGACAGCTGTATGTAATGACAGAAAACAGTGTCACTGCCCTTTTTCTGTTGCTGGGCTTAAATTTCTCCAGACATCTGTTGGTTTACACAGAGGTACACTACATAGGAGTCATAGTTAGTGATCAGGAGTGGATGATTTGTATAAAGTCCTCAGTCATGGTATATGTAATTTTATATTGCAATATTGGTATGTGTCATGATATAATCAATTTTCCAGCCATTCAGTGGAGATTGTTTTGGTTAAACCAGTGAATTAAAAAAAATGCAAAAAAGATTCAATACTGACATAAAGAAGTTCTGCTCAGTGATTCCCAGCATTGCCTGAATGTCAGAATGAATGAAAGCCAGAAAGCTGTCACATTGCTCAACCCCATTACCTACTGCATTATTTGAGATATTTCTAGCTTGGTCTCCTCAATTGACTATTATACTGTGATTGTGTGTTAATCGGTGTATCCAAAGGGATCAATGGAAACTGAGTCCTTTCCACACAGTACCACTTTTTATTTACGCAGTCATTTAATAGATGCAGCACATTTTTATGGTACTTTTTGGCATTAACACATTTACCTCTTTACAGTGCCACCTATCTAAGGTGCAAGCTGTCAGTCCACTTAGTGCAGACTGGGTCCCTGAAGATACAGGGCAGAGATTTTTTAGTTAGTTCTTGGAGTTTCTCATGTAGTTTTCTATTGGCATGAATGTGAAGGCTAGGAAAGTAAAGCCCAGGTCAAATTTAATTACATGTTTTGGTTTGTTTGGGTGTGGGGGTGGGGTCCACTCTTTTTGATATTCAAACATCTTTACATGCATGAATGTGAAAACATCTGTTATGAATTTTGGAAAGTATAAGCACACACTATGCTAATTTTATTCAGTAGTATATCTGGAGACGTGTAAGCTTTTCACATCCCTCATTTTGTGTTTTAGTCCACTTCTTTGCCTTTGAGTAGAAACCACAAGGAGGTTCTTTGGCACTGTGTCATTTAAATTAGATTTCATGGACACTTTAATTTCCACTCCAGTTCTTTATACCTATGGTGCCTTGAAACTTACTGGTAGTCGGGTCAAATTTGGCTAGCTGCTATATTTTTCTTTGATTTGGCACTCCAGATACATTATTCAGGGTATATGCCACCTCCTCCTACTAGTGGTGGTGGGGGGGGGGGGGGGGGGGGGGGGGGGGGGGGGGGGGGGGGGGGGGGGAGGGGGGGGGGGGGGGGGGGGGGGGG
>JBBMJY010000018.1:210686-226830 GCA_037833715.1 Toxotes lorentzi | reverse complement strand
TGGAAACAGACAAAAGAAGGGCTCAAGGGGAACCAAGGGGTTGGTTTAGGGTGGGAGGGGAAGAAAATGGAAGACCCCCCCCGCCCCCCCCCCCCCCCCCTCCCCCCCTAGTGTTCAGATGATCAGTGCAACTTTAAATGAGAATTACATTGAAAAGTATTGCAGTATTCGGTCTGACTGGAGATGCTGATGAGATGGTGTTTAATTAAGACAGAGAGAAAGAAATGAAAGGTAAAGAGCTGACTGATTTTTTTCTTTAGATGAAAATCCAAACTGCTCATCAGTTGAGAGATGACTCAGTTTTATAAATTAGTCTACATGAGTATTGAATTTAGCTGCTTTTCGTCAACCATCCCAACTCATGCTGGCTAACTAAGCACCTTTTAACAGCGGCAGTGGTTAACTACAGGAATGCTGAGATGGGCCTGGGAGTTTTCTTTCTTCTCCTGTAACTATTTACTTTGCAGTCCACTGCCTGTGACATCAGAACCTGGACTATATAAATGAATGGAGGTAGGCAGTGTTAAAAAGTACATCTTCTCTGAGGAGAAGTAGAGGGGAGTGTGAGTGGGCAAAAGAAGAACAAAAGACAGACATGACAAGGATGGAAAGAAGAGATATCCGGCTGGTTTGTTCTTTGCTATTGTGTATCAGCACCAAGGTAAGACCTGCCAAAATGAGATATATATCATTATGTATCATGCTTAAAAAGTTAATATTTCGTGATAGTGTTGGGAGACATAAATCATACCAGAGGGGACTTCACTGAGTAACAACACTGAAGTTTGGAAAGAATGTTGTTTACAACTTTTTTCTTACTGTGTAAGTAAAGAGTAAAAATGGTTGGTTACAGTGGGCAGGATTTACATAGTTTATCCATTCAGGTTATTTGACAGTGTGAAGGAAATTTTGACATACTACAAATACACACTGATATGTTAATATGGCGATGCCATAACATGGGTGTCTCACACACAAATTTTCCATGCATAGGGCTGTCCCTTGAAGTCATTCTGGGACTCTGACAAAAGTAGACAGCGGCACTGATGCATTGTGATCTTATTACCATTTACGGAACAGGAAACTTCATAACCAGAGAAAGTTGCCACCACACACCCTTTTGTTCCATTTTCACAGACACAATAGTACAAACACTAACGAGTAAAGTAAACACCCTTATATTGTTCTATTTGTGATATGCTACAAACTCTTTTCTCATTGTGTTTTGTACATTAGTATTACATGCAGTAATTGCAGTTATATTCACTTGTTTGTGATCAAAACATGTGGTACCATGTGGTAACTGTGTGTCTGTTGTGTGACTGCTTCACCTAACATGAACTGACTTGGCTTAGAAAACAGACTCTTCCTGTGTGTTTCATTTGAAGGGGAAGCTGTAGGAGAGTGGGTTGTATTTTGACTCCCAGCTCTTCCAGTCCACATGTCGAAGAGTCCCTGGGCAAGAAACTGAACCCTAAATTACCCCTGATGGTTGCACTATGAGTGTGTGCGATTGTGAGTGATTGTGTGTATAAATGTTTGTGTGAATGGATGAGTGTTTGAGTGGTTGATTGCACAGCAGACACCTGGGTTCAGGAGTGTTAACACCTCCCCGAAGTGCATGTAGAGGCTATACTACTTTTGTGGAAATTTGACTTGAGTAAACAATAGAAATCTGCCTGATGTTGACCTACAAAGCACAAAAAAATCTAGACCAGATGCTACTCAACATGTAAGCTATGAGCTACCTGCTGTAGTTTCAGTGTCACATGATGGGGTTTTAAGATGTCGACCATTGAAACTTCGGCTTTCCACCCCTTACAGTGGAGGTGACTGTAAATTTGTGTGTCCTTTTTTCAAAGGATGAAAAATTATTTTCATCTGTTGTCGAAACAATGTCCTCTGGACCTTTGAGTGGTTTGAATTACTTATACATAACATGTCTTGGTGCCAAATCCACTCCAAGACTAAAAACCTTATCTTAATGCCAGAGGAGCCCAGAAAAGGTAAGCAAAGCAAACTAGTGAGTAACAGTGTAAAGAGCAGCTGTTATTTTGTTATTCTCGCTTCAGGTGTGGTGCCAGCTGTGTACCAGGCCATGTCAGTGTCCAACCGCTGTGCCGCGCTGCCCTGTTGGCGTTCCTCTGATCTTAGACAGCTGCGGGTGCTGCAAGCTGTGTGCCAGGCAGGAGGGTGAGCCCTGCACGGACTGGCTGCCCTGTGACACACACCAAGGACTGCAGTGTGACTACAGTGCCAGCTTCCCTGGAGGACCAGGACAGTGTGTCGGTGCGAACAGAATGCACTCAAACTGAAGCAGATTAGTTTGGGTTAAAGCTGTAAATACCTGCAATATTACTTTTAAAACAAATCAAACTGACAGAACTCCAACTGCTATGCCAGTTAGTACAAGAGCACCTGTTTCTATTTCTCATATAGCATTATGCAATTTGAGTCACAGAGCCAAGGAGATATCTTTGTGAAACACACTGACCATGTTTCACAATCCAGAAGGTCATTTACCAACACCCTCCACTGTTTTGAAGGTATTTTGGATTAAAGAAAACCAGTATTTTAAAAATGGTAAAATGGTAAATGTACTGCACTTTCCTATTCTTACTGACCACTCAAAGCGCTTTTACACTAGCGCTTTTACACAGTCATTCACACACCAATGGGCACATCGGGGGCAATTTGGTGTTCAGTGTCTTGCCCAAGGTAGGACACGCAAACCAGAGGAACAGGGAATCAAACCACCGACCTTCTGATTAGTGGATGACCCACTCTACCTCTTAATTGACTCAATTGAATGTCCTGATACTAAGAGAGAGGCACAGCCTGATGTTATCACACCTGTCAGCAGTACAACTATCACTACTACTATCACTACACTTTTACTCTCTCTATCTGAAGAGAACTACAACAGTTGTTCTTCTACACTGATAAATGGTATCAAAAATGGAAAAAAAAAGAATAAGAAGCTTTGGCTTTCTAGTCTACTTGATGCGATACAGTTCAGTACAGTACACACATATTTAATCAACAACACTTAATCCTGTTCTCCATTTAGTGCTCAAAGAAGTGGACACCATTTCTGTGCAGAGGGCTATTTTGTCTGTTAAATCCAATGCTGTTTTGTGCAGACACAAAGAATGTGTGGCGTTAAAAGCAGACAAAATGACTCACAATCTACACTGCTGCATCATTTACCAGAGAATTTCTTGCTAGTGCTCTTACAGTACTGACTGGATATCGACAGATCTCATTCTTCCAGTCGGTAATTTGTCTGCACATGTTTTACATAACCCAGCATATACTTAGCACATCAGTGATGCAGTGAGCTCTTCACTTTCACCCGTCTAACACTCCCCTCTCTCCCTTCCTTCCTTGTTGTGATTAGGTCAGAACAAGCTGGGCTGTGAGCTGAATGGCAGGAGGCTGCAGGAGGGACAGGTATTTCAGCCTTCCTGTACCAAGCTTTGCCACTGCCTGGGAGGAGGTGTGTCCTGTGTGCCCCTGTGCAGTGATGATCTGCAGAGACCCACTGATACGTGCCCCAACCCTCAGCTGGTGCGACTACCAGGGCACTGCTGCAAGGAGTGGGTGTGTGATGGACTGGACAATAGCATTTCCTCAAATCCGTCAGCAGGTAATGAGGCCAATGATCTAAAAAGCAAAACAAAACTCACAAAAGCATTTGGATGATTTTCAGCTAATTCCTGTGAAATTCAGGTCCACATGGAGCCACAATCAGCTACCAGAATGGGTCGGGGTCAGGGTCATGGTTAGTAAACAGATTTCAGAACTTGAAGAGGTGGATCAAACATCTGTGAGAAACATCTGTGAGCACTATTCTTGCAACTTCATCTGAGCAGCAGTTTACAACAACTGCATGTGCAGAATTTTCTGACCCATGCGCTCCTCTCAAAGCCATCCAATCCAAACAACTTTCAGCTTGATCCACAAACCAAATATTTTCCTCTCCGGTGTTTCTTTCCAGCCGAGCAGGCCCATCAGGCCCACGAGGGAGGGCTGTCTGGCCTGTCATTTAGTCCGATTTCCAACTGTATGAGGTGGACCTCAGACTGGAGCCCCTGCTCTCACAGCTGTGGCCCAGGTGTCTCCACCCGCACCAGCAACAGGAACTGGGCCTGTCTCCTGCAGACTGAGTCCAGACTATGCCAGGTCAGGCCATGCCAGACTCTGCTGCTGGGACTTCAACGGCTGCAACTGGTCAGTGCAGAATCAACACACATTACTCAGTCCCAGTGAAAAAAAAACTATTTACAAAGACTTGAGTTGCATCACTGTGTTGCCACTGCATCATTTGCTAACATCTATTTATTTTTCATTTACTCTGAACCATATGGGACTCAAAAATGTCTGAGATAAATAGACATTGTTAAATAAATGTAATTTAATAAATGTATCTATGTATTATGTAAATAACTGCATGAATTTATTATTAGCAATTAACAAATAATTCAATAATTTATTAAAACGTGTTAGTGTTAAAAAACAGTTTTCTCATTAGTTTTTTGTTTACTTTCATTTTTTTTGTTTGTAAATTGTCTTTTATTTTCTGTTTTATTTCAAATTTCATTCGCTTTCATGTTGTCCTAACAAGATGCCTTTTTTTATAGCAGACGTTCTGACATTTCATAGCAACTTGACACGCACAGTGCTTTAATGCTCTTAATTATACCAGTGCTTTAGTGGCTGCTCCAACACACACAGCTGGAGTGTGAATGGAATGCTGCAATCATTAATGTCACAGAATGCAACTCAAATAATAAAAAATAAATGCAAATCTGCTACAAAAAAATATCTATCACTGAGAAACTCTTGACACTGACACTAAAAACAGAGATTTATGTTTTCGTTTTTTTCATATCCTGTGTCATATGGTTTAATATAACTGATCTAAGCCCTGCAATTGACTGCTTACCAGTCCAGGGTGTACTCCACAGGCTAATGACATCACCTGCACTTCACAACAAACAACATTTGGCTGGACTTTGAGAAAATACTGAAACACTGACAACACAAAGCCCTGTCAAAATTGTAAGCAGAAAATGCAGCTAAAGGAAGACACCTGTCCTCTGGGGATCCTAAAGGAAGTGACCACACTTCCCTAGACAGGCAACAAGAGTAAATACATACACATAAATATCAAAATAGCAAAATCATTTTGCTTTTCACTTTATATTTCAGGGACTGAGGGTGTGCAAGAGCAGCTACAGTTCTCCTCTTTCCATTCAGCTTGAACACCAGGGATGCTGGAGCACTAGAGCCTACCGTCCCAGGTTCTGTGCTTTGACCTGTCCGGAAGGAGGCTGCTGCAGCCCCTCCCACACCAGGACAGTGTGGATGGTTTTCCGGTGCCCCCAGGGCAGGCTCACCCAGCAGCAGGTGATGTTGATCGAGTCCTGCTCCTGCAGCATCTCAGCCTGCCGCCAATCCCCAGCCACAGCTGCCCGGACTGCCTTGCCCTGGATGTGAGGGCATCCAGCTGCCAAGACAGACAGGCAGGTCCCGTCTGCGAGGATCACACACATAATAATATGGCAGTGCAGGAGGTTGAGCCAATATTTCAAAATTATGGAAATTCTACAATTAGAATGTGAAACTTGACATTCAAATACACCAATTTTGTACTTATGCACTAAGATTTATGCAGCAATCTGTATCCAGGTTTAAAACAAGCAAACCTTATTCACATTTTAGACCATTTTACTGCATTTCTATGTTCCTGCAAATTTTCACCACATATTACTATTCCTGTCCACCCTTTGGCACAAGATTTGTAGTGAGATTTCAAAATATGGCTTCCTGTGCACAGGTGTAATATCAACATGTTTAACTGCTTGTCATAGTCTGAGAAAAAAATGGCCTCACTGACTGTAGCACCCAAAAGTTCCTGAATAGGTATTGTGAAGACGAGATTTTGACTCTAGTGCTCACAAACTAACAGAAAACTACCCAAATCTGCATTTCTCCTCAGCTCCATGGAGCTCATTAGTGTCTTTCAGCACATTGGTTTTAGTTTTACTGTTTCGGTTCAGAAACAAAGTTTCTAGCCGCAGCAGGAAGCTGTTTTCAGTGAAAAGTCTCTGATAAACCCACTGAACACTACCTACCCAGCACCAAAGAGCAGACACAGTTAGAGAATAGCTTATGAACATAGTGGAGAGTTTATAGTTTTATCAGGAGCTGGTAGAGACCAAAACAGAGAGTAAATATAGGACATACATTCCTCAGGTTGCCTGATAAATAGAATGATGAATAACTTTACAATAACTTTATATGCTGACAATATGTCAGTGGTGTGTTTATGTCTGCCAGCCTCAAGTGGCTCTGTAAATCACACAAAATTACAAAGGAGAAATGTATAATTTGTAAGTTTGGGTTTCATGTCAACAACCCTCAGTCCGTACACTAAACTGCCAGAATGCTGCTGCTTCTCTGTCTGTATAGAAAGACATTTTTTTTCATGTAGCCCTTCCCCTCCCCAAAAAACAATAGCTGTATTTAATAATATATTAATGAAGTAGTAACCATAAAGGTAATCTTACTGAGTAGCAGTGGCACTGACGAATAGCTAAGCAGCAGCCTGCAGCACAACACAGAATGAGCCCCAAAGATTTTGAAATGCAGTCCACATCAGCATTCTGTCTCCCTGTCTACATATCTGATGAGCCCCAAAGCCGCAGGTGGTCTCCTCAGGATTCTGTAACATACAGGCTGCAGTTTGGCAGTCAGCATGTAAGGGAAGTCGACTCAGGTTAAGTAGAGTCGAGTATACAGGATTATAGTAGTGAACAGTGGTGGCTGACCAATTAATTTCCTTAAAGACACAGTTGTAGTACCCTAATACATGTTTGCCGAAATTTTGGTATATGTATCTTTTGGATTTTGTTACAGCCCCCGTGGAGAAAACTTCCTCACCACCACTGGTACTGAATGGTCTCAAGCAGCGAGCACACACAACTAACATATACTCATCAATACTCAATACTCATCAGTCAGTCACTGGAGGGACTCATGGGACAGGCACTGCTAAAAGCTGCTAAAATTTTCCACACAGTACTAATGGAGTTTTCAACACTGTTTGTGGCTATGATGCTTGCATTTTAATGGCTTCCATTCTGGAAACATGTAGATGTCCGGGGGAAGACAAGAACCTTTATCAGTGTCAGACTTCAGTCTGTGTGCATACGGCATGCCAGTGTAGACCTGGTACAAATCAATTTGCAAAAGTACCGATTAAAAAAAGGGGTTGTTCATTTTTAGCCAGCACTTTTTCCTCTATTCGGTAATTAATAAACATTAATAATACATTTTGACATGTTTTTTGGCTGAAAAACCATATGTTAAAAAAAACACAAAGTAACAAAGTAACATGAGCTACTGGTAATATTTTGGAAATTGTTATTTGTCTGAGCCCAATGCATAAACCAAGAAATAGAAAAAGTATTTCTCTTGTGGTTTACTGGCTATTTTATCATTTATCTTCTTGAAATAGTTTGTGGTAGTTCTCCTACCTCTCCTAGTTCCATGGTAAAGTTTTTTTTTTAAGCAGTAACACCTTTACTGTAAAATACAGTTTAGTTTTAATTCTGTATCATGTGCAACCAACTTTTGCTTTCAGCTGTGTTGGTTGCTGCTTGGTGCTGATTCTTTGTGAATGCTCTTCCACCACCCATACAAATGTGTGGGTGGTGGAAGAGCATTCATACAAAACCACCAGACGAAGATGATAATCTAACCTGTTGGTGGGGGGTAGACTACATTCCGGATCTCACTGCACATCTGAGTTATCTAAAGACTGGACCAAATTTACACACAACTGCACACTCTTTTGAGGAGAGATTTGGACATAGAGTTAAGTGAAACTCACTCAACTTAAATACATTAAATATGCATGCAAAGTACAATACTAAATATGGAGTTTTCAGTCATACAAATTCACACATCTTCATGCACATTTTAAAACCTGGAGATCCGTATTTTTTTAAGTTTTTAATTTTCAAAAAGTCCTGATTTGATTTACATAACAACCTCATGCTTATCAAGAGGGTGTGCGTGTGTGTGTGTGATTTTTACATTTCGGCAGGTATGTGAAGGTTAAATCTCGAATTAGAAAGGCACGTAACATATAGCTTGGGAGCATCCTTTCCCTTTTAATTTGTAGTGCAGCCTAATTATTCATGACGTGGAGACGATGCAAAGTATTTCGCAGGAATAAATCATTTGATTCATTCGGTGTAAATGGTTGGGATGTTCATTTGTTGACCACACCAACTTGAGAGCCGGGAAGTGGGCGGGCATTTTCTTTGTTTCACATTCACTTCAGTTGTTTTGACACACGAGTAGTTGAGTAGTTCACAGGAGATGTTTGCTCCGGCTTCTGGCTGCTGCTCTGCTCTATTCGAATGAAGGAGAGATTTAAACCAGCGGAAACCCGAGCGATGTCTGGAAATCTCACCTGCCAGGACATCAACCTGAACTTTACGCACAGCGTTCTGCCGCCCGTCTTCATCACTGTGTTCTTCGTCGGGATGCTGTCCAACATCTGGGGACTGAGAAGCGTGTGCACCAGCTGGAAAAAGATCGGAAACATCAACATCTTCATGCTCAACCTGGGGGTGGCGGACCTGCTGTACCTGTTCACGTTGCCGTTTCTTGTGCACTATTACGCGCAGAGCAGCGACTGGCCGTTCGGCCAGATTTTCTGCAAGGTCACGCGCTTCTGCTTCAACCTCAACCTGTACGGCAGCATCGGCTTCCTCACCTGCATCAGCATCTACAGGTACCTGGGTATCGTGCATCCCATGAGAGTGATGGGGAAAATCACCAGCCGACACTCCTTGACCATAAGCGCCCTGGTCTGGCTTTTGGTAATCATTCAGATCCTCCCTGATATGTTCTTTGAGAAGACTAATAAAAACTCAACAAGCTCGTGTTTCGACACCACCTCCAACGACAGAATCAAAGACTACCTGCCTTACAGCATCGGCTGGACCGTCACAGGATTTGCCGTGCCGCTGGTTATCATTTTGGTTTGTTATGGACACGTTGTTGTGGTTCTTACCAAAAAAGCCAACGTCAACCCTCTGCTGAAGCAGCGCTGTTTGAAACTGGTTGTGATTCTGGTGATACTATTCTCCATCTGTTTTATCCCCTACCACGTGTTTCGAAATGTTAATCTGAAAACCCGGATTTTAAAACAAAGCGGGATTTGCTATAGCAGTTTCCGTGACATCTACATTGCACACCAGGTTGGCAGGTGCCTGGCGTGCCTGAACAGCGCATTAAACCCGCTCATTTACATAGTTGGAAACGATGATTTCCTCATGAAGCTTCACCACTTCGGCAAGCGAGTCCGCCATTCCCTGGGCGGCCTCAAAGGCGCAGTCCTTTACCGCAAACCGGTGGAAGCGGACACGGATCCGTCAGAGAGTCACGTCAGCTCTGACCGGATTAACAGATAAGACGCACCTGGGTCACCAGAGGAACAAGTCTTGCGGCCGAGTCCCTGCATATCATGCGCCGCCAGAACTTCCGCTTTTCCGGGAGAGAATAACAGTAATGATCGATGTCTGGTATTAAGTGTCTTATTAAACAGTGTTATAAGTCATCGGGTCGCCAAGGTGCTACCCCAGAGAGAAGATCAAGTGTTCTGCTTGAGATCTGCTCAGCATTATTACAGTAGACAGCAGCTTATGATATCTCATGTACCTCGTTGGCATTGTATGAGCAGGTTTGTTGTACCAACATACTGTTCATATCTCGCATCTATCTGTGTCGTTTCGTGTGCTTCACAGCCCTGTGGTTACCTCTCAACTGTACAGAGCAGGAACAGTTGTATTGTGCTTAAGCATCGCCAGGGACTCGTTTCTGATTTGCAGTATATTGCACAGCCTTTGCACTGTTACAAGTGAAGCCTTTTACATATTTAGCAGTGCTTTTTATTTTTCATGGTTTATGTGGCTGAGACTCCTTAAAGGGCTTTGAATGGAAGCACTTATTTCATTTATGTGTCAGAGACAGGTATTAGTACTGAATCCAGTGTTTAAAGAAAACAGTGTTTAAAGAAACAGTCAAAACTGCAGTAAAGATACAAATACCACACTGTAAAAACTGCCATTGCTCCTGTATCAAAACCTTTACTTTACTTATCAAAGTGCATACATATGATCAGCAAAAATATTCATTATGAAAAAGGAATTATATTATTACATATGGTATTGTTGGATCATTGTTCCTGATTAATTTACATCTAAGGTGGAACTATTACTATTACTACTTTATTTCTTATTTTTTGCTACCTACATTTATCTGACTAAATGAGGATATATTTTACATCTTGTTCAGGATAACCAAGACCAATTTATACACAGTGCTACAAATTCTAAAGAACTAAAAAGGAATTGTGACAAAAAATTTTGATTTTTTTTTTTTTGTATTTGAAAGTTGTGAAACCCCACCAAAACTGCTGGGTTACAAGTTATATCAAAGATCTGGAGGCATTTTGCAACAAGCAGAGCTACATGTCACACATACGGTTTCAGGAAGGGTGGGCCAACCACAAGCATGCATGCGAACATCCCAGGAGTTTAGCCACTTAATGTCTTTGTAACTGTACTTTCAGTCAGTGGGTATTTTGCATTGTATTTTGTAGCAGCCATTGAACCATACAGTCTGTCTAACTCCAGTTATTGAGATAGTCAAATTGTGTGAAAGATGAATGCCTCATGACTGTTTTGACACACTGGATCATTGTGAGAAAAGATCTGATATCATCTGTTGTTCTTTGGACCTTAATGAAGCAAAGCATCCTGGCCTCAGTTCTAATGAAACAATGCAATGAAGCAGGAAGACAAGGCCAGGTGCATGGAGCTGGTTGAGATCTATGCCCTGTGAGGATTTCACTGAATGACTTATTAGATCTGTGATCTGCCCTGCCTGGACAGCTGACATGGAAGTTCAAGGCTTAATAGGAATAACGACTCTGGCTCTGGCTTGATTTTGGCTCGCTGAGCAGACCAGGATTGTGCTATAAACAGGAACATGTAGCACAGTAAGGGTATACTTTCTATGTCCAACATTCCCCAGGCCCCATTGAAGCGCACACAAAAGCAAGAAGTGCTCTCTGAATGCAGCCATGAACTACTTCTTGATTTTGCACAAATTTGCACAACCCTTTCCGTACCAAATTACAGTGTGAACAATGCTGGTCTAAGGGTGTGATGTCATGACTGCTACAAGGCATAAACACAGGAACTCAGGCACTTTGCAATATGAGGTGCCATTCTTCCTTCATTCATTTAAACAGTTCTTACTCCCTCCATCTGATTCAGACACTGAACATTCTAGTCTTGTTCAACGATCTCAAAGCCAAAGGGTTTAGGACAGCTCTTTCCATCCATATGTGCCTCTGTGGTGTCTGAGCAGGATCCCAACACAAATGTGTGTTGTCTCTGCAGATAAATATTAACATCTCACAATTTTCCCTCCCACTCATTCTCTGATTTTGTAAACACAGTCTAGTAAGAAAAACACAAAGAGGCTTGATGAATGTGCAGAAGCACTTAGAGGAAACACCAGGACCAGCTACATCCAGAGACCATACAGTAACACAAGTCTGTCAGAACAAAGATTTGGAAAATCAAAGATCTCATTACTCTTTGAACTCGATTCACTGCGTACTGCTGTTGCACAATTCCTGCCTTTTGGAAGTTTAAACAATCTCAGATTCAGACTGTATTGCCATTTTGTTAGCCACTTCATTACTTTTGTGGAATGCTTTGCTTTGTCATTTCCCTGGAATGATCTATGGAATGATCTATGACCATGGAAAAAATAAAATACTTTTCACCAGACTCTTCCTTGCCCTTTCCAAGATGTGCTTACTAACTTATTAAATTCATAATTCATTGAAATAAGTAGATACAATCTCTACATGGCTTTCTCAGATACAATCAGTATTTTTGGTTCTATGAAGTCATCAGTCTCAGATCTCATTTTCAGTTTATATTTGCAGACAGTTTCTACAGGGGAATTCAAGTGTAATTTCACACCACTGCCAAGCTGTACAGGGTCTCTTGAGGTGTCTTCCCCTCACGCAGACCAATATCCCATAAGTCCCATATCATTAGCATACTAAGTGTAGTTCTTACTGTTTAATTTAATTTGATATTCAATTAAAACAACAAAGGTGATAAAAATGGTACCTTATGGTGCCCATGTGTTAAAGATAACCATCTTTAACATCCCAACATAGAAACAGTCTTTGTGGTCTACTGGGAAAAAACGAATCCACAATCTAATCCACTAATAACTGTATTAGTCTCTATATAAGACTTTAGTCCCATTTTCTAAATTTGTCTCATTTCCGTAGGCTCTGCTGTTTACAAATAACATATGAGACCAGTCCTATCCTTTAATAGACATGAAAGACAATCACACACTGTCCATGTCAGACAGGGTAACTGGTTTCACAATAATCAGCTCTGATTTTGAACAAACAAGCCACGTCTTAGATGTCAAAATTCACTATCACCTGAAAGCGTGGTTTCAAACCTTGCTGTTTCTCTATAACATTTACTATATTTCATTTAGCAATAATCAAAGCATGAATCAACAGTAATCTATAATAAATCATTATAACTCATTAAAACTTAATGAGTTAATATGGTTCATTAGGACTGTGTGGGGCATGGTTTTAATTTAATTTAACTGACAGTGACATCTCCCAGACAACATAAACAAACAACCCAGCAGCTGTCATCAGATTCTGATTCTTGCATTGTTACAATCTGATCGCTGCATAAAAAAACCTGACATCACCCTTAGACTATGCGAAAATCATGCCTCATGAGCAACCAGAATTATGATGAATTACTAGAACAAAACCGACACAACAATCTTCCTTCAACCTCAAAATAAATAAATAAATAAATAAAAATCAGGCTTGATGTACGGTGGCTGAGAAAGGCCACGCAAATGCAAACGTCGCAACATAAACGCAAAAGCTGCAACACAAACGCAAAAGCCGCAACACAAACGCAAAAGCTTCACAACGGAAGATACGATGGCTACGAAGTGGAAGAGGAGGAGAAGTGAAGCCTTCTTCAGATACTTACAATTATTGCTAACATTATGAACAATGCTAATAATAACCTTTATATTTTAATATTTATGTACTCTGCTGTCTGACTTTGGGCTACAATGAAGCTAACTTCACGGCAACGTTAGCCAATGAAGCTAACTTCGTAGCAACATTAGCATTAGCTAAGATAAGTATGGAGAGAAGTAGTGAAGGTACTGTCAGACAATTTGCAACTTATTTGAAGATGCAATAGTTTTTTATAATCCCCAGAACAACTGACACTGATATCTTAGTCACAAAGTCAGCCATTCCGTTACATTATGTAGGTAGAGGCCCTCCTACATGGAAGCATTACATGTGCTATAAGCCTAATGAGACCTAATTTGTGTTATTACAGATCAAAATGTATTGTCCGTTTTGTGGAGTGAACTTTCAACACGTTCTGTTATATTGTGGCACGTGTGGCAGAAATATTCAGTTTTTAAAGGAGTCATCAAGCTGAAGGTATATTTTGTGTTTTTGATATTATTAAGTAGCTCTGTTCTTATACGTGTATCTAAAGTTTAAAACAAAGTAAGTGAATGCAGTATATGTTCTAGTCTATAATATGATGTCCTCATTTCTACCCCGCAGGTCCTGAAGCTGCAGTGGCAGAAGAACCTATACTTAAATATTTCACAGAGGGTCATAGTTATGAAGTAATAATAGACTTACTAGCAACCAAGCACAACACTGTATTGAGTCTTCGGACTTTGAAAGGAAAAATGCAGGATGCAGGCTTGACAAGGAGAACTAACTACACTCCAATTGTTACTGCGCAGGCAGCCATTGCTGAAGAACTGAGGGGATCGGGCCAGCCCTTAGGTTATCGGTCAATGTGGCAGATTCTGAAACAGAAGTACTCATTTACACTCAGAAGAGATGATGTGATGCTCCTAATGAGAGAACTGGATCCATCTGCAATAGAAATGAGCACTCAACGCAGATTTGTCCGAAGAGCATACCACTCAATGGTACTTAATGAGGTGTGGCATATTGATGGCTATGACAAACTGAAACCATTTGGAATTTCTATAAGTGGCTGTATTGATGGCTTCTCCAGAAAAATTATGTGGCTCAAATGTGGGAAATCCAACAATGATCCTGGGATCATTGCTCAAAATTACATACAGTGTGTAGCTGAGTTTGTAGTGGTTCCAATGCGTCTCCGTACAGACTGTGGAACAGAAAATGGACTGACGTCGGCACTTCACTGTTCGTTAAGATCAGAGCATGCTGATGAATTTGCAGGAGCTAAAAGCCACATGTATGGCGCTTCAACATCCAACCAACGCATTGAAAGCTGGTGGTCCTACTTTCAGAAACAAAGGTTTTTCTCTTATATTCTCAGCTCTTCATTGATTGCAGTTTTTAAACTGCCCCACCTTCTTCTCTTCATCTCCTCCTCTCTTCACCTTGTCCCCTTCCTCTTTTTGTCCTCTTCTCCTACTCCTCCTCCCATCCTTGTCTTTTGCTGTTCTTTCTTGTCTTTCTCCATATCCTCTTCCTGCTCCTCTTCCTTTGTCTCCTCCTTTCCTGCTTTTATCCTTCTCCTGTCCTCTTCTTCCTTCTTCCATTTTCATCCTCTCTGTGTCCTCCCTTCTCCTCCTTTGAAATGTAGTCTATTCTACATTACAAATGCTTATAAACATGTCAGTATACCTTTAAATGTCATTAACAAATGTTGAGACTTTTTCAGGGCCAAGGTATGACATTGTAGTAAAATGTGTCTTCTCTAACTAGGGGGCAGTTTTGGATGAATGTGTTCAGTGACTTGAGGGAGACACATCTCTTCAATGGCAGCTATGAACACACAAGTTTGGTGCGATATTGCTTCTTGGGTGTCCTGCAGAGAGAACTGGATGAATACAAACAACTGTGGAACACTCACACTATCCGCCCTGTTCGCCAATCCCGATGCCCATCTGGTAAACCTGAGGCTATGTACCATGTGCCTCACAGGTAAGTATTGCTTCCTCATGTTAAAACAGAAAGCTAATGTTTTATTTCAACTACATCTATAAGAGACACTCCTGAATAGTGCAGTATATTTGTAGTACAGTTACATACACACACACACACACACGAGGGGGCTTCAAGAAGTTCTTTGAAAAAAGACAGTTGGAAAAAACAGTTTACGTCATCTTTATTGCTTCCTCACTTCACATCTGTGAAGTGCTTTGAGACAATTTTGATTGTGGAAGGCGCTATATAAATAAAATTGAACTGAATTGAATTGATCTTAAGTTTGTTATCCAGTAAAAACCTGCAAAGATGGTTTGAGTAAAATCAACAAAAACTAAGATTTGCTGACTGAAAGTTTTTGTTCATTCTCGTAGATTTAATGGAACGAATCATGGAATGTCAGCATCTGCAGAAACCCTAAACCAGCTTGACAGCCTCATTTCAGCACCAGCAACTCCTGAAGATAACAGCAAACCTATTTTGAAGAACTGCAAAGACAAAGTGGCCTAACACCCCCTCTAGAATGGGAATCTGCTGTAGAGCTCTATGTCACCCTGAAGAATATGGCCAACCTTTATAATAACATTTTTGTAAGGCAAAACTGACAACAACAACTGACAACACCTTCATTATATACAATAAAACATGAACATAAAGAGTCTGCAGTCTTTTTTAAATTTTTATTTTTAGTTTGTTTAAAATACAAAGAAACAGTCATTATAAAACTGAAAATTGAAACACAAAGTAGTGTTATTTGATCAAAAGTCATAAACAAGACTTTTTGACATGTTGCACATTTTTTTCAAACCATACAAAACAAAGGAACTGACAAATCAGAGCTGCTTAGGCATATCCAAAGCCAGGTGAATTCTTTATTCCAAAGTTCATGTTTTCCTTAAAGGTGCTGTAGCTGTCTAAAAGAGGCAGCTTCAATGTGTTGCATGTATTTGGAAGAAATTGCAGGCGTGGCTGAGGGTCCATGCCAGCAGGAGGCACACAGGGCAGGCCTGTGGCAAACATGAAGAT
>JBBMJY010000018.1:180670-196772 GCA_037833715.1 Toxotes lorentzi | reverse complement strand
CTCCCCTTTTCAGGTGAGCTTTTCCACCCACACCCACACACTAACTAAACTCTCTGGATCTGAGATTCTTTAACACTAACTACAACAAAAAGTTCTCACATTTAGTTTTACAAGTGTATTCATAATGACGAAGAGTACAATAAGTAGAGTACGTTTATATGTGTGAATGATCAATAATCAGTATTATTGACAGTAATAGAGAGCCCCAAAATCAAATTTTGCTTAGGGCCCCAGGGAGGCTTGGGCCAGCCCTGGCCGGTGTATAAACAAATAATGAATCACAACATATTAAAACACAACTGTAATGATATAAAATACACCTTTAGAGGAGAAGTTATAGTGTTAGTTACTCAACAGCTAGATAAGAGGGCAAGCTTAAGTTCAATAATAATCCACAAAAATATGAATCAATTTTTAAAAATCTGTTTGTTCAGGGAACTCACCCATAGCTTTGCATCATATCTTACATAAAATATAGAGCTCAAACAATTCAAAATTATAAAACTGATTTTCAAGTAATCACCCCTGTCATTTATCAGATAAATATGCCAAAAATTCTGTGGTTCCAGCTTCTTAAATCTTACAGTAGTTTGACGTCAAATATTCTTAAATAAATATGTGTAAATAATATTTAAATAATAAATTTCAGAGACTGATTATTTAATAAAAAATAAATCAGTCCACAGGGCGTACTGGTGGGGTAGGTGTTCAGTTCACAACGTCGTAATGACGTTGTGAACGTTCAGTGCTCGCAGACGCACTGAACGGAAAAATATAACTGTAGCCGGCAAGCCAACCACAGACCACCGAGCCAGTATTCAGGATTCAGATTGTTGTACATGCTGTTGTAACTGGTCGTGTTCCGGCCTGCAGCCATCTCACAGCTCAATCGTTTGATTTTCCGGGTTCGTGTTTGAAATCCACCCTGGAGGGACAGAGAAGTACCGGGAGGAAGAGCACGGATTTACGGGCTGTCCGCTCCTGTACTGAAACTGGACAGCCATGGGAGCTGCTCTGGGGGCCTTTTCCTTAGCAAGTTGGGTAAGTTCTAATATTGCCAATATGAAGTGTACTATTTACAGCCGCCATGCTTTAAATTGACGGGAAGCGTAAGGGTGACGGCATGAAGCATAATGAGCAACAGGTAATATCGCTCCACAGGACAGTACAGTTCATCCCGCTCCCCTGTGTGGAGACACTGGCACGCCAAACTCCACTCAAATATCTGGTGTTTCAAATCATAGTCCTTCCCTCGCCTTTGGGCTAAGATAGAGCAGAACCTCACATACTTCAGTGAGCGCTTCGGGCTGAAGGCTAGTTTATTCACAAAGCAGCACGTATTTAGGTTAAGTTACATTTACTTGTATTTGAGGTGGGGACGGAAAGCCGACCTCCGTTCAAATAGCTGACGTTGTAGCCTGTCTCTTTTCGCAGTTCGAGCAGAGACAGGATATGTTGTACTGTAAGGGAATGAAGTTCAAGAAATATTGGTTATTTCGGTACCTGATCACCCTTTTAAATGGCTGCGCGCTGCTCACTTCCACCGTCACTGTGAACTTATTTTCTTTGTAATGTCATTTCACCCGGGCCTCAGGTAACGGTTGACATTTTATTGAAGAAAATGCGTAGATAATATCTCTACTGACAGCTTACAGAGACATTTCAGGTAACTTATCCCATCTTTTCCAAATGTCCACACGCACGTAATTAAAATGCTCCGGACTGGCTCACAGTAACATGTTACTTAACAGTGTATCCTGTAGCAAACCTGCTAAATGTTAGTCATTCAAGGTGTTGCAGCCAAAAAATATCTCCAACATGAGGGACAGTAGACAAAACTTGAAGCCCACAGCAAAGGAAAGGGTTAATCATAACACACTTGGTCATCTGCTTACACGTGATTAATTGGATTAACTGCGCTTTGTGGTTATACAGGGCCAACAACAAGGGCCATATTCAGAAAAACTGTCAGCATAATGAATGCAGTTGATGGTAACATCATCCGTATAATGTAATTCAAAAGAGGAACAGAATATTGTCATCAGTCTGACCAATAAATGAATCGACTAATTATTTCAGTCTTTTCTTTCCTCTGTATTCTTCAGTAAAGAATTGTCAAGGCAACTAATAAATATCCTCATTGATACTCTGAGGACCATGCCTGTCACTTTTATGCTAAATTGCCAAGGTTTATTTTAGTTCACCACAGCTTGACCTGGTTGGTCATGCACCATTATCTGGCTCACATTACCATGGCCTAGTCTGTGGTTGCACTAAGCTGACCTTGTCTGGCTGGCAGGGGTATTAACTTGTTGACAGTTTTCTGGGCCTCCTTATCCCTTGACTCCACTCAGTTGTAAGTGTGTGGGAAAGAGACACATCTAAAGCAGTGTAGATATTGGTGTATATTAAATTAATACACAGGATGAATAGGTCAAAACAGATATTTCTGAATGTAGTTTATTAATAGTCTTCTTTATAGGGAGTCACCCTCAGTTTTATGATTCATGTTTTGCTATATGTTAGGTTCGAATAACCTAAAACACAAGAGAAATAAATGAGGCAAAGACAACAGCTTAAGTTTTACTTGCAAGGAGAACGGAGAGATGTGCTCAGTTACAAATCTCCAACACGTTCTGAAACACACCTTCCGCCAACCTGCTTTTATTAGAATTAGGAGGTCCCTAGTTACAGAATTCAAATGTGCATAAGGGGAGGGGGAAAACACAAGATAACAAGTTCCATACATGGTCAAGAATACAAATCATATAATGGTGTGTGTGTGTGTGTGTCTTCAAAAATTAATTAGCCATCCTTTCACAGTTGGTACGAACAGGTACAAAAAGGAGTATCTTCCCGTGTCCTTCTCTGCAGCCTTGATCCTATCAATGTCACTCCCTAACATTCCTTACAGCCGCTGCTTTCCTGTAGACCTTGAACAACAGGGGTGCAAGCTCACACATTAAGCATCACAAGCATTAGGCTTCAACAAGTAATATGAAACATTAAGTAAATGAGAAATAACATAACAAGAATAAAGCAAATAAGAGATAAATTTATTATAACACTATAGTTTAGCAACCTGTAGTAGTAGTAGGATCAGTAGTTGTTCCAATTTAAACAGAGCATCTGACTGCCATGTTGTCAGCTGTTCTCACATCCAAACACACTTTATACATGTAAGTGCTGGTACAACTATTGTTGTTTCTGAATGTTTTTACATGCTGTATTTGATCATGATAAGAAGAAATGTTGACTGGACATTCTATGGATATGAGCTCTTTATGTCAGTGGGGTTTTCTTTTAAAATCTCAAAATGCTTTTAGCCTTTTCACAGGATTTTTTAAAATCAATTTATAAGATTGTGCAAGCAGACTTTGAGATACATTATCAGTATTCAGTAGTCCCAGTAAAACGAAAACTGAATATACTGAACTGAAAGTAGCTGAATTAGCAGTAAAGGGTAGGTTAGGATAGGCTGAAGCCAATAGCCAGTTAACTGACAATGTTACTCATCACATCATACTCAAAGTAATAAATACCTAAATAGATAAATAAATCTGGAGCTGAACATCAAACTTTCAGTTCAACTATTAGAGCTATAGCTTTCTCTCAAAGCCCATAATTCCAGATGAGAAGCATGAAAATATAATGGAGGAAACAAAGATATAATAAAAATGTAGCTATTAGCTTTATAGGATGTATTCAGTATCTACTAAAATCTACACAAAGGATATAAGTTGCACTTTAATATGAGTGAAAGTGATACTGCAGTTAAGATTACTGTTTGAATAAAACATCCCCTAGTACCCTAGTACCCTAGTTTTTGGGTAAGTCTGAAGCAAATCCAAGATGGTCATTTGGTCTGTTGATTTGACATGTGATGACCCAGTACCCCTGTATCCTTGCATTTTTAGTTTTTTTCCTTAAATTTGTCAATCATTTCTCCTTTCAGATGCTGAAATGTGTGATTTTGTTTGCCCCCAGGTGCCATGCCTGTGCAGCAGTGCAACATGTCTGACGTGCAGCTGCTGTCCGAGCAGCAGAAACTCTACTGTGACCAGGATCATCTACGCTTTCATCTTGCTGGTGGGGACCATCGTCGCTTGCATCATGCTCTCGCCTGGTGTGGATGCGCAGCTCCAAAGGGTATGAGACAATCATGGAAATACAGGAACTGTGTTTAAAAAAGACATTTCGCTTCACAGTAATGCACTACTTACTACTACTGCTGTAGTTGCCTGCTTAATTCTGTTAAGACCCAATGCAAACCTGGAGAGATGGCAAAAGATGCACTGGTGTAGCGTTGAATGACATCCACAGACTGATATTGATATCCATATGTGAGAGTTCAGATGACAATATGTTGACCAATATTCATATGTTTTAATATAAACACATAACGTACATATCTGATAACAGTCCCTTCCTTCTTATTGTATTTTTTTTTAAGCTGGATATTTTGCAGTTAAAAGGTAACACAGCTCTCACAACGTGGTGCCTGGTTTCCTTCAGACATGGTGCTTAGAATTAAGACCAAGCAGTTCAGTTTTGTTTCTCAGTCTGAGAGTCCTTTTGGTGCTTTTATGCCAACTCCAAGCAGCCTTCAGCTGTTTCCCACCACTGGGTGCATCAGTAAAACAACTCAGTGGTCCAAGAACAGTTTTTAAAATTATGTCAGTGGCTTTGTGAATGTATTTGTGGAAGTTAGTGTATTTTTCTTAAAATTACTTAAGAAATTCCATGATTGTCAGTTTGATTGATTGTCAAATTTCCTGTCTCATTTTGTCCACAGGATGTTTTAGAGTATGTGGTGATATTTGTAAACTGCTGCATCTAAATCATACCATTGTCAAGTGTGCCATTTCCTCTCATGACTTTTTTCTTGGCCACACACCAGTCATGTTGTATGACTTGGTTGTGTTTCAGGTGATGGAAAAAAACTGCTTGCATTTCCTCCCAATGCCACTGCTATAATTTTAGCTTTGTTCTGGTCTCTATTGTGTTGACTGACCATATGACCAACATGGCAGCTTCTTTCTGCACAAGGATCTGCATCAACAGCTGAGCCTATTTTAAATTAGTCTGGGTGCACTCATAGTTAATTGCATCACTTAAAAGGTTCTTATTCGTTTTGTTGAATTTTCTTGCCCAGCCTTACTCAGCATCATATGAGCTTCAGCTCCTGATCATCTTTGCCTTGTTATAGATGCTTTGTAAAGTTAGAATGTGAATTCCTTTGATTTTGCTGTAGATCCCAGGCTTCTGTAAAGAAGGGGCAGGCTCTTCTATCCCTGGCCTACAGGCTGATGTCAACTGTGAAATGTTTGTGGGCTACAAGGCAGTGTACCGTGTCTGTTTTGGCATGAGTATATGGTTCCTGGGATTTTCCATCCTTATGATCAACATCAAGAACAGCAGAGACCCCCGCGCTGCCATCCACAATGGGTGAGGACTGCAGTAACACCAGCAACACATACATTTTATTACCAGTGTACTTCAGTGGAAGGTGGGTTTGACTAGTGTTTAATGTGTTTTTCTAATCTATATTCATCTGGGGAGCTTTAGCATGCTTTTTTTTTTAAGATCTAAGAGCCTTCAGATTCATATTTTGAAACTATACAAGTGTAGAAGGTACAACCCTAATCAACGACAAGCAAACTTCAGGCAAACGTATTTCAAATAAATGTATTTAAAGAGGCATTTTGATGAGGTTTTGATGAGGTGAAAGAGAGGACATGCAGACCTTCAAAGCCCTGACAGACCTCAAAACGAAGGTGAAAAGTGTCATTTTTATTCTCACCTCACTCAGTCAGTCCTCACTGACTGTATGAGGACTGACTGTGTGAGGTGAGGATAGTCAGTCCTCACTGAAACAAAAAGGCTTCCTCCGTCCTCTCATTTGTACTGTACTCAACTGTAAAACTAGGTCAGAAGTGTCATAAACATGTTGTTGAGCAGCTGCCCATTGTCCTGCATTCACTTTTGATGTCTTGAGATTCCTTGCTGCAGGTGCAATGGTTTTTTTTAAATTATTATTTATTTATTTATATTTCTTATTTATTTTGAGATATTGTACCTTCTTAATCCATTATATTTTAAATTTTTGATGAATCCTATAGCTCATAAAGTTTCCAAAAAAATGTGACAACCATCACTTTCTATGAGTGTACTAAAGCGTGAATTATATGTGTATGTGATTGACACATGATTATTTGTGATTGACAATTAAAATATAAGTATTAAAATAAATATTTGAAAAAAATAACAATCATTTTAGTCCTTAGATGTTACTGGTACGAGGGTCTTCTTCATTTTAAATCATCGTTAAAATGGGGCCCGTGCATATACTGCACATTGGCAGTAACTGTTCAATATATAGTATGCACCAACATGTACAGCAAAGAATTAAGTGGAAATAGTGTAAAACCGATAAATATGGAGTATATGCCAAATAACTTGTCAGCTAATATTTTAATAAATGAATCAGTCAGTGATTCCCATTAAATACCTGCCACAGTTTCATAATTAACCAAAAATATTTTACACTTTCACTGTTTTTGTGGGTACCTGCCATGACATCAACATTGGCCACCCCACTGAGTTTTCTGGGGGGGGGGGTTGTTTTGTTTTTCCCCCATTTGATTCTTATTTCATTGTAGAGCTGTGGAGCATATTCATTCGCTCAGCCCCGTCTTCCTCTGCTCTCCCTCTCTCGCTCTCAGACAAACACATTGACAGTAGACCCATCTGTGTTGAACTGGGCATCAGGAGCGACAATATGTTATAATGTGCCTTTGCAAAATGAGGCACTTTGTTATTTTAGGTCTTATAAGGCTGGTTATAATAGACACACAATTCACCTACACAAGATAAAGCAATACATTCATTTGATTATAGCATAAAAGGTCAAACATGAAATTGGTCATTAAATTATTAGATTAAACCATTAGTAAAAACTGAAAATGAGAAGCCATCAATCACATTTTGCAAATGCGCATAAGAATGCAAGTATCACACTGTAATCCATTCCTGCATGTATTCTGTGAAACAGAAAGAGACAAGGCCAGAGAGGACTTTTTCTGCTTCTCTGCTTATGCTTCTCTGAGTTCCATACTTTCCTCTCCAAAAGTATGGAGTTGCATTAAGACCTGGCGTCTCTTTGACAGGTCAATAATGTGTCACATATTCATACATTAGGGCTGAAATGTGTAATCCTTGCTTTTTTTGCCATTTATTAATCAATTGTCCCTCTCAGGTCCCTCTTAGTGTTATATTTAGGGAAGTAGTGGACATTGTTTAACTGTGAGGGTTAGATATGCTCTCAATGAAATAGAAGTTTTTGACAGTTTTTTATGACAGGTATGTGAATGTACATTCTGTATGGTTTCTAACTGTCAGTTAACAATTTGTTTTCAGATTTTGGTTCTTCAAGTTTGCTGCCTTGGTTGCACTTACAGTCGGTGCCTTTTACATTCCAGATGGGCCTTTTACCTACAGTAAGAACTTTGTATTTTAAACTTTTGATAACTCAGATCATGACATCCAATATACACAGAGGTTTGATAATATATGATAGATGAGTAACTGAATTACCTGTGTGCTTGTGTTGTTGCAGCATGGTTTGTTGTTGGCTCCGGTGGAGCTTTCTTTTTCATTCTGATTCAGCTGGTGCTGCTGGTGGACTTTGCCCACTCCTGGAATGAGTCCTGGGTAGAAAGGATGGAGACCAGCAACTCCAGGGGCTGGTATGCAGGTAAGTGACGCAAGCTGTGACCCAGTAACATGCAGTTTATGAAAACATGCAGACACAGTGCACTGCTCACAAATGAAACAAGCGAAAAACACTTAAAATTGGTGGATACAAGGGCTGAACACAAAAGATTTGAGATATATTGATTTCTTGTACACCTAGAGGGTTTCTGAATAGTTACCATTTCTGCCTTCTGTTTTTAGCTTTGCTGGCAGTAACAGCCCTCAACTACATCCTGTCATTTACTGCTGTTGTGCTGTTCTTCATCTTCTACACCAAGCCTGATGGATGCTTCATTAACAAGTTCTTCATCAGCTTCAACATGTTGTTCTGCATTGTGGCCTCTGTTGTTTCTGTTCTACACAAAGTACAGGTACAGGACAGAAAAAAGCTCCTATAAAACATTCATTCCTTTGATGCAATGATGCAAAAACAGAACATCCACAATATCAAGAACACCCGTTAAGCCTGGTAACACTTAGCATATGTACAGTGACTACAATACAGTAGAATAATCCTAGTATAATATACATGCTTTCAAAAATGACCGGAGAGCAAAATGTACACCTCCCTGTCACAGCAACAAAATACAGTTACGTAAACGCACATATATCTGAAAATGTGTACATGGATCTTTAAATGTATACGTACATCTGTAATGAGTACATACATCTGTGAATTCAAAAGTCTGATTACACACAAAGGGATTGAAACACAGTTACACACCTCTATACTCACATTTGTAAATAGTGTTGTTACAGTAATGGCCCCATAACTGACCCCTTTTGTTACTGTTGCTATACAAAGCACTTATTCAGTTAACGATGATGACAGTGGCAGATTTACCTTCACGATTTGTGGTCATTTAGCACAAACAAGGGATACCCCCTTAGAAATCAGGAGGAGTATCTTGCACACAGAGGATGCTGAAGAGGAACAAATCTACGAGGGAAGAGATCTAGGTTCAGACAACAGACAAGACTGATGGAGAAGAGCCATATCTCCCTTCTCTCATCATTGGAAGTGAGGTCACTGGACAGAGTAAAACGTTTCTGCAGCCCAGACATCAAACTTAGCCGTGGGGCTTCATCCATACTACATTACCAGTTCTCACATAGCATCTAGGTTGTTGTTGTACCTTTGCCCCTCCACTCACCTGGCAACAGTGTTTTACGTCAGCCACTCTGTTATCGAAACTGCAGTCTCTGCAGCAAAGTGCTTTCTTTGTGATCTCTGAGGACTTTAACCCAGACTCTTCCCACTTTCACTCAGTTTGTGGACTGCCAGAAGAGACAGTACCCTAGACCTGCTGTATGCTAATGTTAAAGAGGCCTGAAGATTCTACCTCATAAATACATTTTTGTACATTTGCATTTGTATGTTTTTCGGCTCACTTCCTGTGGATTTATCGGTATTCATATTTTACAATTGTTTTACTCTTTTACTTCCGCTTTCCTAACTCTGAGTTGTGCAGTTGTAGCAAAACACTAGGTTAAGGGTTACTAGAGTGGAAATTTCCCATGAGCCTAAATGCTGAGAAAGGAGCATGCAGGACCAGCTTCTACACACAGTGGAGAAAGTCCACACAGTGAATGTTCTGTCATGAACAGGGTTCTTTCTCATGTAACCTGTAACCACACAAAATGTTGTGTCATGAAATCCTCATGGTCTTGGAAGTAGCCTGATGCAAGTTACATTTACTAGGTTAGTAAGAGCTAGTAAGGGATAACAAAGGAATGAACTTAAACTTACGCTTTTGCATTTTTGTTGTGGAGAGGGTAAAAAAAGACCAAACTTCAAAATCCTTAGAAATCCATTGACTGACAGGCCTACTGAATGATTGGTCCGAAGAGAGAGGGTGTTGTTTTACACATTGTAAAGCAAAATTGTTGTTTGTGACATTGTGAATGCTGCCATCTCTTTTTTCCAAACATCAATGAACATTGGATCACAGCTTATTTCCAAAATAATCTTAACATACAGGTTCACATACTGGCTTTTCCCATACTTTCAGTGACATCTCACAGTTCTGAATGAGGGAATGGAATTTGCTCAGTTATCATGGAGTATTTCTAAAATCTTTAAAGATTATTTCTCATGCTTTCTTTTGAAATAATGCACATATAAGCTTCTAGTCATGCAAGTGTAGGAAGTACATTTTCTGAATGTATAGATTTCTGACTATTTTATCTGTGTGTGTCTCCAGGAGTCTCAGCCACGTTCAGGTCTTCTACAGTCCTCTGTCATCACCCTGTACACCATGTTTCTTACCTGGTCTGCCATGAACAATGAGCCTGGTGAGACTGTAGTTTGCTTGAAATATTCCTGTTATCACAATAATGATGCAGTTACGGCTTGCAGAAATAATAGTCATCTATTAGACCTAAACAAGGAACAAGACAATGTTGAAGTGTTTGCATTGTATGCAAAGTGAAAGTCAGGAACATGTCTGCAAATGAGATCTTCAAACCACATGTTTTTTCCTTCCTCTCTCAGACCGAGCATGTAACCCCAGTCTGCTGAGTATCTTTCAGCAGATCACTGCCCCCACACTGGCCCCTCTGGAGATGGACAACCAGACAGCAGTGGTGATCATTGGTACAGAGGAACCTGTCCTAACATCCCCGTACCTGCAGTGGTGGGATGCAGAGAGTATTGTGGGGCTTGTCATATTTGTCCTGTGCATTCTGTATTCCAGGTAAACCTACTGGCCCTGATTAAGATATGAAATATTATAACTTCTACTTGCAAACAACCCCATGACCAGTCTCTTTGTGTAGTCTTCACAAAGTTCCTCTCAACTACAATGTCCAAATGTTCTCTTTAAAATTTGGTTCTGGTTGTCATTTTGCAGTGGGCAGGCGCTGGCATTGAATTCAGTCAATGAGGTGTCTGTGCACACAATTTAGCTCCAAATCAACTTAAAATGACAAAGAACAGGGTATACAGTGTATACACAACAAACTGGTTATATCATGCTGATGTCATTATATGTGCAATTCGTTATAGGACTCGACACATTATCAAGATAAAATATACATGTATTATCCCTGCCTGACAAAGTCACTACGTAAAACCACAGGAAATATCTTATGTCTTACTTTAGTACAAAAACGTCTTTTCTTTGTAAATTAGTGCATTCCCAAAAAAGACAGGTACAGCGTAACAAGACAAGAGTACACAAAATTACAAAATAGAAACAAATGCAAAATTGACTAAATCTGCCAACACAAAAACCTTTGTCTGTTTTCTCTTATGGTTGTGGTTTGCGCTTTAAGGTCTTTATTTAAAAAAAAAACTGTAATTTGTGGTATTTCTAACAAAACAAACAATATCCATTTGTCCCTGTTTTTCCCACAGCATTCGTTCATCCAGCACCAGTCAGGTGAACAAGCTAACCATGGCCTCCAAAGACTCAGCCATCTTGGCTGAGGGTGGCAGCAGCCCCGACGAATCAGAGGAGTCGGCAGGGCCCAGGCGGGTGCAGGACAATGAGCGGGACATGGTTCAGTACAGCTACTCCTTCTTCCACTTTATGCTCTTCTTGGCCTCACTCTACATCATGATGACCCTCACAAACTGGTATAGGTCAGTACACCTCCTCTCGGGAGTCCAATTCAGCCCTCATGTTAAAGTGGTAAAGAATAGCCTGTCCAATATTTTATAGAACAGGTTTGTAATCCGGAGCACGGTGAGGTGAAGGAGATTCGTCCTCCTACTAGCTGTCGTCTTCCTACAGTCTTCCCCACTACCATCACATAAGGCTGGATAAAGAAATGGTCCAAAAATCTCAAAGATTGTTGTCCAGGTAGTTTGTGCATGTCAGATGGTATGTAGAAGAAGCATCAGCATGTGTAGATGTCCCATGTTTAGAGGCCTGGCGGCCTTTGAAGGCCTTTGGATGAATTTGGCAGCCAGGCTGCAGTGGAAGAGTTAGCCTGATGAAGGATGCTCGTAAAATCTCTTCTGGTTGATGTCTTTCATAGTTGCAGTTCTTCAGCTGAAATGATGCAGTCTCCACAGGAAACGTATGATAACTCTAAAACCAAGGGGTCTTATATCCCTTTTACTCTGCCTGTATGGAAATCCTGCATTAGATCCCTGGTAATCACAAGGTTAGTTGGGTGAAGCAAGTGTGATCAGCTTTGTGATGTGTGAGTGGTTACGGGATTCTCATAGGTTCTGTAGCATTGGTCGAGTCATGTGCCGAATGCTCAGAACATGCTAGGTTATCAACAAGTGTTTTGCCAAATGCTGCTAAGTAGACATTCTGTTTTGATCAAGGTGCTTCCCATTTTCTCAGCCATGTGTTACCTTTACATTTGTTAAAGTCAACCTCTATATCCATTGAATTCCTAAACATTATTCTTAATCATGAACTATGTAATCACCTGTATAATTATTCTTTAAATCTGATTATACACATTCAACCTGTATAGTCAAAACAATAATTCAATTCAATTTTATTTATATAGCGCCTTCCACAATCAAATTGTCTCAAAGCCAGAGAGAGCCTGGGTCTCTGTGAAAATAAGTAATTTTCTGGATTCAATCTAAAATTACATTTCTTAAAAGTCTCTTTACTGTTTAGCCTTGAAACCGTATTCGTGTTAAACTTGTCTTTCCTCTTACTGCTCAGTGCTGCTCCTCTTCTTCTTTAGGTCCTGTATCCTCTTCTGTTGGCAGATGGCCCTGTTGTGGTTCTTTTTTCCCAACTGCAGCCTTTCCATGTAGAAAACTTAGCAACACTGTTTTTCTGGCCCTGTTGACAACTGAGTTGCAAGTGAATGAAATGAAATAAGAGTCTTGTGAGTTTGAGTTGAAGAATATTTGTGTAATGCCTGAAAGACACTAGATTTGGCGAATTATAGGGATAGTTTTTATTCTAATGGCCATATGAATAAGGGCATTCATCTGATTCTGCTACAGTTGTCGTTGTTGTCTTGCATCAAATTACCTCTTCAGTTTTGAGAGACTAACATTCTGCTCCTTAACAAAAGTTGTATTGTACGTGGATGAGTTAAAATACCCTGCAAAGACTGCCAGCTGCTCCAGAAGACTGAGAGAAGCACAACCACCCGCAAGGAGGACATTATTCATAGACTCTCCGATGAGCTGTCCTCCTCTGCCCAGGCTAAAAACATGTAGGCGATGAACTCTGCTATATATGACATGGTTCTGTGGGATCCAGGATCCTGTCCGTGACCCTAATCCTGCCCATGGTTGCCTGAGTCATCCCTGCTCAGTCTGCTGCTGGATATTATGGCAACACCACACTGGGTTCCTCCTCTGATGCAGCCACCGTTTCAGATCCTGCCACTGCTGATCCCCCACGGTTATGTTGACTGGCTCCTCTTCCACATTGCAGCCTTGGTGTTCCAGTTCTTGCCTATCTAGACAGCCCTGAGGTGCATCCCCAGATTTTCCACCACCACATGGGGCTCAAATGATGTCAGCCAACAACAGTGGGACATTCTCTGTGCAGAACACGTATCACTTAACAAGACTCTGAACTGAAGGTGTCTTTTCAAATTCTGAAGGATTTCTTGGGTAAATATCAGTGAGCTGTCAAAATCACAGTCCCAGGGTACTTTTTAGTGTGAGAACCTCTGTCACCTCCTCCACTTCCTCCTCACACTTAAAGACTTCTACTTCTTCTCTAACTTTGTAATTCCATCTGTAACTGCTTTAACTATCTGCTCTGAGAACACTGCAGTACTAAATACCCTGAACACCATCACTCTTCCTAGACTTCATCATATTATTGTCTTTATGAAAACCTCCACCTGTTCTTTTGACATTATTCCAGCTAAACTTTTCAAACAAGTTATTGCCCCAGCATTCTGTCAGTCATCAACAGGTGCTTGGAAACCAGACCCTTCAGTCCTGAATAATTACTGACCAATCTCCAAGCCCCCCTTTGCAGGGATCTACGTACAGAGCAGTCAGTTTATTGTGAGCTGAGTCTGGAACTGCATTGCCCAAATATCTGCAGCAGAGGTGGCGAGTGCAAAGTCAGTATGACCTATTTAGTCTTTGTTTGTGCCCTGTTGTGAGGCTCATCCTCTTTGCTGGCATCATATTTTGTTGTGGATGAAAGATATTTTTTTCTCCTTTAAACATGATGAGTAGATAAACGATGATGACTGAAAGACCTCTTGTTGTGTTTCCTGATAGCCCTGATGCCGACTACACCATAACTAGCAAGTGGCCTGCAGTGTGGGTGAAGATCACCTCCAGCTGGGTGTGTTTGGCCTTGTACATCTGGACCCTGATGGCCCCCATGATCCTCACCAACCGAGACTTCAGCTGATAAGTAACTCTTACTCCACTTTATCCTCCACAAACCTCTTCTCCACTTCTCTTTTTTTACAGATACTATGGCCATATTGCCTACATATTACTGTAAGAATGTACTCACATTTTATACTTTCTGCAGGAGGTTCATGGTGTGGTTAGGGGTGCCATAAAAGCTGCTTCAGGTACAGGTAGTTACTGTAGTCTTTTTATGCCAGTAGCAGCTGCTTATTAATTAGAAGTCCACGAGGATCAGATGTTTTGTATTTGAACACTCCTTGAAGAAAGGCATAACTTTTTTTTTGTTTGTTTGTTTTATTTCTGCTGTAACAAGAAAAATATTATTCTGATTTAATCAAATACATTTTCTTTATTTTCACATTGCTTAAAAATATAAATATTCTATTACAACCATCCTCATTACAGGTTTAATAAAGAGGGTTGGTTTGTGAACTGCACACAGTAGTAAGCTGATATAGTGTGCTGCTGTGCATTCCAATGCCTTATATGTCTGAAAAAGGTTTGAGATATTTGAATATATCAGGAGTAATAATAAGTACATGAGCACAGTAAAACATTGCTGATAAATACGCCACATTTCCACAATTTGACTCAGAGTCAATTTAAGTTTCTGCCAAATATTTATGACCAAGATATTCATTGTAAATGTGTCTTTAAGATGTGAGTTAAATTTCAGTTTCTAACATGAACTCATACAGTGACAGAACTGCACTGAACACAAATACAGTCCAAACATTTGGCTAAATCTCATATTTTTCTGCATCGCTGTATGAACCCAAATAGATTTTGCTTATAATGAATGTTTTCTTTTCTAATTTAAAAAATGTATTTTGTAAGAAATGTCAATGTTAATTAAAAGATTAAATGTATTCAAGAATATTAATGTGATTGACCATAGCCACTGGATGATAAGCAGGGTGTGAGTTCTCAGCAGTGCTTCTGAATTTATAGATTTACTTCTCATTTTTCACAACAGTGACTTGTGCAAAACTCAACTCAACACAAATAAATGAGCCTGTTCATCATCAGAGCAGCATTTTATATCAACAATAAAATGTAATCATTGTTGCAATGTTCAAACAATCATTATGAATGCAGTGGATGTTTCCTCATATTCAGACTGCACAAACATCTGAAGCACAAAATGTATGAACAAAGACAGATATTAAAAAGTACACAAAACAGTCACAGATATTGTGATCGTACCATTTGGAACTATACATTGAACCAATAAACAAACTTTACAATAAACAAAAAAAAGCACTTTCAGGTAATTAGCCTTTGAACACTGCTTATCTGTCTGTATTCTGAAAATTATCAAATGATATTTGATTTTACATTTTTGTGTGTGTCATCTGTAAATGCAAGAATTTAGCAGGGCAGTTTGGCTTTTTGTGAGGCTGTCTGTGCACTGAACTTATGATTTACAACAATCATGCAAATACCTTAAAAGAATAAAGGCAGATTTACAACTTTTATCATGATTTAATTTCTTATGATTCTGACTGCGGAAGCTGGAGAGTGCAACAACACATTAAAAATAGTTTGCAGTAGTTTACTGATGCATCAAAAATGATTCAATATTACTGTTACTTGATCATTATCCACACATCTTGCAGACAGGAGCAACATTAGCATTCATCTGGTGTTGTGTTTCTGTCCAAGTTACTAAGTCCAATAATCTCCTTTTAGCTCTTTTTTGTCTCCACCAGCTCCTGATTAAGATATCTGGCTCTTTAGCTGCTAAATGCTCCACTATGTTCACCAGCTGGTTTCTGACTGAGTCTGTCTAAACCTGTCAATAGCCTGACTACTGACCAATCAGATCACTGGAAAAACTGAGTTGTCATTCCTACAGGATCCTCACAGGGACACAAGAGTTCACAATAAAGCGATAAGTAAGAAAGCATCAAATATTTTTATAGATTAGTGGAATGGTTTTTCTGTTGGAGGATTTCCATGTGTTCACTCTGGTTTTAAACAGACAGAGTTTATCACTAAATAACTGCATCATAAATATACCAGCTTCAT
>JBBMJY010000018.1:87662-140719 GCA_037833715.1 Toxotes lorentzi | reverse complement strand
GCAAGAGAGATCATATTACTCCTGTATTAACTTCTCTTCATTGGCTCCCTGTAAAATCCAGAATTGATTTTAAAATCTGAATTCTGAAGTGTATAGGGATATACTTTCTGCTCAGATTCAGCCAAATGCAGCAAAGCTGATTGGATGGAGCTTCACAGTACAGATAGACAATGACCCAGAACATACTGTGAAAGCAGGAGTTTTTTAAGGCAAAGAAGTGGAATATTCTGCAATGGCCCAGTCAACCACCAGATCTCAACCCAATCGAGCATGCATTTCCTTTGCTCAAGACAAAACTTTAGGCAGAAAGACCCACAAACAAGCAACAACTGAGGACAGTTGCAGTGGAGGCCTGGCAAAGCATCACAAAGGAGGAAACCCAGCTTTTGGTGATGTCCATAGGTTCCAGACTTCAGGCAGACATTGCCTGCAAAGGATTCTCAACAAAGTATTAAAAATGAACATTTTACTAATGGTAATGTTAATTTGTCTAAGTACTTTTGATCCCCTGAAGTGAAGAGACTTTGTATAAAAATGTTTACAATTCCTAAATATTTCATAGGATATTTTTGTTCAACTCTTTGAATTAAACCTGAACGTCTGCATCTTAGTTGTTTCATTTCAAATCCTATGTGGTGGCATGCAGAGCCCAAATTAAGAAGATTGTGTCACTGTCCAAATATTTCTGGGCCTAACTGTACATCTGCTCACAAAGAGGACATCAGTAGAGAAGGTCCTTCAATTTGTGTGTGCACTCTGCTGAAAGGATATGGCCATATGCAGCTCAGACCACCAATGAATGTGGTCTGAGTGATCGGATTTCAATGTATCTTGGGTGCGTTCACACCTGTACTTAGAGCTGTCCACTTGTGATTGGATCATCTGAGACGCATGGTAATACCAGGTTACATTTACTTTTGACTTGTTAATTGTAATTTGTAAGTAAGTTGTTTTACTCCTTCTCCACCAACATTGTCCAAGGGCCAGTTTGTAGCTGGTGCCTAATCTCAAAGAAGTTTTTAGCATTTTGACATAGAAAAATTGGTTCTTGTCCAGGAAAACTGCTTCCAGAGTGGCACCAACACTTTGCTGGTCTAGAATTAAGATCTGCTTACATCAGAGGCTGTGGGTAGGACTATTGTGACCAACAAGAACAATTTTTAAAATAACAGACTTAGTGTTGTGTCTAATCTGCTATATCCGAAGAAGAAAAACCCCAGCTTCAGTATGGATGTGAAATCAAAGTAAAACACTTGTAAAGAGACGATGAAGTCCACTGTTGTTGTCTTTGGCACTAGTGTTGCTGCTAAAGCGGAGACGTATACAGTGATGTACTTGCGGAAGGGGGATTTGTGAGGATCTGGTGTTCCTCTGTTTTCTATCCTTCTAAATAAATTATTTTTGGGTATTGATGGTCGGATATATGAAGAAGAGCTCAAATTTCAGTCAAAAGTGCCACAGTAAAAACAAATTTATCTTAGAATATGGACAGTAAATCCCAGGAACAGGCTGCGCGTGATGAAAGGCACTTTAAATTTGGGATTATAATGTGCAACAAAGCTTGTGGAACAGTGGCTCTGGCTCACTACATTTGAGATTTTAAAATAATCAAATATAAGTCTTTTCTGTTTCAGACAGATTTCAAAATACAGTTCTATTTCTTGACAGTGTTGCAAACACATCAAAATAAATACTCTTGACTCTAGACAGAACAGGCATCAGATATTATTTACAACACAACATAAATGTATAATAAATACAGTCCATTATAGATCACTACTGTTACACTATTGCTATACAGACAATATATATATATATACATTTACTGTATGTGTTGTGATATTAGATTAGTTTTAAATAACTCGTTAGTTTTATGCACATATTTTTTTTTTGTTAATCAATTTCTCTGCCTCTGTGTAGTTTTTAAATACAGTGATGAATACTGTGATACGCCCGTGAGCTTTACCCAATAATAGGTCAAAAGGTTAATTTTCTATTTTCATTTTCTTTTCTAAAAATTGATCTTTGTAAAATAAAGTGATATCTTTAGCTACCAAAGTCATCGTGTGTTTGTTTGTTTGTCCAGAAAGCCTTTGTACTGGGTGTTCAAAAATGTTTAATGTTGTCTTCTTCTTTTGTACAGATTTCAGCAAACCTTGAGATGTAGGAGTTTGTGGGATAATTATACTATTATTTTGTTGAGAATGGCACATTTGTAAGCAAGAAGCCACAATTATCAAAAGAATGAGAGTTCCAGAAAAATTTCCTATGATGTTAGTTTTCAACTTCTTTAAAATGAGTTCCTTAAAAATGTATTAGTGCATTTATGACCTTTAATAACTGTGCTCCATTTACATCAATGGTCTTGTCAACTGTTATTGTAACTCTTGCAAGATCTATTAACCATTAACTGTAAAATTTCACCCAGAATATTAAGTGCTGGAAGTGGTTAAATGTTGTCTGCTCATACAAAGACAGTGCATTAGCTTTATGAGGCAAACTGCAGATCTGTCAGGTTGCAGGAAAAACAGCATGTTGTGTATCTGGGTTATGGGCCATTGTTTGGAGCTTCCTTTGTTTGTTACTCTGGGAAGTAATGTCAACGCATTTTTGAGAACAAGTCAAGTAAATCATCTTTTTCACTCTCCTCTTGCCTCAGAAAAGTCAGGTCTGGGTCTTGGCATTCATGCCTCCCCCCCTTAAAACCCCACTACCCTCAACAGCCATCTCATTTTTGAACTCCATCTTTAATTCCATACTCGTCACTCCTCTGTCCATGAAAACTTTCAGAAGCTCATCCCCAATCCTTAACTTAGTCAATGTGTGCAAAATTGGGTGGCTGGGCTGATTGAGGATCCTCTCGGTTAAGGGCTGAGAGGATCCTCAAACAGCCCAGCCACCCAGGACATTCTCTCTTCTCACTACAGCCATCAGGCCGGCGATTCCACTGCCTGAGGACTAGGACTGAGAGGATGAAGAAGAGTTTCTTCCCCGAAGACACCTACTAGAACCACAGCAGACTTACAATCACAGCCTGTATTATACTGGCAATCCATGCAGGTAGGGCTGCAGCTAATGATTAAGTTCATAGTCTGTAAATCTATAAATCTTATTTTCTAAAGGAACTGATTGCTTTGATTGTAAAATGGCACAAAAATGTGACATGAAAAAATTGAAAAACGGCTGTAGCAATTTCTGAGAGCTCATGTCAGCACATTAAAATATCTTGTTTTGTATCTTGTGCATTCAGGAATTTGGAACCAGTGAATGTTTCAGGCCACTTTTGCTTAAAAACAATAGATACCGCTTCATGGCTCTGACTGTTCTCTGAATAATGTGAGAAAAAACACAGTCCCTTGTGCAAAGGTAAAGTCTTTACATTTGATATGTGTGACTTCAAGAAACAGTATCAGCGACTTGTTTTAATGAAGCCAAGCTTTGCTTAGCTGTTAAGCTTTATGAAGAATCAAAATTAAAAATGTTAAATCCTTGGAAGATCCTTGGAAAAACAGATGCATATCAGTTTCCATGACCTCTGCGACCATAGTATTGTTGTCCAAGGTTAGATGGCTATTTACACCTCCATTCTTTTACCTTCTTTGATGAAAGTCATTATTCTAATAATGCAGCCAGTCCACCTCTAGATTTCCTATGCTTTTCTGTCACACAGTGGCTTTAAATGTCTGTAAACCATGTGGGTAGGTGGTCAACAACTACAGATGCACTAACTTATAAACTCATTTTGCAATGTAATTAAGAAAAGAGACAGATTCCAGCACTTGCAGCTTTTATGTTTTACATATTAATACAGATTGCAATCCTTTTGCACAGACAAGGCATAAAAAAAACATGTAAGTCCAATGTCAATAGACTATTACATAAACATCCACATTTCATTGTGCTCTACTTAAACTAAGATTTATCCTTTAAAATTGATAAAGCAACTTAATTTATAATATACTTCATGTCTAATTTCAATACGATATGGAAAATCTATTTCTTTGCTTGCAGTGACTCAAACAGTCCCTTATACATTCCCTAGGCCATGAAATAAAACAGCTGCACAGATTGTTGATTTGAGTCACTGGGAAATCTATTAATGCACATCTACTTCATAGAGATAATAAGTGCAATGCAGCTAGTCACTGTGTTGACAAAAAGTTATGAACAGTGACTCAGAACAACTATAGGAGTTCAACACCTTCTAATGTATGACTTGCTGTCAAGTTAATTGTAGAGCAAAACTATGGGCAGGAGTCATAAAGAAATACAGCAGGATTACATCAATCTGGCAAACAAATTTTGCCACTTTCTTTTGAGACGTTAACCATTTATCATCAGAAGACTAAACCTTAAGCTACTCAGACATGAAATAAATTTGGCATTCCCAAAAAAAAAAGAAAAAAAAAGGAAAAAAAAACCAATGAGAAGCTTTACACTGTATTTCTCAATGGAAAATGTCAGAGGCAGGACAGAACAAACAGAAACCTAACATTGGTTTGAAAGATACGGAACAGACCAATTAATGTAGATAAAAATACACATGAACTGTATATAAATAATGTCACTGCAAGGCACATTTTGCAAAAGATAGTTCAAACGAGGATGAGTGTTAGTGTTATTGAGTATTCTAAATGTAACACTTTGAACAGGCACTAATTATGGTTTTACTTGGCAGTCACTTCGACTGTGAGGTCATGTTCAACAGCGACTTCAGTAAACATGTAGAGAGCCTGTCTTGGTCTGTAAACAGGCTAAAAATATAAACAAATGTGGCAAAAGCTGTTACAGCCTGAAATATCACTCAAAATTACACTTTCAAAAATAAAAGTCTCTGCTTCCCCATTTGAAGTGCAGTTGGTTGTAGTGTGATTTTACTTTTTACCTACAGCGTATATTTTGTTTGCCATTAACCATCGAGAGCCAGAAAGCCAAAGGATGTTGAAACTGCAACACCCATGTGCTTATGTAGTATACTGCAGTGTTTCTCAGTGGACTAGAACATTGGTGGGGGAATGGTATGGCTGTAAATATAATCATTAGATGGTTTAATGTCTCAGGAAACCTTCTGACCTGTTCAGACCCGGTATTGGCATGCGTCTCGTGATCGGTGATCCAATCACAAGTAGACAGCTCTAAGCATATCAGGCCTATGGTATCAGCTGTTTCTTTGACAGGAAGAAAAAGATGATTCAACACATTCTACTGAAACTGAAGTGACTGACATGTTTTGGAATTACAGTACTTGGAAGCTGTACTGTAGCACATTCTACTATAGATTACCTGACGGAAGAAGAGCAGGGCTTACTGGACTCCTGCTCAAGAGAAAACCCCGGGTATACATTTGCTCCCACTTAAATGTTTGCATCTATATGCTGTTTCTTATGGCATGCTGTTTCTTAATTGTACTGGATGTGAGGGTTGTCTGATTTCAACTTCTGTCAGTCCTTTCCCTTTTTCCCTGGCTGAGGACCAACAGAGGTTCTGGCTTCTTACGGCACAGTTTCATCACTAGGTGGCTCCCTGAAGTGCAGACATTAAGGGAGGACAATGTGTCAGTGTGGAAGCAAATGCACTGCAAGTCTGCTCTGCTCCACATACATACGTTTACAGTTTCAACTCAGGATACATTTACAGAAGCTCTTGTACATAGTGTGTAAGTATTCTAGTTTGTACTAGCACTTAGTGTTTTCAAGGCATGTGGGAACTGGGAGCTGATGACAGATTTAGAAAAAATAGAGAACAAAGGATTTTTCATACACTGGGAACTAGGTAAACCTCAACTAAAGACTTGTAACTGAAAAATTGTTCAGATGAGTTTTGGGGGATATTTAGGACGTTTGTTTCCATTTCTGTCACTTAACATTAGAGACCAGTGTTCGGCACAAAGCATTTCTGCTGTGGGTGTAGGGCTATACTTGGGAACCCTCAAAGATGTGGCTAGGGCCCAGGGGCCGCTCCTTCCTCCATGGTGGCCGGTGGGTTAGGATCCTTGTGGAATGGGGTCTCCTTGTAAATGAACCAGCAGTTACCTGCCCAAAGGAGCAAGTTCAAAAAGCCAAGAATCTGTTGAGAGGCATAAAAACTGTTGGTGATGACAGGTGATGCCCGGAGATGACTGGTGACAGTTTGGTGGAGCTGAACTACTGCTCACCATCACTGCCACTCATGGTAATACTATAAAATGAATTATAATGTTTTGCAGTAAACACACTGAAATTTGAATACTGGTGCCCTTTAAGTAAAGTGTATATCAACAGTACTATTGTTTATTTTCATTCAGAGCATTGAGAAATGCAAAATAAAAATGGTATTGTAAGACTATGTTTTCATTTTGTAAGGTGCATTGAAATATTTTTATACATGGTTAACTCTAGCCTGCTTTAGTGGGTACAGAAGAAACACGTTTTCCTATTACAAAGACTGGCACTTATGCTATAATTTAACTAAAATAACAAAATGAAATTAATAATGTTCTTCTTATGTTCAATTATTATGTGGATTCAACATATTAAAATGAGAGGTTGATATAAACAATTCAAAGCAGCAGAAGTACTAGAAGGACTCTCAGAGAGTGCAGATCTCCACCAAGGCCAATGTCAAACAACAAACAAACACCAGAGAAAAAAAAATTCAAATTCACAGTAAATGATCTGGATCTGCCCCAGAATTTAATGGGTTTAGTGGGTTCTTCCCAGGCCCACCCCTCCACCAAGTTCATTACAAATTGGTTCAGTACTTTTTGTATACCACCACCACCAAACATTGGAAACTACTAACAGTTTAACACAATTTTGCAGCTCTCCGAAATCCTGGAAGAGATGGGATGACTTTTCTAAGGTCATAAATGTTGATAAAATACTCTTGTCCTGTCTATAAGAAAAAAATAATCACTGAGAATTTTGTGTCCCTTCAGGGGGAGGTAATGAAGTATACTGTTTCAGCTCTACATAGGCAGGTACACTGCTTTAACATGACTTACCACAGAGGCATTGAGGCGGCCCATTGAAGGAAACTCTCCTGGCTGACAGACGTCCTTGCATGACTGCACTAGGTGCTCAGGGTTAGTGGCCCATTTGATATCACTCAGGCCTTTGCCCCAAGCTGAGGAGGACACGAACCACAGGAAGGCAAAGGCTGCAGTCACCACAAGGTCCTGGCAGGAAGTACACAGTAAACGCTGAGCATGTTTACATATCCACCAATATTATTAATAAACCACTGAGACACTTTTGTTTTTGCCATCCATCCATTCTCTATACCGATCCTATACTCCTCCTTCATAAATAAAATATAATAAGACCACCTCTGAATTTTTTTCAATTCAATGTGCTCCAAAATGAAAAGAGATATAAAGAATGAGATCTCAATGAAGTGGAGGAACTGTAAAATGAGATTATGGGATTAAGTGAAATGTTTCCAAGTGAAGAATAATCTTGGAATTTCATACAAGATTTGCCTGTGTGTAATAATTACAGAAGCGTTAGCTGGGTTTTGATGACGAAATAGCTGGGATATTTTCCATAGAGTAGCATAGATTTTATATGAAGGTAAACCAACACATCACCAAGGAGGAGTCCCTGCTTTCCCATAATTCATATGTACCCCACCCTCTTCACTCCTGGTAAAACCAGACATGCTTCATTGTGATGGCTACAAGTACATTCTTTCCTGAAAAGAATGCAAATCAGTAGCTGTCTGGAAGGTAGAAAAATGACTAGGTCAAAACCTAGTTTATGGCTACACCTTGCATGGCCAATGAACAAAATTGAGGACATAGTTGAAAACTTGTTGAACCACTGAAAACAAGTACTTTCAATGGAAAGTAGCTAAAGTTCAGAAACTCACTAAATCTCACTAGATGACTCAATACGCTAATTAGCCTATTTATGATGTCAGTGGGTCATATTTGCACTCATCCTAGTGTCAGCCTTTATCTGTAATAATAATAAAGCTGTTCTCACTAACAGGTTTCTCTGTTTCTGTGTCAGACAATGGAACAATATGAAACAGTGACTGAAACTCAGCCCTATTAAGATCCATGTTAACCAGCAGTCACTTCAAGACATTCCAAAGCTGCTGCTCTGCTGCTGCAAAAAATCCTGATTTTATAACCATGACATTGTCTGACAAAATCATCATACGCAGAAGTTAAAGACAACGGCTGTGCTGTGATTTCAGACCAACGTTGAATGAGACGTATGGAGAGGTGGGCCTGTGGAGGCAAAGCCTGACCTCACGCTTGCAGGGCAACACTGGTACCAGTATGGCTGATGTCACAGCCACCTGGAAGGCTCAATCTGGTGTGAATAACCACCCAGCAGGCAAAAAAATAAGCCTAAACAAATACACAAAACATTCCCAAAATGTAAAAATACACAGCAATTCTCCTCATACCCAGGGTTGGTGGGTGTGAAGAGCGTTAGCAGGCATAAAAAAGCGATGTGTACTCACTATGATAGGACCACGGGTGGTCTCGTAGTAGACTTTCTGGTAGCCCAGGTAGAGGATCAGTGCGGCAGTGCAATAAAGAAACCCAAATACACCGATACACACGAAGAACTCTGCTGAGGAGGAGAAGTCGCCCTGCAGGTAGGTGTCATTGGATAGACTGCTGTTACATAATGGTATCTTGTATGGGTGCGCTGACAACCTGAGGAGAGATACAGAGAGAGAACTCATTTTCAGCAGTCCCTCTGATGACTCTTGTTTTTAAACTGCGTGTGATTTCAGAGAAAACAAGTCCTCACCTCAGTTACTCTTCCAAGGAATGCAAGAAAAGGGAATATACGAGAGATAATGTGTGACTTTTACAAACACTGGGCACAGACTAAACACAACCAACTAATCTGCATGGTCTTAGATTAGCTCCACTATATTTTTTATTTTTTTGTTTTTTTACAGAGTTTGAAACTAGACATTTTCATCCAAACATTTCTTAAAATGATTAACTATGATGATAAACAGAAGAGCTCAGCATGGTATATCTTTTTGTTCAAACTTTAGTACCTTTTTGACTACATCATTGGCGTAAACAGACTAAAAAAAACAACCTGCTTAATGAGTTTTGCTGGCAGCTTTAATCGAACTACACTGCACTGGACCAGCTATGAGCAATAAAAACTGCAAACATCAAGCCTTTCCTACAAAAACAGTAGTGTTAGAGCACTTAGCTCTAACAAGGTGCTTTGACACAAGTTGACAATCCAATACTACAGAACATATTGGAAAACTAGGTTGGGTTCTCAGGCACAGTGCTAAAGTGGTTCAAGTCATATCTTGAATACAGGAACTATTTCATCTCAATTGGTAATATTGGATCTGAGTGAACCAACATGATATATGGGGTTTTCTATTGGTAAATTCTTGAACCTTCAGTATTTACCATTTACATGCTCCCATTAGACCATGTAGATAAACTAAATGTAGATAAAACTGAGCTAATTGTCTGTGGTGTAAACGAAGCAAGGCTGAGAGTTAGCACTCAGGTTGACGCTCTGGCCCTGTTCAGACCTGGTATTGACATGTGTCTTGTGATTGGTGATCACAAGACACATCAGTTCACATCTAGCATTAAAATTCATCTCCATGTGCATCTCAGGTGACCACTTGTGGCTGGATCTCACTTCCCTGCGATATACGCTTTAAAAACTTCTAATGTAATGAGCTGTTGCTGTTTTTATGCTGTTTTCTTTATGTTTTCAATGCATTATGTAAAGCACTATGAATTGTCCTTATGTATGAAATGTGCTATACAAATAGTCCTATCTCAAAATGACCTAACAGCAAACATAAAATTTGCTCCATTCCTGCAGAATTCTACTGAAGTCGACTAAATGATAAATTTTTACAGTGGTACCATTTCCTCTGCCACTGTCCAGTGTAATAAAAACAAGGCGAGACTGAAATTGTTTGCTTCATAAGTAATAATTTGTCTGGTTTAATTTATAATAATGGAAAATAATAATACTGGAAAACATCAACTACATGTTCACAGATTTGTCACTTCATAATATAATGTATATTGCTATTTGAAAGATATTTTTATTGTGATAATGAGTTCAACCATATGGCCCAGTCCTATTTATAGTGAATCTAAACCCAGCTGCCCAACAAATACTGTTCATACTGGTTAACTAGGAGCACTCAGACTGCTTAGTTTCTGTAGTCATCCGACAGCATAAAAATAAAGCTATGTGATTTCAACATCAGAAAAAAAGAAATTAAAAAAAAGTTGCAGGGGACAGAAGATGGCAAAATGGTGGCAGTAATCCACAACTGCATTGTCTGTCAACTGAGAGAGGAGCCAGATTTCACAGGTTTTTGTCCTGGTATTTTAGCGTGGGCAGCAAGGCTTAAGAAAAAGTTCCTATCTGACACATGAACTGCAATTCAGAGTTTATTGACAATAATGTGGGCGTGGCCTCAACCAGAGATAAAGAACAAAGAAAGCGCTCTATTGTTCTACAGTACCTGAATGGGTAGCCAAACACAGGCTTTACATCATATATCTCCTGGCTCTTCGGACATTTGACTGTGAAGTGGGTTGTCCCAGAGTAACCTCCAGGGGTGGCAAAGGCAAAGATGGTGAAGACCTGAAGTGGCAGAGAAATATGGAAAGTTAAGAGGTTTTAAAAGAGAGGCATGTTTTCTTGACAGGTGTCTCAAGCAATCAGGCTGTTGATTTTAAAGGAAATGAAACCCCACTCTGTTGCTGTAATTCGGCCCAAAAGAAAAATTTAGAAAATCTGAATAAAGGTTTATATTGATGTAACATTAAAGCCAATTTAATTTATTTTAAGCCTTAATGTCAAAGGTTTCAAATTAAAGCCGATATAAAAATGCTACCATAGTGCTTTTCTCATAAGTTTTTAATTCCCAACTTTTCTATTGCTACCACTAACTTCCCTGCAGTTGGCCCTGCATGTCTTCAGTGACTGACAAGTATTTTGTTGTGAGTTTAATATACATGTAATGCAGCACTGATAACACTAAACTTGTGCAAAACAAAGGATAAATAATTTTCAAATTCTATATGTTAACTGTAAATGCTGTTGATGAATATTTAGCTCTGCAGGAGCTGTTTTCATTTAAGAATGAAAGTTAACAAAACATTTCTTCTCATGGGAGAAAAATAAGCTGACAAAGAGCAGACACCAGCAGGAAGAATGGAAAGCAGAGGTGAACCCAGACCACTTCCTGTAACCTCTGACATAAACCCACTGTACAAAAAAACAGATTCCATCCATATGATGATCAGACAGTTAAATGTACTATAGCATAAACTGCAGTCAGAAAGTCCAGTTTAGTAGCAACAGGTCTGGGTTAAAATTTGGCCAGTTTGCATAGATTTCAGCCCATTGGCTGTTAAAGGTGAATATATGCAGATTGTGAAATGTTCCAAAAACAGTCCAGTGCAAGTAACCTCGTGTTTGGTGATACGATAAGACCTGTACTGGGCTCGGAATGAATGGCCAAGACTTCATGCCCATGCACTAGTCTGCTGGGCACTTTGAAGATATTGTGCAACCCTCATTGTAGAAAAGGATTTATAAGCTGTACCACTGAACACAATCCTACTGATACTGACAAGCAAGCCTTCACAAAAACCTCTTTACACCTTGGGGTAGCACCAGAGGTCCATTCTGAGCCAGGAAAAACCTTGTTAAGGCGCTATATTGGTAAGAAGACTATATCCGTCTTACTTGACTACAATGTTGTTGAGATCCTGACTGCTGCAGTTTCATCCTATTTTTAAAGGCAAGACATTAAGTGCTAAAATAAAAACCCAAACTAGGAACACAGCAGAGTGGGATTTCATACAGCAGCATTCTATCATAAAGCCAGCACTAGCACACATGATAGGCATACCACCCCTGTAAGTAATATGTAGAAAGTTAGGATACAAATATGTTAAGTCTTTCAATTAAAGATGGGATTCTTGTGATGAGATCTCACCAGCCACAACATCAAATTGGTGTGGCGCTGGACCACACAACATGAGAGAAGTGAGTTTGCCAACACAGGTGAACTGTGCAATTTTTATTCAGTATGCCGTGTGATCCCATCGCAAGATGGTCTGTATTTCTACCTAATGTCTTAGAGTGGACGGGAATGGCTGAAACAGTGATTCAAAACGTAAAAAGAATGTGGCCAATGGGCGTAAAAGAGTGGTGGCCAATGGCCCCTTCACTGCTTACCACCCCCCTACTTCTGGTGCACCCATCTTCAAACATGGTGTCGCACAGTTGTGTGATGTTCTCTCAACACAATGAGCAGACTTTCAGTTTCTGTCCAGTCTGTGCTCAAAGTGATCATTAAAGTGTGCATTTATTCTTTAAAATAGGTGGAATGATGATGCCCTTGTAAGTGGGTACAGGTTTTACACATATAGATCAAAAAAATACAGATGTATCATGTTTTAGTCGTTTTGCATTTTACAATATGGTCACAAGAAAACTACTCTTTTCTCATAACCAAATGGCAGTGTTGCAGTAATATTCTTGTGAAGTATGTATGAGTAAGCACTATAGTATCTACAAACGCTATGTGACAAAGGGCACCCCCGCCTCCACACAGTTCTACCCCTCCCAGGACATCCTTCCTACAATGAAAAGCTTCTGCTTAGGGCATGTGATTCTTGCTTCCGTACTTTCTCTCAAGAATAATATAATTTGTTCACTTACACCCACAACTACCAAAGCACATTCCCAAATCATGGGGATCCTTTTCAGCTACTTAACAGTTGTACACAGTGGGCCAAAGCAAAGAGCAAAGTACTAAGGTAAGCAGCCTGCAGGCTGTAGTAGTGTAGTAAAGACAGAAAAATCAGCAGAAACACACAGAGAAATGGAGTGAAGTATTTTACAGGCCCACTGAGGATTTTCAGGATTGGGTTTCATCTTTCAGGTAGCACTGGACCTCCACAACATTTCTCAGCTTTCACCTCAGCCCTGTTTGACCCACCCAGGCCACTCTGACAGCACCCCAAATAAACTCTCCAGACAGGGTGTGCCTTCACTGTCCAGGGTCCAGCATGGACCCAGCCTCCCACAGACTGGCTAAAGCATTTGTCACTACGTCTACTGGTCAGGGAGCAGCAGAACAGATAAGAGACAGCAACAAGTCACAAGGTTCTGAATCTTGCAACTTAAAATTTTATACAACAAGTTTTATTTTTATATAACACACCAGATGAAGATATGACAATAATGAACTAAAAACAGATCAAGCAGGTCAAGAATGTGAAAATAGCCAGACCACTGCCCCCAGTAGTGAGAACCAGCCTCCATCTGACACTGTGAAATACTGCTGTTACTGGCTAAAGTCCAAGTTTACAGGCAGTGGTAAACATCTACCCAGAGTATGTTGAGGAGGGAGGCAAGCTGCTTCTCCCAGTCTGAGAATGCCTCATTCTGGAAGAATTCTGTCTATTTCAGCCTTGAGACTGGAGCAGGCCAACAACAAACCCAACTTCAACTGCGTAACCTTGATGAGCGGCTGTTTTCAGGAAAGTGTCACCTTGCCCGGACCAGGGCAGGGCTCGATCTTAAGGACCTCCCATCATCCCAGGACTGATAAATATAGGATCTGGGAGGATATTAAAAAAAAGAAAACCCTGGTAACATGACAATGAATTGCAGCGAAAATTTAACTGCATGTTTTGTGAAGCAGACACAGTTCTCATGAAACCTGGCCCACAACACACAGACACACACACACACACACACACACACACACAGACACACAAGTGTCACCGTCACAGTGATAATGGCATGCCGTGGTGAGCTCTGACCTCAAAACAGCTGCAATGAGGAATTCAACCCAACTCAAAGAGATAAGTTTGCTAATGTTAATGTTATCGGTTAACATTAGACTGTCGCAACCAATGTTGCAGTTACAGTGAGCTGGTTCCTCTAACTTAGCACACTTTCCTGGCAGACTACTTTATAAAGGAAAACACTGCTTTTCTTCTGTTTACCTGATAATTGTTGTGACAAAAGAAATAACTGCTAATATGAAATTTTAAAATTCAAGACACCAGTCTTTCACAACATCAGTAAATACATGTGCTAGCAAATGAACCAAGAGAAAAGTATCATCAGCAATTGAGGAGAGTTTCAATGATTTTGAGAATTCTATTCATAATAACATTGTACCCATCAAGTTAATAGGCATTGTTCATGGCAGACATTTGGATATGTTATAGCAGAGGAAGCAAAGGTCTATTTATTAACATTAATGATGGCTGTATTCTACTTACGGGAAGTTCTAATATTGTGCATGCTGGAATACCTTACTGGGAGGCTTAATGAAACAGAGACATTGTTAAAGTCATTAATTATACCTGTGCTTTTCCTGCCATGTCAAGTCAAAATGTCTGCTGTGAAAAAAATGTTTATTACTTGTCAACTATGACCTGGAATGGGTTTACTGTGGAATGACAGATTATTACCCTCATTGCAAAGGAAAACACTGTGTCCTAACTTTCAGTTTTACCTCCAAATAAAGTGATTACAATAATTTGGCCAAACAGATGACTTGCTTACAACCTGTCTGATCACCTGACTGCTTACAGTTCCCGGCCATAAAATTAAAAAACTAAGATAATGATATGCTTCAGTAACCATTTGGTTAATATTTAATATATAATAATATTTAAGTACTGAAGTTAGATGGCCAACCCCAATGGTGAAAAATCCACAGTAGAGCAACAAATAATGTTAATTACCAACAGGATATGGCTGTTCCACAAGCTCACGCCTTAAATACACAAAGCACTTTAGTACTGTAATGGAGCAGTCTGCACAATAGCCACCTAAGAGGGAGCATTCCTGCACTGTTCTTCCTTTAGTATACAGTCCATTCAGGTTACTCATTGTGAAATCAATAGCACAGACTCACAGTGTAGAGATATTTTAGACCATGTTCTACTCAGTAGCAGCACATATATCCAACCTATTTGGTTCTCAACAGCTGGCATTCCTCATAACTGGCACATATGAGGAATGCCTAGTTCCCAGGAGCACTGAGTCAGACGCTGCTTTCAGTTATGCCCACTTTACATAATCATCTGCTTTACTGCGCATGCAAACACATGCATTGGAGAAGGAAATATTAATATCACGAGGATCAACTGAGGAATGCTGAATAGATGGTGGCTGAATATATAAGGATTAACGTTACTGTTAATGTCTATTTAAGTATTAAGTAGTATGTTTATATTAAGTATCTAAAATATCTCAACTTTTAACCTAAAACATTTTTAAATACATTTTTACTTTACTCACCCATTCTAGGACACGAATAAATCCAAGAGGTTCTTTCAATGGTCTTAGGTCCAGAGAAAATTCAGACACCAGTTTCTGCGTATCACAAACAGGTTGGGTAAAAAAGACGAACAAAGAAACACAAACAAAATGTTAGCCAGGTGTAAACGAATTAGCGTCCATAAGACCACCCAAACAACTATCATTACCTGTTAGTCACCTTGCGGCTAACTGGCCCTGCCCTTGTTAGCCAACCCCTACTAGCGACATGCTAACCCTAACTCACGTCAACATGGGTATTCAGCTAACTCACCCACCTGAACAGTATCCATTTAGACGGGAAACAGCTGAAAAGTAGTTTGTTTTCACTCCTGAAGTCGTCTGTTTGGTTGCAAAGATAACTTAAAGACACTCCGTTTGCATTCGACGATGGCATGCGACAGCACGGCTACTGACTGTCCACAGGGGGCAGTCCAATAGCCAGGCAACTAACTGATAAGCTTACTGTCAAAGCTGCAACAGTTGAACCGCTGTCAAATTCACCAAAATAAAACGTACTACATTTCCGTTTAGTTTTCAAAATAACAAACATGTGCGTTCATGGACATTCATGTGAAACATTAGTTGGCACGTTCAACCACTGAATATTTGTTCTTTTATTTATTTAGATTAATTCTGTCTAGAAGTAATATGTTTCATCTACCTGTCAGCGCCGCGAATAATAGAAGGGTCTGCACGCTCTTTCTTCATATCAAATTTACTCGTTACTATGTCTTGTTTGCTGTAACAGCTTAAAAAAATGGAAAACAAAACAAAAACAAACAACGAAAAATACAATTTGCCCCTCTAATTCTCTTTAAAAGATTTGCTAGGACAATAAAGTGTGAATGTGTTTTCTGTTAAGAATATGCTGGGACAGTTGCATTTCTTTTAGTGAATTACGAATGCTGCATAATGTGTTGGAAGCTATGTCACTGTAGTTTGCAGGACGTTTTCTTTTAGAGTGGAAAATAAAAATCGGAAGAATGATAATGTATTTTACCTAATGACCCTCATTACTCACTACTTCTGATTCACAGAAATATTAAGACTGTTAATGTTTATGTACGCCTAAACATAAGTCGTAAACTAATCGAGATCGTGGAATATTATTATATGTTGTATAGTAAACAAAGCACCATGTGAGTCTTCATATTTCCAATCTTTCCAGTTGACCTAAACTCAGCACAATGGGTGGCCCATCCTCGTCGATTTTTATGCTGGAGCCGCCATTTTGCTTTAGTCTGAGTCCGGCTGTGGCAGTGAACGAAGCGGGACGGTGTTTTTCCAAGCATTACACAGCTTTTGTAACCTTTTAAACCCTGAAACTGGTAATTAACACCGCATACTGTGTTTATATAACATGTTTAGCTGTTAAATTGTATTGGTAAAATATAAAAGTGAATACCAGGGTAACTACAAAAACCTCAGTCTTAACGCTTAGCTAACGCTAACGAGAAGGTCGCTAGAAATTTAGGTAGGCCTCTTTTATTTAGCACAACCTTAAATAATTCTAAACCGCACAAGCATAGTGTGTCAGTAGTTGAGAATAACAATAATACCTTATGATAATTGGACCCAGATAGCCAGGCGAACGTTAAACATCTAAACGTTATTTAGATAACAATTTAAAGTTTTTTCCCTCACTGCTAGGAATCGCTCGTAGTTCGTCCCAGCTAGCTTTCGGCTACTTTTTATTATTCAACAGTAAGTATGTGATTGTTTTCTTGTCTTGGTTTTTAGTTTTTGGTGACTTGTGTTATTTGCCAGGATCAGTCGATGCTAGTTAGTTGTCTGAGATTTTACCCGAAACTTAATCTAATGTTAACGACAATTGTGGTTGTGGCCCTAGGAGAGTATTTGTTTTGCTCGTAATACTTGTTAGTAAGATTGCGAGCCACTGTTTCATCTGTTTATTTTAGTGTAAGTGTTTTATTTTAACTTTGAAGTGCTTTTTACCTGTTACTTAAAATGGACGTCAGAGTTCTTCACTCTGATCGTCATTGTGGAACAAGGGCCTCCATGTCTACAGTAAATAAACAACCCAACCGATGTGAACTCCGGAAAACTGCCAGTTTAGTTCTTTGTTCTGTATTAGATACTTGAAATATATAAGCATGGGTTGGTTATGCAGCGTAGAGACAGTGAGTCTTTCCACTGATCTAGATCTAGATCCCTAACCAAATTCCAGTTTGTCTTGGAAGCATATTTGTGTCGTGATGCTTTACATTTGTGTGGAAATATCCAATTGTCTCTTTTGTACTTGTGCACAAATGTCTGTCTCTTAATAACCCATGTTTTCAGTTCCCCGGGGAGTGTTTTTGATTGGTTTGTAGGTTTTAAATCATCCTCATGGCCCTTTGTGGGGATCCCTGGAAACGGATAGCTTGCCCCCATGAGAATACATTGGCAGAAGATTTTTTTTTCTCTTCAGCATTGGTAATCAACAGCTGAGAATCTCTTGAAGCTTGAGTATCCTGCCCATTTTTGTCTACTGTCATCACTCCAAGTGTGCAAAATGCCACCAAGCCCAAGAAGAAGCTGAAGATTTTTTTCCACCCATCCACATTTGTCCTCTTTTTGCCACATCAGTTTAAGCATTTTTGGATCTATTTTTTTCTTTTCTGGCTGTTTATGTTCCCCTGTTTATTTCTTTCATTAGTTACACCAATTAGTAAAAAAACAATGTAAAAAAAATCCCCTCCCCAAAGGACTTTATTGCATCCACCATCAGTAATATTTAGCAGTCTGGCGGAGATAAAGATGTCTCAGAAAAGGGATGTCATAGGAAGACAAGTGTCTCTGGGCGACCCACCCCCATTTTCCTCTTATCTCATGGATCAAGTGTTCCTTCAGGACTCCACACCGCCACGGAGACACCCTGCCAGCAGTGCACTCTCGAGGGAGACAACTTCTCAGCCGCCTCAGGTAAAGGTGACATTATTCTAAAAACGTTGCTAAACAGCTCGGTAGTACAGATGAAATTACCAGTTTAAGACCCAAAATCGAAGTCTTACTGGCCATCTAAATTAAAACATATTAAATCTGTATCTAACTGAAAGAAAAAGAAAAAAAACAATCACTTATTAGTCAGCAGGTCACAATTACTTGTATCACACATTTGTTTGTTTTATTTTTTGTGTTCATTTCATGTATTTTGTTGTCTTCTCTGGTCATTTCTCAGTTGAATTTTACTTAGTCTCATACACTCAACTTAAAGTTATCTAAGAAAGAAAAGGAAAAAAAACAAATTCTGTCACCAGTGTTTTGCTCCTCCTCATATAGGTACAGGCAAGTGCTTGTCAGAGAACAAAGCATGTAAGCTGCTAGTGATTTTTAAATTCCCATGGTGCTGTGTGTTATCAAGCCAGCAGACCCTAGAACATGACATTTGAAGTTGAACATGACCCATTGTTGACTAGAGTTCAAATTTGCGCAAGATCTGTTTCATTTGAAGTACTCTGCTGCCCTAAAATGACATCTCCTTTCCTATAACTCTGCATGTCATTAATCTTTTTTTTTCTTTTTTGATACTTTGGCACTGCACTGGTGATTCTATTAAAGCACAAAACTAGGTCACAACGTTCGTTAATTGTTTCGTTATTTTAACTCAAATTATACCGTATTATATTTCATTTGAGTAATAATTCCACATGCACAAGGTGGAGCAAGTCATATGTACATATCAGGCTGTGTACACATGAGCTTTATCAGCCTGAGCTTTACACATGCATACATGCTGAAAAACATCATAGATATTTGAGGTAATGGTGTAGGGTCTCTTTCTTATGTGTTGCTGTGCCCTGTGTTGTCAGGGAGAGTCCTGTTGGTCTTGAGGGAGAACCATCTCCTGGGTTTAAAGTTTGTAGCCTCGTCACCTCCGCCACTCAAGACGCATACCAGCATTACCATGACCAACCATGGAGATGACTGCTACTTCTTTTACTATTCCACCTGCACTAAAGTAAGCAAAGTTGACACATATGCATAAAGTAACCAGTCAGAAAGTGACACTGATTAGAGGGAAGAGTATGGACTTAATGCTTTTCACTTCTCTGGCAGGGAGACAGCTGCCCATTCAGACATTGTGAGGCAGCTATGGGCAATGAGACAGTCTGCAACCTGTGGCAGGAAGGACGCTGCTTTCGGACCATCTGCAAGTTTCGCCATATGGAAATCACAGTAAGCAAAATTTAAACATTTGTTTTAAACTGCAGGAAGGTCAGCAATCTCCCTCAAGCTTTGTCCACTAGAAGCAGTATGTGTCTTGAAAAGCCATTGATAAAGGAAAACGTCTCCATGTATACCTGGGCCAGCAGCCCCACTCTTGCCTCTGCAGCTGATGGGAAGAACACTTAATTCCCTGTAAAGACAATCTGACAACAAGCCTGTCAGTACAAGCAAGGTACACAGTTCTTGAAAGACTTAACGTATGAAAATAGTTGCTACCCAGAAGAAGAGTTTAGATTGTTGGTAAGCTTCATATGTGTTTTAGAGTACAGTATAATCACATCAAGCTCCTTTGGTCTAACCAAATTCTGAAATCTGTAATGCATCTAAATGCTTGCTATCAGGCTTATTTAAATAGTTTTTATTACTCCTGAACATCAGAGACAGAGAATCATGCCTGTACCATGGTCCCTGTTCTGGCCACAGATTTCAGTTTTTTCCAAACATGTCATTGAACTATATTTTGCCAGGAGAAATAACAATATGATCAGTATGCAAGAGTGAAAATAGAACTGTAGATCCTGAAAAATCTTGAAGAAAATGATTTTTTAACCTGTCTTTGAATTCACTTGTGTTGTTGCACGCAAGCATTTGACTGAGATGTGATCAGCCCATCTCCACCATGCATGCTGTTACATATTGTTTATCCCGTGCAACCAAACAGAAAAACCGAAAGGAGATACCTTGTTATTGGGAGAACCAGCCAGCTGGCTGCCAGAAGCCACACTGTGCCTTCCTCCATGAAAAGGCCCGCTACATTGATGGTATCTTCGTCCCACCAGATAAAAGTGAGTGGACTTCCTTTACACAAACACATACAAAATTGAAATGTAGAGTTTAAGCGCGTTTTACACCCACTGTAATTCTCCCAGGTCTGAGCAAGAACGAAGAACAGCTACTTGAGGAGCCAGCTCCCCCACCCGCTACCCCTCTCCCCACTGCAGCCAATCCACAGCTCAGAGGGGTCATTAAGACAGAAACTCAGGAGCCAGTACCAAGCCCAACCCACCCACCAGTGGTGATTAATCCAGCAGATGATGATGAGGATGAAGATGGTGAGCTAGATTTGATCTCAAAATTAATTCTGTGTCTCTTCAAATATTTCTCTATTGTTATAATATTGCTTAATCCCTGTTTCAAATCGAGACACGTTATCCTGTGGTCTTTACCACTTATGTCTTTTTGTTTCCAGACCAGTTCTCAGAGGAGGGAGAGGATGGCAAGGTCGGCCCTTCTCCTAGAAAGCTACCCAAATCAGGTGAGACTGAAGCCAGGAACAACACCATTTGTCAAAATTTGTGGTACTGTAATACTCCCAAATACTGGGTGATCTTAATGGAATGACTGTGTGTTTTGATGGGATATTGGCAGATAACACACTGAATTTTGGAGTGAGCACCCTGGAGGAGATCCGGCTGAGGAAGGCCCTGAAGGCCAGCATGAAGAGAGCTGGTTACCCAATCCAGAGTGCTGATACCTCGGCCAACGGAGAGAAAGAAAATATCCAGTCTTTTTTTCGACCAGCTCTCCACGAGACTAGAGATTGTACTTAATTAATTTTATATTTTTTGCTCTGATGATACTCTGGGTTTTGATTTTGATAAATTGTGTTATTTGATGAATTTGCTCAAAGTGGATACTGCTAGAAAAAACATTGTATGTATGGCCTTTCTAAAGATATCTCGGTGCCTGATGTTCATGTTAGCTTGACAGTTAGCTAGACTGCTGTTGCTGTTTATGACAATAGAATTGCATTGTTTGAGCAGCACAGTGTCTGGATTATAGATATTGACAGATAAAGCTTTGTTTCTCATCTGATGATGAAACATGAACAGATAGCATAGTAACTATTACTTTCACTCCTAAAGAGAAGTAAAATCACTATCACACTGTTCTCAACCAGTATGTGGTTCCTCTTTTAACCTAGGCTCGCTTGCCATTGAAGAAATTGGTAAACCAAGAGGCAGTGTGGCTGAAAGGCTTGGAAGGAAGATGCCCACGACTGGTAAATTTGCACTCTTGTTACAACTCAGCATTAAATTAGGGATGTCCCGATCATGTGTCTTTTTTGCCCCCGTCCCAATCTGAGTCATTTAATATTTAATATCTGCCACTACTGAGTCCCAGTCTGATGCTTGATCCGACGGAATTCCACTCAGTTCTGCCTTAACATTTACAGTCAAATGACAAATAAAAATCACAATTCTGATTAGAGCAGCATTGTAGTACAACAAGTAAACTACAAATGAAGAACAGAAGTCTCAGTTCCACTGAGAAGTGTTAAACTAGCTTATATTTCTAATTATTAGAGTTATGGCAATACAGTAAGAATATCACATGAATATCAAAATGATAAAATTACAAGGCACTTTTTGTTAGCAGGGAGGGCCAGTTCTTAGAAGTTATTTTCGAGGAAATTCAGCATCTTTGTCTTGTTAGAGGACAACCAGTGTATCTTCTCATGAATGGCGCACAGAGAAAGTTGGTTGCTCCAGTGAGGGAAATTGTGTAACATATGCCCACTAGTACTGTAGTAAATTGTCTGACTTGGCCTGTTTTGTTCTTCAAGGAAACTGCACCTGGACAACTGAAGAAGTTGGCTTAAATGATTGATACTGGTGCCTTATATATAATTCATTATAGAATAAAATAGACTTTAACATAGCATTCCAAAGGTACATTTACTGGACTTGCCTGTTTTTGTATCTGGGGTCAGCTAAAGTGGCAGTTCAGTAGAGTGGCTCAGTCTCAACTTGGCTGAAACATCAGTCCACTGCCTCTAGGAGAGTGCTTTTTATTGTCTCCATTCTTTGATCAGTGCTGTGCTCTTGAGAAGGAACATGTTTAAGGCCATGTCAGGTATCACATCAGCTGCAGTCTCAGCGCTCATTATCCTCGTCATTTCTTAAAAGGGAGCTGAAACCTTGACTTTCTCCTCCATTAGTGTCCACTGCTTTGCCACCAGTGTAACTAGAAGTTTGTTGTCAGCTGCATAGACACCCACTTGACTTTAAATATTTCCACATTACACTAATTCTTGCAGCATCATGCATCAAATTGTGCTCTCCATTTTCTACACATGTGACAGCTGACATAAAACAAATGGTCAGGCTTAGGTGCATATTTAAAGCTGATCCTGATCAGCTGGGGACATTCTCAGGAGGTAAAGCAGGTTGTCCACGAATCAGAAGGTCGGTGGTTCAATCTTTGTCTCCTCTGGTCCGCGTTTCAAGGTGTCCTTTAGGCAAGATACTGAATCCCAAATTTTCCCTAATGTACCCATCAGTGTGTGAACACACATGGCGTGAATGTAGTGTAAAAGTGCTTTGAGTGGTCGAAAAGACTAGACAAGCGTTATATAAATGCAGGTCATTTAGCATTCTAAATTCAATACTTTGAGCTGCTCAACATATTTCAAACTGTAATGACAATAATGGTAACAGTACAGAAGCTCATGATTTGCCCTTACTGTAGATGTAAAAAGTGGAGATGGTGTCTTGCCGAAAAGGAGTCTGGCTGAGCGCCTGGGCAGAGTTGTGGATGAGGAAGAGCCATCAATGCCCCCTCAGAAAGGTGAGTGTGAAATATCAAAACTAGGTATTCATTGTGCATTATCTGCAGTATACTAAATGTGTATATCATTAGGTTATGTTTTGTTGGAGCTCTTAAATTATAAAGTCTAGAATGAATCTGTCTAAACTTTTTTCTTGCTTGCTTCTTTAGCTTTGAAGCCTATTAAAGCAAGACTTGGATTGCCTGCCGCTCTTGTTGCACCCACTCACCCAGGTGAGACATCTGCAGAATATGACAGGTTACCATGCAGTGTTTCCCCTAGGTTTACAGCTTTTTTTTTTTTTTTTGAGGGGGGGGGGGGCTGTCACTCTGGCTGCTACTTGCAGGAGAGCAAGTGTTCTTCACCACCCTGGGAGTGTTTAAAAAAAAAAAACACAGATATTTCTGTCTGCTTTTCAGGTGGTTGACATGACATATTTTCCGACATGCGCTCCCTGTCTGCTGGTGGGACTGTGTATGGAAAGCCTTTTTAACATTTATTCGAAAATTCTAATGAGGAGGTGGGAAGAAGGCTCATCCAGGCTTCCTATTGGCACTCCAGTTCAACATTAAAAGTGCAAACCAATGAGGACTCTGGATTTTGGCTTCATCCCACCTTTCTCATTTGTATGTATTCAACTAGTGCCACTAGTGAGCACATTTGTGAAAGGCCTTCTACTGTCCCTTTAGTCTTTGATCCTGTTTAATGTTCAGTCAACTGAGCAGTTGCCATTCCTGTCATCTGAAAGCATCTACTTTCCTCACGTTTCCACTCATTCATTGAGTTTTTCTCATTAAATTTGTCACCCACCCGCACAAACATATTTTAATATTAATTTAAGATTCAGATGTGAAAAACCATCCTATATCTGTGACTCAAAACCGCGATAGCATAATATGTTGACATGCATTCCACATCCACTTGTATGTATACTCCTACAGAGATGCACACACACATAGAGAGAGAGAGAGAGATTGGGGGATTGTGATCTCTTGTACAAAATAATTTTTCTCACTCTAACACCACATACACAATAATTTCTCATCACACATAACCCTACCCCTATCCCCCTCACACACTACACATTCATTCCACAGCTGAAACACAAAGCAGGAAAGTAGCCTGTTTACTCCAGAGGCCAAATTAATTAAATTAATTGATAATTTAATTTATAATAATAATGATTTATATACCATATTTTTCACACTATAAGGCGCACCGGATTATAAGCCGCACTATCAGTGACCGTGTCTATTTTCATAAATAAGGCGCAGCGGATTGTAAGGCGCATTAATTAAGCGAAACAAAACGGTCAGATCTACATGCGCCTTATAATCCGGTGCGCCTTATGGATGAAAATAGACACGGTCATTGATAGTGTGCCTTATAATCCGCCTTATAGTGCAAAAAATACGGTAAAAATAACAGAAAAGGCAATTGCTCAGGTGGTGCACATGGTTTCATGTTTTATTCTGTGACTGTTACCTGCCAGCAGCTCACCAGGCTTTACAGGGTTAATTTCTGACTGGGCAGGATTGCTGCTGGAGAGCCAATAGAAGCTGCAATTTATATTCATTCTCACCTCCTCATTAGCAGTTTGTGCAACTAGTGTAACTAATGGGCATTATTGGTTCTTACTAGTCAACTAGTAAGATCAAAAATGCTAACTAATCGCACTAGTTGACTTTTTGGTTTTACTAGTTGACTAGTCTGCGATTTTGGCTCTCACTAGTCGACTAGTAAGACAAAAATGTGCTCACAAGTTGACTAGTGAGCAAAAAATGTGCCCACTGGTCAACTAGGGGTCAATTTTTGTGCCGACTAGTTGACTAGTGAAGCAAAATTGAAATTGATATCGGGGATATCAACTAAATGTTAAAAAGGCTTTCCATATTGTGCTCACCTGTGCATGCATGCATCGGGGGCAGAACTCGCCCATGTCCAATACAGAGAGCAGAGGAGAATTGTAAACGTGCTACCATGTAGAGACAGAAATGACAAGTTACATAAGTCTATGTAGTTTGTTTAATAACAGAACAAGGAATAGACCTGTTCTATAGGACAGGTAACCTTAAATGACTTTTGTTGTGATCTGGCACTATATAGAAAATAAAATAAAATTAAATTAACTTGACCTACAACTAAACTTGACCTAATATAATGGTAGGGGAAACACTGCTGTGACATTGTCCATTATTTGGTCTGGAAAGAATGCAGACTGAGTAAAATGTTGGTTATTGTTGTGCCCCACCTTTCCCAACAGCTGAGACCAGTATGGGGTCAAAGAAGGCTCCTGAGCAGATCCGCATCAAAACTTTGGAGGAAATCAGACAGGAGAAGGCAGAAAAGTCTCAGTCTCAGAGCCAGGGCAATGGCCCTTCAGTCGTGGGTCCAGGAAGCGCCAAAACCATCACTCCCAAAGCCACCAAGGGTGTTAAGCGAGCCATCAGGGTCAGAGACGTCTCAGTTGGCTGTGTCAAAACATTCTCCGAGATCCTTCAAGCCAAGAAGAAAAGGCAGGAAGAGCAGCAGGAGCAGAACCCTAGCCCTACAAAGGCAAAGCACATTGTTGAGAAAGATCCAGGCAATAGCCAAGCAGAGTTTAACACAGCGGGGGCTAGTCCTGACGCCACAAACGTGGGGGAAGTTAGAGTAAAGACCCTGGAGGAGATCCGCAGGGAGAAGGCAGCAAGGATGCAGGCTAAACAGGCTTTGGAGGCTGAAAGCAAGAAGAGCTCTGATACAGAGGAGAATGGTGCTAAGAAGCCTCGCCTACTGGTCATCAACAAACTGGCTTCCCAAAGTAAGACAACATACAGTTCCCTGTGTGACAAAAGGAATGTAGGCACAGTTGTTGTAATTTTTACTTTACTTCCACTTTAAATTACGTTTTTAATTTGCTTATCCTACAAACAATATTTTAGTGTTTGAATCATAAACATCCTATTGATCTCAGCAGGCAACATCGGAGCAGAGAGGAGTGCTGATGTGACAGCGAAGCCACTGAAAACTCAAACTGCTGCTCCTGGGGTATGTTATGGAAGATGGTGCCATATTTGCTGTTGATGCTTGTTCTCTTGTTGACTGTAGGTGATAGTAATTGTCCTGTGTCTTTCTAGACCAGCCCTGCCACCAGTAACAATGTCAAGGTCAAGACTTTCGAGGAGATCATGCGCGAGAAACGCCTTCGCAAGCAGGAATTAGAGGAGCAGGGCAAAACCTCAGCTGAGGCAGAGCTTTCTCAGAAACAGACTGCTGATGGGTCTCTGAACAGGAAGGCTTTTGCTGAAGACAATCATACATCGCCAGGTTCTTCATCTCCATCCTCCACTACTCTGACCCCTGACACTACCCCCTCCACCCAAAAGCTCACTGTTCGTAAACTCCCCCTGAAATCCAAGGGTGCTTCATCTGTCAACAGCACTTCTGCTCCTGGTACAACAGTTGTGGCCGTTACAGCTGTGAAGCAGAGCTCTTCTCCACAGGGAGGTGAGACAGAGTTTCACTCACAGAACCCCAGCAGCTCCAGCGAAGCCCCAGACAAAAACACAAGGAACTCCACTGCACTGTCACCAGCCAAGCAGTCCAGAACAGCTGCTCAGGGACCCAATGTCCCTTTTGCTGATAAAACACTGAACAATAATCATAAGACATCAGAACACACTACAGACACCAAAGGTACTTCATCTCTAACGCTGTCATACATGGGCTTAATTCACACAGTACAATCTCTGTATACACTTGAGTGGCTTGACACTTTATTTATAATTTTAAAGGTATTATGTAAATGAAAATAAAAAAACAACAATTTTCTGTTTTTTGAGGTGTGGGATTTAGAGAAAGTTGATTGGCCATGTCTAGACATAACCGGGATTCAAACAGTGTTTCTTTGAAAGCATGTATCCAGTCCTCAGCGCAAGACAGGAAAGATGACGCTCTCATTCTTTCCATTCATGTCTTATTGCATATCCCTGAAGCTTTGCTTCTTTTTCAGTGAGGCCCAAACTGAATGTGAAGCCGTCTGTCATGAAGCCTGCAGTGCAGGTGAAACCAGGCCACAAGAGGAGGGGACCAGAGCGATCTGCTGTTGCTGCTGTGAAACCTCTGAACAGCACCTCCACAGAGTTAGAAAAGCCACTGCAGGAGACAGTGTGCAGAGATGGACAGGTAGGTTGGACACACTGGGCCAGTGGTGGTGATTTTATGTTTGTTTGTTTTTTCCACATTTATATTTCAATCTGTCTGTCTGGAACATGTGCCAAGACTTTCCTCATTTGTGTATATTGCATTCATCTTTATATTAACCTTTATACCATTCTTAGCACAATTAATGATCTTCAGTGACTGTTGACAGGTGTTCCCATCCTCCAGTGCAGAGGCTCAGCTGAGCTCTGCTGTTCCCTGCAGTCCAAGTACCCTGCTGGACTCCAGCCCCAGCCCACTGAGAGAGGAGCTCCAGACTGTCCCCATCTTCAAACAAAATTTAAGCCAGGAAACCAAGACAACCCTCAGCGTGGCTACTTCCAGAGAGGCCTGTGCAGTCCCCCAAAGGTAAAAGTCCACAGAGAGTTACTTAAACTTAAACATGGCAGACTTAACAAAAGAAATATCTGTAGGTTAGGGAGTGATGTATTGATTTCTGGCAAAGTTAACACTTTAACATTTTTAAATGTACATATAAATCTGTGATCAATAGAATCTTGTTCACTGACTCAGTCAGTCTGTGACGTTCATGCTTCTAGAGCTGGTCCTGCTGTTTGTTGCAGTCCATCCAAAAATGTACAGATGTACATCAGTATTTAATGGACCTGACCAACTGCGGCAACCCCAGATCATAGCACTGCCGCATCTTATCTTATCTTATCTTATCTTATCTTATCTTATCTTATCTTGCTCATTAGTGGTTTTCTTAAGGCTACACAGCTCTTCAGTCCCAATCCCTTGAGTTCCCTTCGCATTGTGCGTGTGGAAATGCTCTTACTTTCACTATTAAACATAGCCCTGAGTTCTACTGTTGTTTTTCTACGATTTGATTTCACCAAACGTTTAAGTGATAGCCGATCACGATCAGTCAGGATTTTTTTCCGACCACATTTCGTCCTCGAAGACGATGGTTCCCCACTATCATTCCAGTTTTTATTAATGCGTTGGATAGTTCTTAACTCAATTTTAGTAGTTTCTGCAATCTCCTTAGATGTTTTCTCTGCTTGATGCATGCAAATGATTTGGCCCTTCTCAAATAGACTAACATCTTTGCAGCAACCACGGGATGTGTCTTTCAACATGGTTGTTTAAGAAGTGAGAAGCTACTCATTGCATCAGTTGGGGTTAAATAACTTGTTGCCAGCTGAAAAATAATCACCCATGCAGTAATTATCCAATAGGGAGGCTCTTACCTATTTGCTTAGTTAAATCCAGGTGACCGATATTTTTTTTGGCCAGGCAGTGTATAAATGCAGCGTTCTCAGCCACCAAATAAACAACAAGCCTTTTTTATGTGTCCCAGCCCAGTCCTGAAGTCTCCCACTCAACCTAAGGCACGCAGACAGAGTGCAACTGTGTCCCGCACCACCACCACATCCAGGGCTGCTCCCTCCACCTCGGCCGTGGATGACTTTGAGGACCTGATAAATGAGTTCACTGATGACCATCTGGAGGAGGACATGGACACTGGCATCGGAGAGGACGACCTTCTGCAGGAACTGTCAGAGATGATTGACAGCTGAGAGTTCCGTTGACTACAATCAACACCCGTCCATGCGACCTTGTCATGTGATTCTGTATTTACAAGAAGTATATCTATCATGTATCTATCATGGAGTGTTTTAAAGACTTTTTTTCTTCAGAGTTTTAGGTTAATGTTTTTTGTTCTTTACAATTTAAACATCTTCTCTCATTTACAGTCCTTTTTCATTTCCTACACATATGATCATCTTTTGACCCAGGGGTTATTCTGTAGGATTTTTATTTTCCTTATTATATCTGTTTATGATCAGTATCCAAAATTTCCAGGCCCTAAGAAGAAAAATTGGAAAGGTCTCTGGTTCTGGGAGAACTTGTTGAGAACATCCTGTGACTGTCAAGAATTCCTGAATGATGTTAAATGTGGGGAATGATGAATGCCTCATTTTAGAGAGAAAGCATATTTGTATACTACGTATGTAAAGGGAAGAACAAGCCTAATATAGAAGTAATGAATACTGCTTCACTAAACAGTAGCCTGCCATCAACTACTTGTTTGATTTTAAATTTTTGAGTGGACGAGACTGTTGTTTCAATCAGTTTTATTCGAGGGTGACCCTGTCCTCAAAGCAGCAATGGTTAGAACCTTAGAGAAATTATGACTGATGGAATTTTCCAAAATCCAACAGTCATGCAAAACATGAGAGTTGTTTTATCCTTCAGGTATATGTGCTGGAGAGATTTTTCCTCTCAGATCTTATGGAGTGCCCCTTCTGCCTGTGACTGTTCCTCCCTTAGTGTTTTTTTTTTTTTTAGTTTTTTGTTTTTTTTATAATATTTGACTGAAATGTGTGTATTTTCTAACCAGTTCTTTTGTTCAGTGTTGAAGCGTTCTCTGGTCTTTGTTAATGAACACCTCAGGGACTGTTTCTGATATTGATCTGCTCTTTTTATGATTCACAAACACTGTATTTCATTTCAACAATGCTGTCTTTTTTGTGCTTTTGTCTTAACATTGGTTTATCAACGTGGTGTTAGACAAGATCAACTTGTTTTTTCCTCGTAATGTGTGTTTGCTCTGTCCTGACCCTTTTCCTCAAGCTTACTGTTCAAAGTGACTTGTACAAATTGCTGTGTAAATAAAAATGCTTTTAATGACTGGCTGGATCAATAACTGACTGATCATTTACAGTAGAACTCAGCTTATACTTTTTGCCAGGTTTCAAGACAGTGTTCAAGACAGGGTGGTAGCTTATGTTTCACCTTAGCTTTCAATACAGCTTGTTTCCTTTGTTCCGGGCATTAAAAGACAGTAAGATAAAGGTATGTACATTAAAATGATCTTATGAGCATGGAATAAATGCAGCTGAACAACAGTTGAGTACAAAACTGCAGAATCCAGAATGACCATCAAGTTCGATCAACACCTCTAAAACCGTCCCAACAAAAAGTGAGCCTTCTAGTATTGATAAAAGCAGGAATCAGAGCAGGATGAATTAGACTGCAGTTATTTTAGCCAGGTGGACATAATAAACTGCCAACCTAGTATATATTGCTGATTTAATGGTCTGTGTACAAAGTAGAATTTATCTGAGATGGATCATCTTGTATATTGGATTATATGTATTGCGCTCTTTTGGTTAGTTTTCCTTGCACTACTTTCACATTCACATAATTGTAAATGTGGGTATTTCATAGCACAATGGCCAGTTGTGCAGAAACTAAATAGGCTTTGTGGTGGCTCCTGCTGTTTTCTACTGAGTGGTACATTGAAACTGATAATTTTTCTTTGACACACTTTGGAGATGAAATTTCATCAAAACATATTTTCCTAAGGTAAAAATCTTCCGGTTTGTCCATCCATACCTGTCATTTACACCTATTTAGAAAGATCAATAATATGAACTGTCCAGCTTGTTTTGTATTTTGATTCCTAATGGTTTTTCTTTTCTTTCTTTACCTCTTCAATTTGAACATTTCTACGTGTGAAATTTGCTAAATTAAAATTAAAGCTACCTCTACACGAAACATTAGAATGGATATAGATAACCTACAGTTTCTCACAAGACAGTTTCAAAAGGTCTTAATGAGTTAATCCTGTTTTCTCTGTAGAAGCTCCAACTGTTACTAAATAACTGGCCTACTTACTGTGAATGTAATACATTTAATCAACACCCCTGATTCATCACAATCCATACACATTATTTACTTGATTATTAGAAAAAAATACATCTTATTTCTTTAAGTTAGTAGGTATTTATAAAACCCCTTTATCTATGCTGACATTACATTTTCAACAATGGCAGGAGGGTGTACAACACAGTAAGTAAAATTAAATTTAATTTTATGAATTGCAACTTTTTTTTCCAGATAGTACTGAAAAAAAATTAATCCAACAAATCAGTGCCAGAATTTATGATGAAGAATCGAATCATTTATGGGACCAATATGAGCCAATGTACAATATAAATATGTAGCCAATGTACATAAACAGAATAGACCCTGGTTCATGGTGGGTGGCCGTCTGCCTCCACCATTGTTGAGAGCGTGAAAGAGAGAGAGAGAGAAAAGGAAGGAGGGGAGGGGGGCAAAAGGGGAGGAAAGGGAACATAGGACAATGCAGGTTTCATGAAGACAACAGGTAATGAGGGGACTAGTAATAGGACTAATAGCAATACAAAAAACAAAAATAAAAGAACTAATAGTGATAAGACTAATAATAGGAATAATAATAATAATAATAGTTCATGAGAATAGTGATGGGGCAGTAGATGGCCCGCAGAAGCAGATCCAGACTCTACAGCTCCGCGGGCAGATGAACCTGCAGAGAGTGACAGCAAAAAAAGAAGAGAGGAGAGAAAGAATAGAACTACAGGAAAGGGAAGAAGCTGAGTTAATAACATGTATTAATGGAATATGAATGAATACAGATAGACCCAGATAAGCGGCAGATGATGACATAACATGACATGACAGAGATGACATGACATGAGAGGAGCTTGGAGGAGCTCGCTGCTATAGGCTTAGACTAAGTCTAAGTATAAGCCTATAGCAGCTTAACTTGGGGATGGTTCAAGGCAAAGCCTGAGCCAGAACTAACTAAACACTTTATCAAAGAGGAAGGTTTTAGCCTCCTCTTAAACGTGGAGAGGGTGTCTGCCTCCTGGACCCAAACTGGTAAATGGTTCCACAGTAGAGGAGCCTGATAACTGAAGGATCTTCCACCTATAATACTTTTGGAGACTCTAGGAACCACTAGAGCCTGTATTCTGGGAGCGCAGTGTTCTTGTTGGGTAATAAGGTACTATGAGCTCCTTGAGGTGCACTGAGTTGTGGGAGGCGCCGTGCGCCCCTATATGTACACAGGTTTGCCCATACCTCGGTTCCTCCTCCCGTTCCGCTCATCCCCCCGTGGTGGCTGTGGCCTGGCGTGGCGGTGCATTTTGTTTGACGTGGCCGTGTCTTCCTTTGGCAGAACGGAATAGCTATTGGTTGTGACAGCCGTCGAGGACTAAGGATGTATAAAACTTGGCCTGTTTTTAACTTTCTTTCTTTCTTAAACAGGTGCTGAGGGCCTGAGGTGGCAGTCGATCCCTGGTGGTGGTGTTTCTTCTCGATCCCTTTTTTTTTTATTGGTGTGTGGTGTCACGGGTGGTGAGTTTTATGGACCCTTTCCTTTTTGGTTTTCTGCCGCCATGGTAAGCCCCTGCCCTGTCTGCACTACTTGGCCTAAGTGCTAGTTTTATGTTATTATATTAGTTAATCCTTTTAGTGCTCGACGTGTAATATATTAATTTAAATTTTGTTGATTAATTATTTTTTGATAAATAAAGTTCTTTGTTTGTTTTAAAACTCCAAAACCATCTCTCACCCAGTGGTATATTTGATCAATTTTACATTTAGTTTAGTAATTTCCTGGGGTGAAATTCCCCATGTGGCACCGCAACACCCTGTCTTTAAGCTTCTGCTCCATTACAGAAGCTAATACAGGAGTAATATGATCTCTTTTCCTGGTTCCTGTCAAAACTCGCGCTGCAGCATTTTGAATCAGCTGTCTTTAATAAGGCAGCCCTTTGATTTGATGTGGGAGTTAAAGGACAAATCTTGATCAAAAATAACTCAGAGATTCCTTACAGTGGCATTGGAGGCAAAAGTAATGTGATCAAGAGTAACAATATCATCGGATACTAAGTTTCTTAGGTGCTTGGGGCCAATTACAATAACTTCAGTCCTATCTGAGTTCAATAACAAAAAATTACTAGTCATCCAGCCCTTTATGCCCTTAAGACATGTCTGAAGCTTAGTTAACTAATTGATTTCCCCCGGCTTTACTGACAAGTACAACTGGGTATTATCTGCATAACACTGGAAGTTTATGGAGTACTTCCTAATAATACTGCCTAAAGGAAGAGTGTGTATATATAAGGTGAAAAGACTTGGTCTGAGCACTGAACCTTGAACATGGAGGACTCATTGTTGATGTGTACAAACTGAAATCAATCTGTTAAGACCTGAACCAGCTTAGTGCGGCTTCTTTGATGCCAATTAAATGTTCCGATCTCTCCGGTCTCTCTATGCAATAGTCAATGGTGGTCAATCAAATGCAGCACTAAAATCTAATAAAAAGGCAAGTACAGAGACTAGTCCTTTGTCTGATGCACTTAATTCTCTCTTAAGTCACACAGCTGATTGGAGACTGCTTTCTCAAGGATCTTAGAGAGAAAGGGAAGGTTAGATATCATGTTATTATGACAGCTTTTTGCTTCTGTGCTGTGTTGCCTATCATAACTGTAATCTGCTGAGCACACAGTATCCACTAACTGTTCTGTAATCTAAATGCTGGTCCTCTAACATTGTTCACTTCCAACCCTGTTTATATCATGTTTTATATGCTGCATTCTTCTCCTCCTCTCCTCCATTCCCAGCTGTCCTATCTTCCTCCTTTCACCCAGCCCGGCCATCGGCATATGAGCCAGGTTCTGCTCAAGGTTTCTTCCTGTTAAAAGGGAGTTTTTTCTTGCTACTGTCGCCTTAAGTCCTTGCTCTGGGGTCAGGCTCTGGGTCTCTGTAAAGTGCTTTGAGACAATTTTGATTGTGGAAGGCGCTATATAAATAAAATTAAAATTGAATTTGAATATTGGTCTGTAGTTGGCTAATGCACCTGCATCAAGAGTATTCTTTTTAAGAGCATAGCCACAGTTAGGAAGGGGGGATTTATTACATCCAATAGAGAGGTGCTGATTAAGGGTAGAATTTCCTAGAGGAGCCTGGTGGGGATCGGGTCTGAAAGACAGGTTCATGGTTTAGATGAAGAAATCATAGAAGTTAGTTGGTGAAGGTCGGTGGAAGAGAAACTTTCTTAATACATATCGGGTTTTACTGCTGTTTCTGAGGTTCCTGTGCTTAAAGAAATATCGATGCTGGTTGAGGGCGGGAGGTGATGAATTTTTCTCATAGTCAGAATTTACTATCAAAGAAACCCATGAAGTCATTACTACTGAGAGCTATAGGAATATATGGATCAATAGAACTATGGCTACAGTGCTGAAGAGAAACCTGGGATTGTTTTATTGTCTTCTATTAATCAAGCAGGCTGCTCTGGCATTACAGAGGGCCTTCCTGTATGCTTTAAGAGTATCTTGCCTGGCCAAGCGACAATGAGTGGGTTTATTTACACTTTGAGAGAAGCCATTTGAGCCTAATAATGAGATAAACGCAGTGCTATCATTGTTTACGTCCACATGAATATTGAAATCACCTTCAACAATGACTTTGTACTGAGAACTAAACTTGATTAAGTACACTATAACAAATTGAACTGGTTGTAATGTTTTCCAGGTTGGGTGTATTACAAATCTTATCACACTTTATACAACATTTTGTTGTTCACTGATTAATACAAATTGTACAATAATTAAATAATACATTTAAATAATAAAAAATAAACTTTAACCTAGAACCTAAAGGAATATTATGTGGGATATACCACAGACCAAGTGGATCACATAGAACACATTTTTGATGTTTTTTTCAGAATAACACAATCTGTGCTGTTACATATTTGTTACAGCGATATTTCCATAACTGGTTTGATATTACTTTCTTCAACAAATATGCTCAGACCAGGTTGAATGTAATATAGAACATGTTATCAAAGCACTGGAACTGTTAATGTGTCTGAAATTACCAGTAGTATAAAAAAACAGCTTTTTGAAATTATCTGCTTCCTTGAAATTTGCACACAGGCCATACCAGCATTTTGGAGAGGCCACTTCCTGTCAGAGTCACATGACTGTCACATGGTCATCACAGAGGATGTTTAGTATATGTCGCTTAGGGACTTAATGAGTTAAGGTCATAACTAAGGTCAGACATAAAGCTTTATGAGGAAGAGACTGGGGCATTCAAAGTGCTTGTTACACTGGTGTCACCGTGGGTTCTTATGGGTTAAAAAGCAGCAAGAATGACCTTATGATGTGGTGGTTTTAAACAGGGGTGAGTCCAGTGAGAGCCTGGCACTAGATGATGGGATGGTGACAGAGTCTGGTGAGAAATGATTGTAATTAAGCAAAGACAATGACAAATAGAGCTGTGACTGATTTCATCACCTACTTGTAGACTGGTGAAAGATTTGTTGTTGTGTTGTCGAGCGTTAACAGAAAAAACAATAACATATGACTGAATCTGTTTATTGGTGAATGAACAGAGGAGACAAAAGGCAATGGAAAAATACAGATGCATGACTTGCAGCCGCTTCAGTGCTCCATCTGTCACCTGTATTTTGGAAGAGGTCAGAGCCCAACATACAAACCCAGGAAAACTGACTTGGAGCACAAAGACTAAATCTTAATTAAAATAGGAGTGCCCACCCTATATCTGTTCCATCAGACTTGCGTGAGACAGGTGAAGAAAATAACACATCTGAAATGCTCTCTGTGCAAATTCTCCATCGGTGGCCCAGAAAGCCAGGGTGTGTCAGTTGGCTTATGGTTCTTCTGACGACTTTTTCTCGTTGAGGGGCAAACTAAGGAGCTGTCATAAGTCACGGGTGTTTTTTTGACCCAGAGTTTCCGAACAGGTTAATCTGGCCATGTAAACAGATATGAATGACATTCAGTGGGACACTTCAGTTGCAGTTTTAAACTGAACTGTCACAGTGTGAACTGAGCAGTAGACTAAAGGTGTAATGAAATCATTTTAATCCCATCATTTTCCCACAGTGCTCATCTTAACAGAGTCAGTTGTCTCACACACATTCACACATACACACAAACCAAGCCCAATGGAGAGTGGTAAATCCAGGCAACCTGAAAGTAAAGTGGATTCAGTGTACATCTTCAAACTGGAACTACTTCAGCACCCCATTCAGACTGCTGCATGCAAAAATAATATGCAACCCCCCACCACCCCCCCTAAAAAAACAAAAAAACAAACAAACAAAAAACATACCAAACAAATAGATGTGGGGATCACTGCCAGATGTTGTGGGCACTAACACACACAAGAAAAGGCAACACACTGACTCATACACAAAGCTATTCTATCACAGATTCATATGAACTATGAATGTATCACTACCAATCAACAACAACAATGACATCAACATGAATCATCTGTAAAGAAGTAATGGCGATGAAGTTATGGGGGCACACACTCTGTACTGGATCCCTGTGTCAACAGAGACAGAGGAGAGGGGGAGAGACAGACAACCAAAGGGGGGGCGGGGGAGAGAGTAAGGAAAGAGTACAGGATTTATTGCAGTCCACTGGCTAATTATCGCACCTCATCAATGCAATCATGCAATTTACTCAGAAAAACAGATTTCACAGTTATTGTTAAAAGCGAAAAGAGCACTGTCAATAAACCAAATCTTTAAAAAAGTAACCATGTCTTGGACTTTACAGATGGACTTTCTCTGCTTTCACTCAGTTCTTGAATGAGAAAAGAATCATCGCCCTGAGCACATTCTACTCTTTGTTTTTTGCTAGGGTAGATGAAAGGTTTTGCCTATGTGAAAAGGAAATTTAAATGAATAGAAGCAGCTGAGGCAGCTATACAAAAGAATGACACAAAAGAATTCTTGACTGTAATCCAGTGGCGGCAATTGTTACTATGATGGCTAAGATGACTCATTCAATGGGTAAAATAACTAAAGTCACTTTCGAATGTTACATTGCATTGTATAATTTGGTTTTCGTGGTCACCTTTCCTGTTCAACCACTAGCTAGATGGCAGCATCTGACATGTACATAATGTACAATATTTTTGTATAGCTACATCAAGTTCATAGTTAATTTCTTGAGTATAATTATTTTGGTTTTACGATGAAACACTTCCACTGTGGCCATCAACAGATACATTGTCATCTATTAGTTTGCCCTCATTTATTCCTCTGAAAGTGAAAAAAGACCTGCTTTACAATTAATCACAACAATCCCATTGTCTTCATCTGACAACATTTTATTTTAGGTGCAGCAGTTGTTTCGATGAATGAACTCAATGTTGGCATAACCTACTATTTACTCTATATACAGTCATCATCACATTAACCATGGCAACACACTTAAGAGAATGATGCCATATTGAAAATCTAATGAAATTACACTAAAATCAAATCATCACAGAGCATATTGAGTATATACAGTGATATTCAGCTGGCGATGTCCAATCAATACAACTATTTACAATTCAACATTTAGAGAGTACAATAACAAAACCGTTTTTAAGTGCTCCTCAAACATCTCGTCTAGCGACCAGTCCACGAAAATTCCTGGGGTTGCTGGACCCCTCAATTTCATCCTTGCCTCCAAGGCTAACTCAAACACTCAAACCCGCTTTATTTGACACAGTCAATAAGGCGGCCTAGAATATGGCGGTTCTTGCTCACCTCATCGTTGTGACGACACACAGCTATCATGTAGCTCTCATCCAACTGTGTGGCAATGTTAACTTTTCCACACAAAGCTGCGAGGAACCCATAGTGTGTGTTAGTGTTCTTCTTCTTATTATTCCTCTTTCTTCCGCCATGGGAGTCTATGGCAGCCCATAGAACCGTATGGTAAAAAGTGGTGAAATTTGGCACATTGTTTAAAGACGTTGTCAATATTAATTTGACCGAGTTACATGTCGGCACTTAACATGGTCTAGCGCCATCAACGGGTCAAAGTTTTAGGTACATTTGTGCACATAACTTTTGAACCGTCCGATTTTTCAAAACAAGGTACCGTTGATATCCTTGGATCATACCGAGTTCAACGCACTCTATGACGTCATAATGCGTCATGATAGATTTTCCGCCATCTTGGATTTTGTTGAAAGCAAATTTTGTCCGATTCTCACAAAAATCAGCACAGACTATTTTCAGACTGAACCACATTTGCTTGCTGGATTTTTCAACTTTGAATTTGTTCACCCGCTACACCAAAGCGCTGTAGCACCTGCTTTGGTTTCCAGACTCTGTCTGCATGAAACAAATCTGGTGTCAGTCGGCCTCTAGGGGCCATGTAATTAGCAAAATTGCGTTTTTGCTTGTAACTTTTCACCATGCCCGATATTCAAAAACAAGTCACCGTTGCAATCTGTGGATCATACCGAGGTCAACGCACCCTATGACGTTCTTCTGCCATATTGGATTCTCCGCCATATTGGATTTTGTTGAAAGTGAAACAAAATTTTCAGCGGTCACAAATTTTGTCTGATTCTCACGAAAATTGGCACAGACTATCTTCAGACTGTTCCTCACAAAAATTACTTGCTGGATTTTTCAATTTCAACTTTGTTCTCCCAATACAGCCAGTCAAAATATGGTGGCTTCGCCGCCATGTTTGATTTGAGCTCCTATCATGGGAACGCTTTGGTGCAACAAAACCAACTTTGGTCGCATGAATTTGAATTTGGTGTCATTCGGCCACTATGGGGGCGCTGCAATTAGCAAAATTCTTGTGTTGGCTCATAACACCTTATATGTTTGGATTTAGAACTATTGTAATTAGCAAAATGAGCAAAAACTACTGTAATTAGCAAAATTGCGTTTTTGCATGTAACTTTTGACCCGTATGCCCGATATTCAAAAATTACACAGGCTCACAAATCTGCTTGGACCTCATATTGCTGCTTGCAGCTATATGTTAATTAAGTTTTTCTTTGTTTAAAACTTTTACACACACCTTTTAAAGACTACTGGAGTCCTGTTCCAGCCACACACGAGAGTCCACTTTCAAGAGATTGTTTAGCGTTGCCTGTTCAGTGGACCATCGCCTGCTCCTCCTCATGCCTTCAAATATCTGTGACGTCTTTCCCACCACATGGAGGGTTTTCAATTTGTTCCACTGCCTCCACATTGTCCAAATTACCCCAAGTCAGCTCTACCAGGTGGCTACACAGTGTACCCGCAGTGTGTTGCACAACCAGTGCAAAGGAGAGTAACTGTCCATCATGTTCCATATTCATAATACTAACATAAAAAGAAGGTAAAAAAAAAAGCATCAAAGCCTGAACAAAGAAGAATTTTAGGTTTGCCACCTGACCTAAAAATATGCTATTAGCATGTCCTCATACATTCTCATCTCAGTTACAGTAACAGCATTAGCATAGGCTATAACTAATTCTATTGTTTAGAATTAGTTATAGGGCTAATAATAATACAAACTATAAAAGAACTAATGATAATAACACTAATAACAGGATTAATAATAATAATAATAATAATAATAATAATTAATGAGATTAAGGCCCACAGCTGCCAAGTGTTATATTTTGTGTTATTTTTGCAGTGAATGAAGAAAAAATCTGACAACTCATATGTATATGGGCCCACAATAGAAGGAGAAATTTGATTTAAGGGTAGATTTAAAGCTATATTGTGTTTTGCATTGGGTGTTGGGTGTGTAATGTATTTATTGTGTTTTTCACTCCAAACCTGAAGAAATAAGTTATTTTTCCAAATCCCAAACTGTGCGCATGGGCATGGATTACAAATCTGAGAGAACAGTTCATAAACTGTGTGCACAAATTTATAAACTGACAGAACAGATTTACACAGTCTTTTTTTTCAGCTGACCCTGTGTTATAATCAGCCCCTAGGGTGGCTGTTTTGAACTCTTTTTTTATTTTTTTTTAGTTTTGTACAGTATTTCTTGTTTTAGTTTGAAATCCTGCTCCTTGTGTACCTGTTCATGGTTTTGTTAGTATTTCCTGTTATATTTTGAAGCCCTGGCCCTTGTGTGTCTCTTCCTAGTTCACCTCTTGTCCTTGCCTTGTCTGCCCCACCCTAATGTGAATCACCTTTTGCCAATTTACCCCAGTGAATATAAATCTCTTTGTTCCCCTGTCTCCTTATCAGTTTGTCTGCTGTCTTGCTGAGTTTGTTCCTGTCTCTGGTTGTACCAGTTATCCTGCCTGCCTTTTAATCTGTTATCCTCTATTTGCCTCCTGATTTTGTCTCCTGCGTGTGATCCTTGTGTTTCCCTTTGGACCTACCTCCATTCCCTGGTTTGCAACCCCAGTAAGGACTTTTGAGGTTTTGCCTTGAGTTTGTGTTTCCAGTGTTTTTCTTCCCTCCCTCCCACCTGTTGTTGCTTGGCTTTGAGTGGAATAAAACGTAAAATTAACTTGAGGAAAAAATAGGTATGTAACTGACGCAAACCAGACTCGTCTTAACATGGGTAAGATGCACATTATATTTGACAGCACACAATCTCTCTCTCGCTTTCCCTCTGTCCTCATGTCTTTATCTGTACACACTATCAAAGGGAAAATGGCAAAACAGACTTTCCTTTGACACTTACTGTGGTCATTGTAGAATGTCAGCCAGCTTCTCATTGTAATATTCGTAGTTTTCTTTGCAGTCCTCCCACAGATTCAGAGGTTGCTCCTCATTCTCCACAAACGTGTCCCAGGTATAGGAGAAGTCCAGAGGCTTCATGACCCTAAGTCTACAGCCAGCAGCATGCAGGGCCCTCAGCCCTGCCTGGATCTCTGCTTCCTCCCACTCAAACAACCGAGCAGAAAAAATGCTCAGCTTGACATTTTTCCTGGCCTTCAACACTTCAGCTATCTTTTCTGCACAAGCAGAACAGGGACTGGAAGAAACATACCTGGGAAGAAGGTGGTGTAATGAAGAGGAAAAAAACATGGTATCAGTGCATTATAAGGATTAAAGACTGAGATGCATTTTATTTATTGCTTTAGAGCAGATGTGTCCAAACTGTTCCACAAAGGGCCGTGTGGATGCAGGTTTTTGTTCCAACCAAGCAAGAGCACACAGTTTGACCAATCAACTGTCTGAAGACTGAGATCAGTTGAGTCAAGTGTGGTGTGCTGCTGCTTGGTTGGAACCTGCAGCCACACGACCCTTTGTGGAACAGTTTGGACACCTCTGCTCTAGAGCTTTGACAAATTGTGAAAGGGGCACTACCAATTATACATGTCAGGGTCAGTTTACTGGTCATGAGGAGGACTACTCAGCCTTTGGGTTAGGTTTAACACAATCCTTGAGTAATCTCAACTTGGACATAGAGTTTTCAACCAAAAGCCTGTGGTTTTGCGGGCTGAGGATGGAACTATCTACTGAAAGTTGTTACTGAGTTGTTTATGGGAAATGTAGGACCTAGTTTTTAGGAGCTTGACTCACTAAGGACCATCACTACTATAAAACATCATCAAGGTCTTAAGGATTTTCTGACCATGTTTGACGTCAACTTAAAATTAGTTCAAAAAAGTTTTTTAACTTTGTGTAAAAGTGCCACTTAGAGGCCAATATGCATCACATTTTGTACAGAACCTCAGTGTGGCACAGCAAACTACTGACAGACAGACCTACATAAAGATATAGCAACACTTCCTTTGTATGAGTCTTTCCTGTAAAACCTTTGCTTTTTTTATGGAGTATAAAACCTCTTTAATAACTTGTGACCACTACAGTATATTGATGATACATACAAATTTTCATGCACAGCGCACTTGTAGCTTAAGCATAGTCTGGAAAAATGCTTTTACCATGTTTCATGATTTTGGAACAAAAGCCCACCTAGAGGCTGACTGGCACCACAATTTGCACAGAGCCTCAGTGGAGCATGGCGAATTAGTAAGACCAAGTTTCATGTTAAAAGGAGTGATGGTTGGTAAGTTATGCCACCCTTCCTGTTTTGACTGCAGTCTACAGGAAGTTGTTCCTGTAGACTGTATATACATTCTGCTCATGAGAGTCCATCTGTTAGTAAAGTTTCGTGCAGACTCGCAAGCAGACTAAGCCTGGGAGGAGAAAATTTCATTTACATGCATTTTTGGTGTATGCTGTGGTACCACTATTACCAATGGAAGAATAAAAAAACAAACAAACAAACAAAAAAAAAACCTTACTGACAGGTCCTCATGACTGGAGCACCATCAGAGGCTGGTGATATTCACCTACCGTATATAGCTACATTTCACAAGTCACAAGATTTGCGCCCAAACAAATTTTCTGCTTGCGAATTGCTGTGTCAAATGTGATTAATATTACAGGTGTAATCTTAATAATTTAGGATCCATGGAATGTTTCTTGAGTATTAAGGTATTTTAATTCCTCATCAACTCTACATGTGGGGCATTCATAAAGGCTGTTAGCACCATTTTAAAGTATTCAATTATGAGACACAGAGTCAGCACATACTAATATATTCACAGCTGAAAGTACTAATGCCAATGAGTTGAGAATCAGTTACTTATTACTTTCATTCGTTAGTTTGGTTTTCTCCAGTTCACTGGGTGCACTGCCCATCCAGCAGAGGGCAACAGCAGTGCCCAACAGTTTAAAGGCCAAACTGATCTCTGTTAAAATAATCATCAGATTAAAGAAGCAGGAGACATCTTTTCATTGCTTCAGCATAAGGTTGGTTTCTGGCATGTCAGCACTATAAAACTATAAATATATATAAATATACATAAAACTATATAACTTTAAATACCTGAAAACTTTTTTCAAATGGACTTTGATTGTTTAGCTCTGAATGGCAACTGAGAGTGCTACATGATACATTTAATATGCATGTATGGCTATACAATGAGTAACAGTAAAGATATATTCTGTGTTTTATATATTGTTAATCAAATCCAAGATTTGTCAGTTTACAGTTAAGACATTTGGACACAAGTGGGCTATTGTGAATGATATTTGATCAGAGCTCCAAAATGCATATTAGCCTAATTTGTGCATTTAAAAGTAGAGCTCCCTGCAGACCAGAGGAAAGTTGATGTCTGGAAAGCAAGTAGAAAAATATTCACAGTCACAGAAACAAGGTACTTTCCTGACTGAAAATATATTGTCTTTTAATGTGCCTCATTCTCTGTGCCACATACCATCTGACAGTTTAAGAGAGGTATGTACCAGGTGACTGTGTATTTGAGTGCAGGGTCATAGTGTGGCAGGCACTGTGTGAAGAAGGCTTCCTCAGCATGAGAGCCAGTATGCTCATCCTCCAGATAGCCCCTCTGCAGCCCTTCAGCTGCATTCCCTTTATCCACCAGGTAACACAGGAAGGTCTTGTTGCGGCCTGAGGAGTATTCGACATTCTTGAACTGGAACTTATAGACAAAAGGATCAATCCGGTCCCTGGAGGAAAACAGAAGAAGTGAAAGAAACACTGGCCTTTTAGCTTTCACATTCTGACAATATGCAAAACAGGGGCTTTGTTTATTTCTATGAGATACTGTCAGTGGGGGAAAACTGCACAACTGACTCCAGCAAAATGTTCTACTAACCATGTCTCATGTCATACTAAACTGTAACTAAAAATGTTGGCAGAGGTGTACAAATGTCCCTGTCAATCCCTCCTAAACCTGAAGGTTCTGAAGGACATTTAATAATGGACTTTACTGAACTTATGCCATGTAAGGGTCATAAATATTGCCTTGTTATTGTTGACATCTTTTCAAAATGGACTACATGTTTCCCATGTAAGCATGCTACGGCTGCCTCACTAGCAAAAGCATTATTGAGGGAAGTAATTTCACGATGGGGACTCCCATCCAAATTGACCATGTGATAATGGTTCTTATTTTGTAAACAGTGTAATGCAGTGTAAACTAATAAATGAGCGTGAAACAAAGAAACAAAGCTATCCTAGATTGAGGTTTTACCTGTTGCATTAATGTTTATGTGAAGCCCACCACATAAGGCAACTGGACTCTTTCCACAAGATACTTACAGGGCATTATATGTAGATGACTAACACCCTATTTCCTCGATATAGGTTTGACAGGGTTCAAGCTAATCTCCCCAAAGGTAAGAGCTGCCCTTCCTGAGCCTATGTCAGCATAGCTCCTCAACATCCAGCCTGGAGACTAGGTAGTTCAAACTAGCATTATTCCTTCTCCTAGCACAGAGACAGCACTGCTGAAAATTACAAATGAGCTTCTAACTGCATCAGACAAAGGACTTGTCTCTGTACTTGTTGTTGTTAGACCTCAGTGCTGCATTTGACACCACTGACTATCACATCCTATTACAGAGACTGGAACATTTAATTGGCATCAAAAGAACTGCACTAAGCTAGTTTAAGTCTAACCTATCGGAGCGATTTCAGTTTGTGCATGTTAATAATGAATCCTCCATGAACACAAAAGTTGACATGGAGTTCTACCAGGTTCAGTGCTTGGACCAGTTCTTTTCACCATATAAATGCTTCCCTTATGCAACGTTATTAGGAAGCCCTCCATAAATGTCCACTGTTATGCAGACGGTACGGATGCAGAGTTGTACTTGAAGTCAGAGGAAACCAGTCAGTCAGGTAAACTTCAACGACTTGGATGGCCAGTAATTTCCTGCTATTGAACTCAGATAAGACTGAGGTTATTGTAAATGGCCCCAAGCACCTCAGAAACACAATAAACAATGATATTGTTACTAAGGATGATATTGCTCTGGCCTTCAGTGCAGTGGAGTTATTTTGCTTTTTTTCACCTCTGTAATATTACAAAAATCAGGCATATCCTGTCTCTAAAAGATGCAAAAAAACTAGTCCCTGCTTTTGTTACTTCTAGGCTGGACTATTGAAATTCTTTATTGCCCCAACAAGTCTCTAAAGACTCTCCAGCTGATTCAAAATGCTGCAGCGTGAGTGCTGACAGGAACTAGGAAAAGAGATCATATTTCTCCTGTATTGGCTTCTCTGTATTGGCTCCCTGTAAAATCCAGAATAGAAATTTATTTTAAAATTCTGCTTCTTACCTATAAAGCCCTCAATGGCCAGGCACCATCCTAGATAAAAAATAGTAAGTATTGCTTGCAAGGTCTTGTCTAATGGCTTTCCTGATGCCAGAAGAGATCTCAGTCAGTGTGTCAGTATCTCACAAGTGTGTGATGGGGTACAGATGTACTGAATAATGGGTTGCCAACTGGATAGACAAATTTAGCTAGATTCCACATTTGGTAGTCTAATTAGAAGGCTCTTTGTTAGACAGCACTAGAAGATCTGTTTATCAGTAATAATCTGTTATCTGTCAATTGTTTAAATGTAGAGACAGTTAACAGCTGACGGCCTCAGTCTCTGTGTCGGTTAGAGATATCAAGAAGTAATGCAGCAAATCAAAGTTTTTCAAAATTGCTCAATTGCATCAATGAGACTGATAACTTTTTTGAAGACAGAACATCATGAACATCAGATAGTTTTTCCATTAGTTAACTACTGTTTCCTGAACCTCCAGCAGTGTCTCAGTCAGCTACAGGAACTGCTGAACAGGTACATTACACTTCCTAACCAAGAGCTTGAGCCACTCTATAAATAATTAATTCAAACACTAAATTTAGTTCAGCTGGTGAAAACTAAATAAGTACATCAGATAATACTAGTTGATTAAAATGATTAACTGTAATTCAAAGTGGTAATCTGTCACAGCTAGAATGTTGAGAAGAAGTTTGTATGGCTTTTATTTTGAAGATTCTCAGTCATCCAGGCCATGGTATTTCCAAAGGGCAACTGTATATCTTTTGGATTTAAGAAGTGCTGAGTGATCAGTCAAGAGCAGTAGTTTACTGTAGGTCAGTTGGGGTTTGATCAAATTCTATTTGAAGTTAGAAGTTGGTTTGACTCTACATTTGAACATTTTATAAGCTGCACAATGCACCACCCAGGTTATAGGTTAGGTTGTAGGTTGTTATTAGATATATTACATAAAGTAAGTCTATCACATTATTGGTTTCTACAGGTTACTTCTCCTCATGTTCACTACGTCACATGGCATGAAAAGGATGACATTCATATCAGCTAAATTCATATCAGTCCTAAATGTCAGGCAGTTCAATTCCCAGTGTGGGAACAGGGGATCCTCTGTCCTGCTCACTGCTGTGATCAGAGCACTGGGTTCAGACACAGTAAAGGCATCATCAGACAAACTATAAAGCAAATATAGAATGATAATGATGTAATTCAGCCTTAGCTCTGTCCATTAAACTGCTCCATGAACCGTAATTGGTAATGTGGACCTACCCTGTGATGATTTCAAATGGAGGTAGTTCCATTGGCTCTACCTGAAAATCTCCATTCTGACCATTAGCTACTGCACCACTGGTTGCTGCTGCCTGAGCTGATGGGACTTCTCCATTATTCTCTGTCTTCTCTCCATCGTTCTTCTCTTCCTTTACATCCTTGGTCATTTCAGCTGCTTCTTTGTCTTTTCTCTCTTTTCTTCGCATTACCATACGACTTTTGTCCGCCATGATCAAAGAATGACAGTCTGAAGAATTTGTGGGTTCAGAAAGAAATAATTATAGAAATAAAAGGCAAGTTGTAGAGAAAAACTGAAGGTAAGGACAGAAGACCTGAAACAAAAAATGACTAGACAGAAGACAAGCTGAAAGGAATGGAGAGCAAGGGAGGGGGGAGGAGTGGAATGCTAGAGAGGACGGGGAGAGCAAAGGAAGGAAGTAATGCAAGGAGAGAGAGAGAGAGAGACCAGACAAGAGAGTTCATAGATTTGAGCATGAACTAGGCTAATAATAAAAAAAATTATTCTAACGATTGGTGGAGGAAAACTTTGCTCAGATATAACAAAGCCTACAAAGCCTACAAAGTTTTGAGGGGGAGCTAACCAACCACATGCTTTCTTCTAAGCTTTCAAAAGTGAGTTTTAGCTTCAAGTGAAAATAAATAAATAAGTGATTTCACAGGCTTTCAAAGGGGAACACTGGAGACTTTTTTTTTAGATAAAGGTACTGTACTCAACATACATACAAACATACTCAAAATAAAGCTCAGCATAAAATGTTGTCTACCAGCAGCTTCAATCTAAAAATATCAGCGTTGGCTCAAGCCTTTAAAGGCTCATACAGGGTGAACCATGGTAGGCACTCACAGGCAGCTGCAGCTCCCAGACCAGGCAGGTCTATTTCAAGACCTTGAGGGTGGGGGAGGAGTGGCCCCAGCTCGTCACCGTGGACAGGTTGTGTGTATACAGTGTGTGCTTATATCCAATTTGACAGTCTAAGACTGTAGTTAATGTTATCTACCGATGCACAGGATACAGGCAGTATTTGCCTGCAAAAATTAAATTAAAGTATTGCTTGCAAGGCTTTGTCTAATAGTTTTCCTGATGGCAGAAGAGATCTCAGTCAGTGTGTCAGTGTGTGATGGGGTACAAATGAACTGAATAATGGGGTGCCAGTTGGATAGACAAATTAGCCAGAGTCCACATTTGGTAGTCTAATTAGAAGGATCTTTGTTAGACATCACTAGAAGATGTATTTATCAATAATAATCTAAAAAAATATATATCTGTTAAATGTTTTATATGTAGAGACATGTTAAACAGCTGACAGCCTCAGTCTCTATGTCCATTACAGAAATTCAATGGAAAAGATGGTTTTCATCCAAATGCTATGAGAACCTGCGTTTTAGCCTCATATTTCACACTATCTACATGCAGCCCCTCATAAATGACTGCTACTTCTCTACCACAGTCACAGAAAGCTCCTGCTGTGATGAAACTTATAGCGAACGGCTTCCTCCTGATCTGTTTGGTAGTCCCACTTACCTGTGTTTTGACCTGCATTCCTACCACTTGACCCATATGCCCACTCTGTTTGTTTCCAAACCTCAAATGCATACAGTTTCTGCTATTCCTGTGATATGGGGCCATAGACCTGGTCAAGGGTCAAGAAAAAAGTGTGTTTATCATTAATACTGTTTCTCCCCATTTCATAAACCCCCATAGTACCTCAGTACTCCCACAAATGACATGGCAGACATGGCCCAAACAGATGAGGCTACGTCTGGCATAGATGCAACACTTTTCACACTAGCTAATCTGCATGTAAGCCTGAAAAGGCCTGTATTAATACAATGTATTGTTCTTCTAATTGGGTAAATGTAATTTAGTGTTCTGATGCACAGGATGTACATTCCAAGAACATATGGTACATGTGTTCTTTAATGTGTGTTATTATGGCTACATGACTTCAGTGCTGCTTTAGGAGCATGGACATAGACATAGAGCAGACCTCATGTGATCCAGCAACAAGGAAACAGGCTCTGCAGTAGTTACAGCAGCAGCACAGCAGTAGTTACACACATACTAGCAGAACCACTTCCCTCCAACTTCTCTGTACAAGCAGCAGAGCTGAGAGTTCTCACAGAGGCATCTAAACATGCAGCAAGGAAGAAAGCAAACATTTATACAGACAGTCATTATGCCTTTGGGGTGGTTCATAATTTTGGCACACTTTGGAAACATAGGCGCTTTGTAATATCAACAGGCAAACCAGCTGCACACCACAAGCTTGTAGCTGACTTCCCAGAAGCTGTACTTTTACCTAAACAGGTAGCTTATATAAAAATGTGATTGATGCTCATACTGATTCAGACTCACAAATACCAACAAAACAAAACAAGCAGCTCAAGAGCCTCTCACCACACACTTGGTTCATGTGCTTGACACAGTGACACCAACAGTTGAGTTGCAGGAATTGCAGGGCAGAGCCACAAAGTAGTAATTGCAGGGCAGAGCTCTCTGGAAGAAATCACAAATAACAAACCATGTCTGCCCAACTATATCTTTCCTTTTCATGCCAAGTTGACACATGGTAAGGACCACATGTCATAGGGGGGAATTGTGACAGAAATTCAGAGACATTGGTTCACAACAAGGTTTTCAAATTACTCAAAAAATCTTTTGTGAAAATTGCCATGGAGTGCACATCCACCACCTGATGAACCTTTTAATCATTTACTAATGAAGTTCACTGAACTAACTAGAAGTGAAAGCAAAAATAATTGGTAATTGTTCATGTGTTTTGAAAATGGCTTGAAGCTTCACCTACTTCCAAGCCAGAGGCAAGTGTTGTGTACTGTGATGATAATGATTGTGATGTTTAATATGAGGATAGGGCTTATTTAGGGTTTGTAGAGATCAGAAGTCTGCTGGTGCAGTGAGGTTAGTCTCATGTAGCATTCAATTCAATTTTATTTTATTTATATAACGCCTTCCACAAGGCGTTATATAAATATATAACGCCTCGTTTTTATTTATACAACGCCTTCCACAATCAAAATTGTCTCAAAGCACTTTACAGAGACCCAGAGTCTGACCCCAAAGCAAGAACTTAAAGCGAGCATGTATGGTTAGTACATACATGCTCTACATGATGAGCCACGGGAGTGCCCCTACAGTCACGTTCTACCCTTTTATACAACATCATGCTAACATTTTTTATATCTTGTGGTGCAAACTCTTCTCTCTGGCACTGGCAGTGCAGCTCATCAGTTTCTTTCCATCTCCTCCAGGTGCTTATTTGCAAGAGGCTAGACTGTAAATTGACTTGCTGATCTCCTCAATAGATGATTCTTCATTAGTTGTTTATCTGACTGGGTGCTCCACAGCATCAGTGCATCATTGGCACATCTCAAGAGTTTCTTCTTATGATTGGGCCCATCCTTGCCCGCATCCATGCTATCCTTACTGCAGCGGCCTGGTTCACTGAAAAAAAAAGAATACATTGGATTTACTCAATTCAATAGTGGATATTGGTTGCTCAAAGAATTTTTGCTTTGGCAGAAACTTACAGAATTGTGTTGAATCAACATAAACTATTCATATTCAATCAAAGTCAAAGTCCACTTTATTGTCCACTTTATTGTCAAAAAAATCATATGTACAGGTCATACACAGGATTTTGAAATTGCAGTGCTCCCTAGGCCCACAGTGTTACACTAAACTAAACTAAACTAAACATCTTGTATAAAACATATAAACATATCAATAACAGGTGGGAAAAGAAAAGGCTTGTATGTAAAGTGTGACACACAATTGTGTGTAAATTATTTAGCTCAAATGGTGTCATTTAAGCAGCAGCAGGGGACAGAACAGCAGCTGACTGATTTAAAAGTGCAGGTGCAAATCAGATCAGTCCAGTGGTGTGTGTGAGAGTCTGTAGTAGCCGTTGCTTTTTTCAGCAGGACATGGTGTAGGTGCCATACCACACAGTGATGCAGCTGGTCTGGATGCTCTCTATGGTGCCCCTGTAGAAACTGCTCATGATGGGGACTGGGGCCCTGGCTCTTCTCAGCTTACGGAGGAAATAGAGTCGCTGTTGGGCTTTGCTGGCCAGTGATGCAGTGTTTTTTGACCTGCATGTAAACACATGTACTTTGTGTTGACACAACATCACATCACATTTCGTTTCCTCATTTAGTTAGCTCTGAGCTCCTCTCTTCATTTGTGCCTTGGACAGCAACGCTTGAAAGTTGTATTTTATTCGCATTTAACAAGGACATGGTTGTCTTATGATGTATTTTGTTGTGCTACATTTAAAAATTTAGTTTATTTATATGTGAATACTGCCAGTGCCAGACAGACTGTTAATAGTTTTTTGTTTATTGTAAGAACTATTTGTTAGCTTTCTGCTAGTTAATTTTATGCACAACCATTTCCACATTATTTGAATTTAAAAGTAACAGTGAAGGTGCCAGTTACACAATTTTCTTTCAGTGAATGTGTGATGTAACTGCAATAGCATTAGTTTGTAATTCTGTATTTAGCAGTTTTATTAAAAAAGACTGCATGAGGATGATGACTACAGTTAAGAGAGTTCAACTTTACTCCAGCCTCTGACTTTGCTTGAAGGTTGTTCACTATCTGTCGATTTGTGTACAGACACACATTGAGGACAGAATAGACACTGACTTTATTGTTGCAGTCTTGGGTGTAAACAAAACCAGTACAACCATTGTCTACAATGTCAACAATATATTACATGACCAAATGTGCAAAGAACTGCACAGCAATTGCTACTGTAAAACTAAAAACTAGGGATAGACCAATTAGCAGCCTGGCCATTACTCTCAGCAGATATTCAGAATTTTATTCTAAATTCTGACACCAAGTAAATAAACCACACTGCTCAAAAAAAATTAAAGGAACACTTTAATCAGAGTATAGCATCAAGTCATTTAAACTTCTGGGATAGTGATCTGGTCAGTTAAGTAGCAGAGGGGGTTGTTAATCAGTTTCAGCTGCTTTGGTGTTAATGAAATTAACAGCAGGTGGACTAGAGGGGCAACAATGAGACGACCCCCAAAACAGGAATGGGTTTATAGGAGGAGGCCACTGGCATTTTTTCCCTCCTCGTCTTTTCTGACTGTTTTTAACTAGTTTTGCATTTGGCTAGGGTCAGTGTCACGGCTTGTAGCATGAGGTGATGCCTGGACCCTACAGAGGTTGCACAAGCAGTCCAACTCCTCCAGGATGGTCTCCTCCAGATCAATACGTGCCATTGCCAGAAGGTTTGCTGTGTCTCCCAGCACAGTCTCAAGAATATGGAGGAGATTCCAGGAGACAGGCAGTTACTCTAGGAGAGCTGGACAGGGCCGTAGAAGGTTCTTAACCCATCAACAGGACCGTTATCTGCTCCTTTGTGCAAGGAGGAACAGGATGAGCACTGCCAGAGCCCTACAAAATGACCTCCAGCAGGCCACTGGTGTGAATGTCTCTGACCAAACAATCAGAAGCAGACTTCATGAGGGTGGCCTGAGGGCCTGACGTCCTCTTGTGGACCCTGTGCTCACTGCCCGGCACCATGGAGCTTGATTGGTATTTGCAATAGAACACCAGAATTGGCAGATCAGCCACTGGCGCCCTGTGCTTTTCACAGATGAGAGCTGGTTCACCCTGAGCACATGTGACACACATGAAGGGGTCTGGAGAAGTCGTGGAGAACGCTATCCTGCCTGTAACATTGTTTGTATGACCGGTTTGGTGGTGGGTCGGTGATGGTTTGGGAAGGCGTATCCATAGAGGAACGCATAGACCTCAACAGGCTAGACAACGGCACCCTGACTGCCATTAGGTATCGGGATGAAATCCTTGGACCCATTGTCAGACCCTAAGCTGGTGCACTGGGTCCTGGGTTCCTCCTGGTGCACAACAATGCCCAGCATCATGTGGCGAGAGTATGCAGGCAGCTCTTGGAGGATGTAGGAATTGATACCATTGACTGGCCCCCATGCTCACCTGACCTAAATCCAATAGAACACCTCAGGGACATTATGTTTCGGTCCATCCGACGCCGCCAGGTTGCACCTCAGATGTCCAGGAGCTCAGTGAGGCCCTGGTCCAGATCTGGGAGAAGATACCCCAGGACACCATCCGTCGTCTCATTAGGACCATGCCCCGATGTTGTCAATCATGAGTACGAGCACGTGGAGGCCATCCAAACCTCTGAGTACCATTTTGAGTTGCTGCAATGCAATTTCAGCAAAATCGACTAGCCTGCTGCATCATTTTTTCACTTTGATTTTTGGGGTGTCTTTGAATTCAGCCCTCTGTAGGTTGCTCATTTTCATTTCCATCAAACAATGTGGCATCATTTTGTTCCTAACACATTACCCAGTCCATATCAGTATCGATATCCAGCAGGAATTTTTTCCGAAAACAGCAAATGGAAAGAACAATATGTAAAGACCCTCATAGTAATTAAAACATCAGTACTGGTGGCAAGAGAACCAGCCACACCACTCAATCCAAGAATGTCTTTTTTACACTTTTCCAGGAGCAGTGAGCCCAGAACTGAATTCACTGAATTTTTATCTGATTTAGTGCTTAGTACGGATAAAGCAATTATAAAAGCAATTATAGTGGGTGACTTTAATATTCATGTAGATACTGACAATGACAGCCTTAAGAGAGCATTCTGTTCAGTATTGGACTCAATTGGCTTCTTGCAAAATGTTAACAATACAACTCATTGTTTTAATCACACCCTTGATCTTGTACTGACTTATGGCATAGAAGCTGAATGTTTGACAGTATTCCCT
>JBBMJY010000018.1:60968-87562 GCA_037833715.1 Toxotes lorentzi | reverse complement strand
CCACTGTTGCCTTAAGTGCTTGCTCTGGGGTCAGGCTCTGGGTCTCTGTGAAGTGCTTTGAGACAATTTTGATTGTGAAAGACGCTATATAAATAAAATTGAATTGAATTGAATTGAATTGAATTGAATTGAACAACAACAGTTCTCCTTACTGCTATACTTTAGTTTTCAAGGTTTGGTCCTTTCTTACTGGAGCATTTTAGTTTTCAAGCTTTGGGCCTTTCTTGATAGTTCAGCTGCATCTAACTAATCTATTATTATTATCTTTCGAATGACCTCAAAAGTGTAGTGGAGCTTGGACGGATACCTCATATCTAAGGCATAAAAAAGGCCAAACAGCATGGCAGTTGCAAGGGGCACATTATCCAGATCACTAAGCATCACCATTCCCTTAATAATGACCCCCACAGAATAGTCACTGCTGGTCGTCTCAACAATATCCATTCTAGTGACATAGATTCCAACTGTCGTTTCCTCTATGCCACTTACTGTGTGTGCATTTCCATTTTGTGCAACCTTATATTTCACTCCATCCCAGTGGCAAATCTTGTATATTCTTCACTACATTCGACTGGACTTTAGTCACTTCAGATTACCATCTCTCATACAGTTCTTATCCACTGAAAACCTTATATCTCCCAGTTTGGTGATAATTTTTATTTATTTTTTGGTGATAAACTTAAGGATTAAGTGTCTTTTACTGGCTGAGAAAATTATCCAACTTCATAAACTACATAAACTATTTAAAACCCCTAACAAAGCTGAAAACAGACTGTCTTTCTAAAAACTTGACCTTTTAGGGATATATGGCTTGTAGTGCTAGAAACATAAACTTATAGTATATGATGCATTACTGAAGACTAGACTAATATACAGTATACAATTCAACTCAATTCAATTCAATTCAATTTTATTTATATAGCGCCTTCCACAATCAAAATTGAATCAATCAAAATTCTCAAAGTACTTTACTGAGACCCAGAGTCTGACCCCAGAGCAAGCACTTAAGGCGACAGTGGCAAGAAAAAACTCCCTTTTAACAGGAAGAAACCTTGAGCAGAACCTGGCTCATGTGTGTAAAATGAACTTGACCTTGCCTAACTGAAGTTACAACAGTAAAATGCACAATAATGCAATGCAATAATAATCCAAAAATATACTGTAATGGTAAAACACTTCTAGTGAGCATTTTCTGCAGTTTGTGTGTACTTTGGATACTTTGAGTAAAGGTTGCTGTTAATATGTGATTTTATTAAATATTTTGAAGGCATGACATTTACTTGTGATGAACTATTTTAAGGACCTGGATTCTTCTGCCACCAAGCTAATGCTATGCTACGTGAGACAGACTGTATAAATTAGGTCAACTAACATTATTTTAGCTAACTAATGCTAATTTAGCACATTATATTAGCACAAACTAACACAGGTTGCACAAGGGCCAAATTCAGCTAAATTAACTGGCTGCTATTGTGCTATTAACACAAAAGTTCACATGACGGTTGGTCGGTCGGCTTAATGATGCAAAGAAATTCAGAGACAGGAGAAACAAACATAGTAGAGCTGCATTGTTAACCTTAGTACTAATGGCACCAGCTCCAAAAAAATTTGGATGAAACATGGTGATAAGGCAGCCGCAGTACTCAAGTCCCCTTTCCTTCTTCCAAAAGGCAGCATGTGCAGTAGATTGTATCTTGTGTGCCACATCTGTTGCAGATCCATGTAGGGGGTGCCTACTTCGGAAACTGATCTGCCAGTGTGTTTAGAGGTCTTATAGCCTTTGTGTAAGCAACTACATAGAGATATGCTGAGTGTGGTCTGACTGGAGCAGTCTTTGTCCCCAGGTCAGGAAACCATCAGCCATAAGGTCTTAGAAAGACATGCACGAGCCACAGCTCTTACATATGCAACAGTCAGTTGACGTACTATTTTTTTTATTGTGTCAGCATTTGGATTCAAACTTGTGAAGTACTGTACACTGTTTTTATTGTCTTGGTTTTTGAATATGTAGGCCTATTTGGCTGTGGTAATTATGAGTTGCTATATGTACCAAAGACGAGTGACCAGAGTAACTTCTTTTTGGGACAGTGATGGTATTAACAAGCCAAACTGGATGCTACCAGGCCAGGTGTAATCTAACTTTATAGACTGATCCACAAGTGACCCTGAGGGTGACATTCTAACACCAAACAAAAGATGTCACTACAGCACTGCAGTAAAGACATAACAGCACTCAAAAAGATTTCACAGCAGTCAGAAGGGCATTACAGCTGTCAGAGGGACATTGTCACAACTGTCAGAAAAATGTTACAGCAGTCAGAAACAGGTAACAGCAATTAGAAGTATGTTGTAGTTGTTGCAGCATTTAGAGCTTATCAGTTTTAGCTATTAAAAAAATGTCATTAAGTATTAGGATTTATTTACATTCCTGACTGCTGCAGGATGGCAATCACCACAGACTCATAGAACATCCGCAGCATCGTCCATCAGACATTGAAGGACCTTAGCCGTCTCAGAAAATAAAGACGGCTCTGGCCCTTTTTGTGAACAGTGTCCATGCTTTTGGATCAGTCGAGTTTGTGATCTAAGTACACCCCTAGGTACTTATACTCCTCCACCATGTCCACACTAGTGGAGAACTATTCGTTCACTGATTCAGTCTCACTAAATCACTGCAGCTTATCAGTTTTAGCTATTAGAAAAAAAATGTCATTAAGTATTAGGATTTATTTACATTAAATCCACCTAGGGACACCACCCATAAAAGGATAAAAAGAAAAGGTGCTGAACGAGCTCCTGTGACTGATCAGCACATAGGGGAGAAGGTGTGAAGGAAAGTCCAATATTGTCCTCATTTTAGACAAGATTCTTCTCTCCAACACTGTATTCAGTGAGTCCCCCCACCCCACAGCATGGCTGGCCTTCTTGATGATCTTATTGAGTCTGTTAATGTGCTTCACCTTCAGACTGCTGCAGGATGGCAATCACCACAGACTCATAGAACATCCGCAGCATCGTCCATCAGACATTGAAGGACCTTAGCCGTCTCAGAAAATAAAGACGGCTCTGGCCCTTTTTGTGAACAGTGTCCATGCTTTTGGATCAGTCGAGTTTGTGATCTAAGTACACCCCTAGGTACTTATACTCCTCCACCATGTCCACACTAGTGGAGAACTATTCGTTCACTGATTCAGTCTCACTAAATCACTGCAGCTTATCAGTTTTAGCTATTAGAAAAAAAATGTCATTAAGTATTAGGATTTATTTACATTAAATCCACCTAGGGACACCACCCATAAAAGGATAAAAAGAAAAGGTGCTGAACGAGCTCCTGTGACTGATCAGCACATAGGGGAGAAGGTGTGAAGGAAAGTCCAATGTTGTCCTCATTTTAGACAAGATTCTTCTCTCCAACACTGTATTCAGTGAGTCCCCCCACCCCACAGCATGGCCAAAAGTAGAATGGGAGGCAGATCCTTCAGCTATCAGGCTCCTCTCCTCTGGGCCACAGAGGATTTTTTTGGACTGCAGTACCATGTTTCCCCGCTTTTAATTTTATGTACTTTCTTTGATGTTCAGGGAATTCTACCCCTCTCAGTCTGGGATGCAGTCACTTCTAAAAAGTATCATACACAAAGACTGTATCTGTGTAACTGTCCTCTTTTGTCACCCCATGCTACCTCAGCATGGGTAACATAAATGCTCATTGTCTATATTTATTCTCTTGTCCAAACAGCTGCTCAGTAAACCAATCCCTTAGAAGTAGAGGGGACAGCTGCCATTCCACAGATAGGGACAGCGTAAGAGAGGGAGCTCAGTCAAACTGTCAGAGAGAGACAGTGTGGGAGTTGAGAAGGGTTATAAATGATTGGAATGAGACTTAATCAACAGGACTACTACTATATTTTGAAAGAAAATCTTCAACAGACCTTCTGGAATACCACTTCCAATTCAAGGTAAACTTAGCATAAAAACTTATTTGAGGCCACAATGGCAGACAGCAGCAGCCCCCCATTGTCATCCTACATCATGGATGAGGAAACTCTGAAGCGAAAACAGAAGGAGAAACTGAAGAAACTGATGGCTACAGGAGGTAACCCAAGGCCTACACGCTCTCTCCTCTTCTTGACACTGAGGAATCCCTTCCGGAAGGCATGCATCAGTATTGTGGAATGGAAGTATCCTGTTGTGGTAAAAGGTCACTAGGCAGAGGGACAACTGAATCAACATTTCTTGTGATTGGTGCTACTGCAGATTATTTACCTGAAGTAATCATTAAGTATGTCGTGTTCTGTTTATAATGTGTGTATGTGTGTGTATCAGGGTGCCATTTCCTTTTTGGATATTGGAAAATCTATATGTGAACAACTATGGTTTGTATGTAAGCTTCCTATAAAATCACTTTCAGACCTTTTGAAATCATAATCCTTCTGGCCATCTTTGCCAACTGTGTAGCCCTGGCTGTGTACTTGCCGATGCCTGAGGAAGACAGCAACAACACCAACAGCAACTTGGTGCGTCAGCATGCTTGTATTGTGTGCATAAGACTCCTACAGCACCCCAAAGCATATGTAGCAAACGTAGTGTACTGTTGTACTGAATAACTTGTGTGGGGGGCGGGTCTGTGTGTGTGTGTGTGTGTGTGTGTGTGTGTGTGTGTGTGTGTGTGTGTGTGTGTGTGTGTGTGTGTGTGTGTGCCAAAACCATGTTTTCTGCTCTGCTAATCTCACTCTGTGGTTTATACATGTAGCAATAGGAGAGCCATCCTTAGAAATACTCTTACTAATTTAGAACCAATTCAGAACTGGATTTTGGGGAGTGTCATGCTAATTTAATTGTTACTTTTATGTAAACATATGGCTAGTACAAACCCTGACATGGAGGTACTGACATCTTCTCTTATTTTCTGAAATTTGTCAGTACAAATGAGACCAGATCTCGTTTTTTCCACTTATGAAATAGCAGTAAATTGAGACCTTTGGTTTCAAATGCAGAATTAGAGATGCTAATACATACACTTGTCTTCTCATTTAGCATAACTTCACTTCTGCAGGCAATACAGAATGCTGTAGCAAGAATACTCAATAGGTCAAATAATGGGTCTCATATTCCCCCTTGAATTCTTTCACTGGCTCCCTGTTACGTATTTGTACATATGATGCGCCACAATTACACCAACAAAAGCAGTGAAGAATACTGCTAGTAAGTAAACATGGATGTAAACAAGTCACAATTGGGAAAAGAAAGGCACCAAAGTTGCTTTTTGGACCTAAAGGATCCAAACACTGAATGTAAACATAACCTTTAATTGTTTACAAGAAAACTCTACAGGACCCCCCTCTGAGAATTCAATCTTCTCCCTCTTTGTAGTTCTTTTAAAAATCTGAAGCATCATTTGACAGTCTCTGGACCATTCTTGCAGTTAAAGAGGCTGACCAAATGCTGCACTCAAACTGTGGATGCTACACAGTTTGAGTGCAGCATTTTTAGCAATTTTACATTTTAGTATTGGGTTAAATGCCTGTAATTAAGAACAAAGTTTTGCTTTGTTTTGATTAATTACTGTCATTATTTAAATTAAATTTACTTCAGTTCCCTTAATTAGCTCATATCCAAGGACAAGGATGCAAGGACAATATTAGGCTCACATTTCAGTTTAACACCAGTGAAGGGCACTGTCAGTGTGATGTGTATTTAAAATTGACATTCACTGCATGCCTCTGCTGAAACGAGAGAGGCCATAAAATGCTCAGAGAGCAGTGAGTTTGTAAGTGACATGAGCAGACAGAAGAACATTAGTGTGACAACAATATAGAACTCTCATGAACTTGTCAGAAACATAAGCAGGGAGATTATTTCAGTTCAGTCAATAATTGTTCTATGCTTTAATTTCAGAAACACTGGGGCCACTGAATTATGTGAATTTATATAACAGCTGGGAAAAGTGAGATGTTCTAAAACTTTTGACTGATATTGTGAGCACTGAGTTAAAAACAAACAAACAAACAAAAGACTGACAGACAGATTTTGATCTAAAAAAAATGCTCTGCATAAGACAAAGATGCAAATATTTTATTATTATTTTGTAACAGCATTTCCAGGCAACACGGATTCAAACAAAAGCCATTGTTGTTGTTTTACAGGAAAGCCTGGAGTACATCTTCCTCATCATCTTCTCTATTGAGTGTTTCCTGAAGATTGTAGCCTATGGATTTCTTTTTCATGCAGATGCATATTTGAGAAACTGCTGGAACATTTTGGACTTTGTTTGTGTATCTGTTGGGTAAGTTGATAAGTTTGTGTTTGGCCCAATTATACATGTTTTTGCTTTGCTAAGTAATGGTGAAGAGGAAGTGTTAGGAACATTAAGGCTCAGTCTTAACAACTATCAGCTTGTTACAAGTAGGTTGTGGGCATGATGCTTGGCCCTGGTCCATCCTCTTTGGATTTTGCCTCGTCTTCCCTCATACCTATAATTTTCCTTGATGCAATTGCAATGCCTACAAACTTAAAATATAGTTCAATAAAGAGAGACAGGTTTAAAATGATTTAAAAAGTAATGACAGAGACACTGTAAACAACAGGCTTGTGTAAATCCCTGTAAACATGACCCTTTAACAACAAATATATGATTTGCATTTCAAATACAGATAGGCAACAGCCTAATAGACGTTTTCCACTGGACGACCAGCAGGAAGATGCTATATGTTTATCACAAAGTTAGTGGACCTATTCTACATTTATACTAATCTACATAAAAAGATAAGCAAGAATTCTTCTGCAAAGATCATCTAAAATGGCCTGAACAAACCAGGAGCCTGAACAAGTGATGATTAATAAGTGGACTGTAGTGATATTTCAAGCAGACTGTTCAATTAGTATCACAGGTGTCTTCATTCTTATGATCAGTCTATTTAAATAAAGAAAAGTCCTCATCGTGCAGTTTGAAAACCTTTTGTGCACCACACTGAACATGAACAGGGGAAAGAATTGAAGACAGTTGTCTAATTGCCAAGCACTGTCAAAGTAAAGGCTACAAGACCATCGTCAAGCAGCTGGATGTTCCTGAGTGGAAAGACCTGAAACTTGCAGTTGAAAAAAGGCTCCCAAGTAAAACCTGAAAGAACTGGAGCAGTTTGCTCTGGAGGAGTTTGGCCAAACTACCAGCAAAGTGTCTGAAGTCACATGAATACTCATATTTCAATTTGTTTAATGCACTTTCATTGTACTTATTTCTTTGCATGCCTATTTTTCATTTCATCTCAAGTTGTGGACACTGCTGGAAATGTGAATTTCCCTTGGGGATGAATCTATCTATCTGTCTGAAGAGCTACAAAAAGCACTTGATTGCAGTGACTGCTTCAACAGTTTGTGATACAAAATTTAAGGTTAAGGGTCCCCATTCTTTTGTCCAACACTGTTACCCTCACCAAAAAATCCTTGCAAAGTAGTGTAACATTTCAAAAGTGACATAATTTACAAGAAGTTGCATCATCTCTGAACAAGGATACCATTTCTCATCTCTTCTGTTCTACTTTTGATGGTTTATAAGGTCTTGACAAGGGGGCAAAGCATACCATATCAATGTCAATACTGTTATCATTTTAACATATAAATCTAAAAATCGAAAATAGCTAGCAGTAAGCAGATTAGATTTTTTCAGATTTATATGTTTAAAAAAACATCTAAGATAGCAGTGAGCAGATTAGCTTGAAATTCTCAATACTGTGGCTGTCAACCCAATTAGTTTTCCAGAGTAACAGGATTCATGGATAGATGATGTCTCTCATCTATCCATCACATAGAGAGGGATATTATATGGGTTGCAGTGCATAAACCCCTATTTACAAGGAGAAATTCACATTTGAGAATTCAGTGGTGCAAAAACCATTGAAAATCAAAAACAGTGTATCTGTTCTATTAAATGTGGAATAGATGTCAAATACATTTGTCAGTTCCAATTAATTTCAGACTAAAGGGGGTAAACATGGATGGGTGGATGTAAAGGCAACTTAGATTCACCAAGGAAAGGCAGAGACATTTTGGCACCTGTCGGTGAGAAAAAAACAGTAGAGATGCAAACTGCTTTTTACAGTATATTCTGGGAACTTTGAATGTTGTAAACAAACTATCTTGGCAACCATCTAATCTGAGAAAACCTCATATGCTGTGTTTGTCTCTCTCCAGACTGTTCACTGTGGCTGTGGATGCCATTAACCACATCAGTGGAGTGGAGGCTCCAGTAGGAGAAAAAGGTGGTGGCTTTGATATGAAAGCTCTGCGAGCATTCAGAGTCCTCCGACCACTCAGACTGGTCTCTGGAGTCCCCAGTAAGTAACTGGTTTGCTGTGGAATCAGATACTCTGTATAGTTCAACTGTACAATTTCATCATTCCATAATCAATACAATTTATTTTACTACCATTATTTTATTTTTAGCAGTTTTATAAGTAAGTTTACATGAGTGTTTAATATCATGATTAATATTTATTGTTTATTGTGTTAGTGTATAACATGCGTCATGCTGCTGCCTCTTGGCCAGGTCGTCGTTGGAAATACCAGGTTAAATAACGGTTAAATAAATAAATTTAAGTCAGCGTTCTACAGTCATGAGGCAGCCAGATACATTAGATTATATCACTAACAGTTAGTAAACGTAGGGTAATTACTGCTAGCTTGGAGAGAAAACACATTATTGGTTTGTCATATGTATGGTACATGACAATTTGTGAGATTTATTCCAAGAAACATCTGATTTCACCCCTCAGGCCTGCAAGTGGTGATGAACTCCATTCTCAAGTCTATGCTGCCTCTGTTTCACATCACCTTACTGGTCCTTTTCATGGTCACCATTTACTCAATCATGGGACTGGAGCTCTTCAAGTGCAAAATGCACAAGACCTGCTACTACACCGGCACAAGTACAGTATGCAGCACAATAAAGTTATATATGGCAGTTATACTTGGGATGCACTAATCTGATTTGTGGATTGCTATTGGGACCCATTACTGACCTTAGTTAATGGATTGTGTATTGGAAAGAAATAAGACTCTCTTTTCTGGAAAAATGACAAAAACAAATCAAAGAAAACTCTCCAGGCACAAACGTAAATGACCTTAAAGGTTTTTGGGGTGACCATAGGCCCTAGTACAACCAGGTGAAGCTTGGAGAAACATGGGTAGAGAGGATGAATAACTTCAATAGTAGAAGGAATATAGAATCAGCAGGAAGAAAGCAGGACTGCACATTTCTATTAACTTGGGCATCAAAGCTAAGATTAGAGTCAGACAGAAAGGCTTTTTAGCAGCAGGTGAAACATATCCTAATAGAGTGTCAAAGTTATTGTGGATTGACTAGATAGAAATTTGTGAGCTGAATAAAAGAACTCTCATTTAACTGGAGGAAGTTGCTGGAAATCCTCATTGTCATGGAAGCAGTTTCTGAAATTTCTTAAACTACTGGTGTTACAATTCTTAAATGGCTCCCATGTATATTTGAAAATGATAAGCAACCTAAGACAGCATTGTGGCATGCTGCAGGTAAGATGGGCAGTAGAAAATGAAGCATTACCAATAGAAACAGAGCAATGTCTTTAACTGAGATATCGAAATGTTTCCTGGCAGTTTCCTGACCACTGATATTTGGATGGATGCCATCTTTGCAGAAAAAGGAACTTTGCTCCCAGAAATTATTAAAATGATCAATGAATGCAATTCCCTGAGCTGAGTAGGCTTATTGGAGCCATGTGTGGAGCCAGCTAAAGTGCTCAGTACCACAGATTAGAAGAGGGGAGTGTATATGAAAATAGGTCTCTCAAATGTTTTTAGCAAATCAAGAAGGACCTTAAAATCTTGCTTTAAAAGTTTGAATGGATGTATTGATGTGCAGTTAGTGGCAATAACAAGATTATGAATACCTGATGATGATAGTCAGCAGTTGTTTAATAATTTCTCCCTTAATAATTTAGACTTTTGTGGAGGAGCTGGAGAAGATGGGAGGTGAATCTGACCGAGCCAAGAAATCTGAATCAGGAAAGGGCCAAAGAAGAAGCCTGCATATCTGGACACTCAGCGGTGCAGCTTGACAGGATTGGCGAAGTTCAGCCATTCTGGGTGCACACTGGGTGTTGCGTAGTGCAAGAGGTGATTGATAAGCCTAAATGGCCTACGGTAGAAGGAGATTAATTATACAACTCTTGTCCATGCACTTATCCATAGCAAACTCCAAATGACTTAGGTGTCAACTTGCTAGGTTATGAAACTCCTGAGAAGTGGAATTGGCACAACATGTGAAGAGACTTGCCATTTTTGAGGTGGATCCTGAGAGATTTCTCCAGCAATTCATAACTATGGATAAGACCTGGGTCCACCACCTCCAAACAGAAAACCAGTGTCGAAAACACCCAGAATCTCTGACTCCCAAGAAAGCCTAATTTATTTTTTATTTTTTTGCTCATAAAAGACAGCTGTCACAGCCAGAAGAAGGTTAGATAGGATAGGGTTACCAGGGTGAGGTGGGTGTAATTGAGACATTGAAACTCTATGATGCTCTCTATTCATGCGCCTTCTTCCACTGCAGGGTTTTAATGGTACCTGCCTCAAACAACTACAACATAGGTTTTGGAGATTTGTAAGTTAATTGGAAAAATTACACTAGGTCAGTTATCATTACAGCTTGATGTCTTGTTAGTAGATGAACATAATGAATGAAGGTACCCATGTTGTGTTAGCTGTGTCAGCAGTGGATAAAGTATGCAGGATTTTGGAGAGGTGTGTGTGATCCACTGCCATCCAGTTGATTCTGAACACATGGAAATACAAGTGGAGGATGTTTTTGCCCCCATAATCTGCAATCTTTATTTGTATCATTTCTCTTGCCGTTGTGCGCCTGTACCGCAAGTTTTACGGTCAAGTCGAGTCAGTTTTACTTACATAGCTCCAAATCATAACAGAAGTTATCTCAGGGCACTTAGAGGAATTCTAGACCATACTCTTTGCAATATCACCATTGTAACTTTGGAGGATATGTCTATCCTCAGTTTAGGGCATGATAAAAAAAAAATTAGCTAAAGTTGCTGGATTCTAATAATTACCTTTCCACTTTGGACCGGCCTGAGATCAGAGGGTTGCCGGTTCGATCCCTTGACCAAGCACAACGGATATGGGTGGTGGTGAAGGAGACGCTCCCCCCCATGGCTGTGGTGCCCCTGAGCAAGGCACTGATCCACCCCAGCTCCCTGGGCACCTTAGTTAGCAGCCCTCTGCCCCAGCGTCTCTACTTCATGTGCATACTTGTGTGTGTGTTTCGATCACTTGGTGTGGGTAAAATGCAGAGAATAATAAATTTCCCCAGTTTGAGGGATAATAAAAAGTAATAAACTTTAACTTTAACTTTAAACATAGTAGAAAATGTGCATAAGCCCAACAGTGGAATTCTATGTTATGGTTAAAAAGTAATGTGTAGTGACATGTTACCCTACACATACAAAAGTGCATCTCTAAGTAATGTTACCATATATACAGTACATGTGGTATCATTCAGCTTCAGATAGTTTAACATTATCCCACAAGAGAGATCAGGCTAATCATTACTGTTACCCTCTTCTGGCCTTCAGACATAATTGCAACCGTGGAAAATGAGAAGCCGGCTCCATGTGCCCAAGCGGGGAACGGTCGCCGTTGTACCATCAATGGCACAGAGTGTCGTGCTGGCTGGCCAGGCCCAAACCATGGAATCACCCACTTTGACAACCTGGGCTTTTCCATGCTAACTGTCTACCAGTGTGTTACCACACAAGGGTGGACTGATGTTCTCTATTGGGTAAGGTATTAGACTGTTTCACACTCAGAGTTTTTGAAGTAGAATTTAATTTTATTATTCATTTATTTAATATCTATTTATTCATATATTTTAATTTACTGTTAAGTTTTAATTCAACAAATTTTAAGTAAAATCATATACTCATTATTAAAGTTGTGTTTACTGAACAGATGTTCTCCATAGACATCACTCAATATCCAAGTCTTTCTTTGGAGCGGCATCTTCTCAAAGTGACCTTCTCAGTCATTACATTTTCCATCCCAATGCAATTAATAAAAGAAGAATGCTCTCAATTCTACAATAGGCATGTCTGTGATACTCAGTGAAGTCACTGGGATTTTGGTTTGCCTACAGTGACTAGACTTAGGGGCACAGGGCATCTCAACATACAAGTGATAATCAAGCAGCTTGTCTAGCTTTATCTGTCCTTACCAGCTTGTTTGTTTAACTTTGCTAATACTTTGGGTGAATGCCTTGTGATATTGTTTTATTTTAGTTCAAATGGTCCCCTTTTCAGTAATCAATTTCCTTTATTTTATAATATTTGTTATTTTATTTTATTCATTTTATATATGTTTTATATTTTTTACTATATTTTATATTCTCTAATATATACATTTCTTTTTTTTTTTTTTTTACCAATTTCTATCTTTTTTTGTTCCCTAAATCTTTGTCTCCTGTCTTTTAAAATAGAATAGAATCTGTTTATTGTCATTGCACAAGAAAAGTACAGTCTGTTTAGTGCTTATTTCCAGTACATCACTCCAGTCAACCTTCAAGACATAAACAAAGTAATTTAATAAATAAATATTTAATAAACAAAATATTTATATTAAATATATATATATAAAATATAAATAACTAAGCTAAGACCTATAAAATTATAAGCTAAAACACACAATTATATAGGCTAAAACACTCACTCATACTCATGAATAAGTCAAGGATAGGCTTTATATTGTTGTTTGCTTTGTTTTTTTTAATCCCTACACACCTCGGTCCACCTACACAGGTGTTTCTTACTTATTGTAAGCAAAGAGTGTTTTTGTGGAAGCAAGGGACAAAACTCTGATCAGCAGGCAGTTAGAACAGTCTTTATTGTTAAAGAGCAGATGATGACTTGAAGGTAGTAGGACGGGGAGTGAGATTCGAGTGAGACTGGCCAGTGAGACTGTTGAGGGGAATCCAGGTAGGAAGTGAAACTTTGCAGGCAGGAAGGCAACTGGTGAGACTGAGGAGAAGAGCAGTCTGACTGGAGAGGTGTAGCAGGCAGGCAGGTGGGTATGATCCAGAAGCACAGGAAATATCACTCAGGAACATATACACAAATCACACAAGAACACTAGAGTTAGGACTTTTTTACTGTGACTTTTTATCACAGTAGTGATGAACTGATGAGAGGCAGATGTGTTGGCTTTATGATTATGATGATTATGGTTACCGTTACCATGTTGTTGTGTAAGAAAGACGTTTTGGTAAAGTGTGGTAATGTGGCCAGTGTAAACAACCTTCAGAGAACATGGCTGAAATATGTGCAGAATACAGAGTTATGGGGAGGGGTAAAGGGATGATAGATCAACAGTCTGACTATGGGAGTGTCAGTTGCTGTGGGGTTGTGGTTATCTTGCAAATAGAGAATGGATGTTACAGAGAAAGCCAAGAGCTCAGCTGATTTTGTAGTGTAGTATTCAATTCATTAACTGAATACTATTGTGTCAGCAGAATTTAGAAGTGATCAGCACATGCTGTCAGTTTAAATGGATAAACTGAATTTAAGCGATGAGTTGCCTCACAGCTGGAATGTTCTGGGTTCTGCAGGAAGGCTGAGGCCTGCTTTTTTCATGCTTTGGTTTCCTCCCACGGTTCAAAAACCTGCAAGTTAAGAGGCAACTCTAAAAATGCCTGTGTGAATGTGAACTTGAACGGTTGTCTGACTGTATGTGGCAGCCCTGTGCTTGAGTGGCGACTTGTCCAGAGGCCTGTGCCATGAAGAAGGATTTTGTGGTTAGTGAGGTGACCTCAGGTTTAACCCTGGGTTTTCGGGCTTTTAACCTGGATTATATTTTGTACTTCTTTGTATTTGTCTAATATTACAGTTTTCTAGTACATTGACTCCACAGACCATGTCTGCAATTGTTTATACGCTGAAAACACCAATCCTTTTATATGAACCCACTCAGGAAAACCTGGGTTAACCGCAGACTTGTGACCACCTAGCGTGATTGTGTGGCTTAGTGAAACCACATAATGAAAAGATAGCCTGGATATGTTGAACTTCATGGTACAGGCCCCCTAGGTCAGCTGCCCATGTATTACCAGCTCAAGGCTTTCTATTAGAAATTTAAATTCTTGAGCTCAAGATGAAGATAACCCTGATGACACCACAATGGCATGCACACATGAGCCTAAGGGCTTGGCTAGCAGTGTAGTGTGCTTTCAAGTCAATGTCTGTGACTTGTATAAAGATGAAACTAATACTGATATTCTACCTCAGTCTGTATGTACGACCATAACAAATGTGTATTCCCATGTAAATACATGTTGACTTTTTTTTTTTTTTTTTTTTTACATTTCTCACATGAGAAATGTGGCAGTGTTCTTTTAATTTAAGTTACCCATACCCCATTTCTTTGATAAAGACAAATAAGTGTGCTTGTCCGACAGGTAAATGATGCTATAGGAATGGAATGGCCATGGATCTTTTTCACAACACTCATCCTCGTTGGCTCCTTCTTTGTGCTCAACCTAGTGCTGGGTGTACTCAGTGGGTAGGATTACTCTAAACCTAACTACTACTCCTATATTCAATTCTTTTGCATAATCAAGATGCTCTATTAATTTCTCCAGCCATTTTCAGTGTCTCCTCTGCACATTATTACTCACTGTTACATCTTTTTAGTTTAGATTGTCTTGTTTCCCACTAGTGAGTTCACAAAAGAGCGAGAGAAGGCTAAATCCAGAGGAGAATTTCAGAAGCTGAGAGAAACCCAGCAGCTCGATGAGGACCTCAAGGGCTATATGGAGTGGATCACTCAGGCAGAGGTCATGGACAATGACCAGGAGGGCCAGGGTAAGGCACAACACACACAGAACAGATAAAATTAGAACAGATTGAAGAAAAGGACGTGTGTGTCACTACAACACCCAACTGAGAGTAACACCAAAAAGCAAGACAACACCACCTTGGGAATTTCACCCAAGGAAATTGTTGCGAGTAACCATACCAGCTGCAAGGCACTCAGGTTCGTAATACTACGGAGCGGAGACATGGTTCCAGGACAAAATCAGAAGATACACTTTATAGCACAATTGTCTTAAAACACAATAAAACACCATTCATACAAAAAATGTGAGGGAAAAGGGGGCCTTACCAGGGGGGCGAGTTCGAGGAGAAGACTGAGGAATCCCAAAAAAATACAAAATCACCCCAGCCACACACACCCACGCACGTGTAGTGAACGGAAACCAGGACCAGGGGAGGCACAGCACACAGAAAGTAGGGGGAAACCACCACCCAACACCACGACCGCCACAGCCTCCAGCTCTCATCAACTGAAAAGGGGACCAGGAGATAAAATTAGTGGGGTCACACTCAACACAAGAAAAATAACCAATATACAAATAATAACAAAGGAAAGAAAAAAAAAGAATAAACCAATGCTTATAGCACTGGCAGCTACAAATTAACCAAAAGAAACACAGCAATTAAGGATATCAGTTACCAAACATAACATAAAATTGTTGTTCCACAAGAAAAAGAAAGAAACACTCATGAAACAAAAACAAAAAAACTAAATCCAACTGAATACCAGGAATAACTGAACAACAGAATATCAAAAAATTGAACAAGAAAAAGAATTCAATAATTAGATAAACCAACACAGAACCTGGCTTAACAGAATACTTAATAAACCAAATAACCTAATCTAATGGAAACAAAATTGAAAAGAAGACAAAATTATCAAAACCCAAAAGAATCTGTAGTGCTTGCTAAAATTCTATGAGGCAACCAATAACCTTTAAATTCCAACAAACAAGGGAAAATATTAATCAAAAGAATGACCAAATAGCCATATTAACTAAATTAATTCAGCAAGGGGAAGGGGCATTCAGTAATGAGCACCCCCACAATCTATTCAGAGAGTTTAAAAATCCAGACTCAAGCGAAACAAAACGGTCCATTCAATATTCTCGCCTTCGGGGATGATCGCATTGTACACCTGTGCAGCCCGACGGCGACAACGCCAGAGCATCCAAGCAGCCAGCGAAGCCACGGTGGAGGAAGCACAGGTGAAAACACCCCAGTCAGGCAAAGCAGCAGGATCTCTTGCTCCGCGCCGAACAAACCACCCAGCAAGTAATCCTCTGAAGAAGAGAAGAGGCGAGCACGTGTCCACTCGGCAGCAGTGGAGGCTAGCAGCAATCCGCGGCTAATTTGCGGCATTGGGCAATGAACCCACAAACTGTGCACGTCGGTGGAGGGCCTGCAATTTGGCGTCTGAACCAGCGACGACAGGAACGAGGGAAGGGGGGCCTCGGATCCAGGAGCAAGGATCCACAGGATCCTACTCTTCACCCCTCCATCAATAAATTTGAGCCAGTTTTTGCTGTTTTTGTATTTTGTGTACTGGTTTTTGTAATTTAATTTTTTTTCTTTAGATTGCAAATATGCTATTTTTTGCACATTGTTTCTTGTACTTGCATACTTCTTGTTTATCTGCACTTTTTTCCTGTTTTGCTTGTGAGCTGCCTAACAAGTTAATTTCCCTGTTGTGGGATCAATAAAGTGTTATCTTATCCTTGAAGGTTGGTAAGTGGGAATTAAAAGAGGTTGAAAGAGATTTTTTAGGAAAATTTTCATTGATGACAGAGTGTGGGTAATGTCACACACTCTAGCACTGAAAATTCTGAACATTACACACCCTTTATAAAATCTGAAAAAGTCAACAACAAAAAAAGCTTAAAACTTAAACTGTGATTTCATAAAAAACATACAATGTATTAAAATATGTTTAACCAATTTAAGTATGAAGTCCTGTGACCCATTTAATATCTACTTGAATCTCTACCACTCAAGAAGTGGGATAAGTAGAAGAATAAGAAGTATGGTGCTGAGCACTGCTGAACATCCAGTGTCTAATGGCAATACCTGTCAATACCTCAGCAGCTGGCTGAACAGCAGACAGGAGTTACTGAAAACAGGAACCTTTCCAACACAGTTCCTGCTGATGTGTAATGGATCAGGGTCTGCACTATTCTACTGGAAGTCTGTTCTGAGTGCTTTTGTTTATGAAGACTCTCCAGTCTCCTGTAATGGTATTAATGCGAATGGACACAAATGTCAGAGTGGACAGTCTGTATGCTACGCTTACTTTAATGCATTGGCTGGGTCCAGCCAGGTGACCACCTCCACAATACCTGAAAGTTACACTGCAGGCTCCTATGGTTACAGGGGCCAACATAGTGAATTTTCAGCTCCCAAAACATTAGCATGTGGAAAATGTGACCCTGTCCACTTGGCATACCCAGGCCCTGCACTAAGATGTTTGAAATGAACAGGCTTTGTCCACTTCACATATCTTACTACAGGGCCTGGGGTATGCCAAGTGTACAGAGATCATACCTCCACAATGCCTCAGGCTAGGAGACTGAAAATTACAGTGCTGGTTCATTAGCACATGGGAGATATGACCTTTGTCCACTTAGAATATCTTACCCTTATGTCAAAGGTATGGCAAGTAGATGGGAAAAAACCCAAATATACAAATATTTTAATGATAGAGCTTCAAGACTAAATAAAAAAAATACCTTTAATCGAACACAATTCTACAATAAAGCCAGGCTCTTAGCAAAAGGTACCATTTGCTAAGAGCCTCTCAAACAAAGAGACCTAAGCCAGGAAAATGTAACATAATACACTATCACAGGCTTTCCTCTTCCCTGGATTTGTTTGTTGTTCCTTTAATGTTGTTGTATTTAACTGAGAATTTCTGGGATATTGTAATATGAGGGGTACTCCTGGAACTTCCAGGACAGGTGGGAAGCCTTACCATTTTTTTAGCAGAGGTGGGGGATACTTGGAGACTCTTTTTTAGCCCACTTGTTTGCGAAACTGACAAATGTACCACTCCCGCACTGTGGATGTTAATGCAAATCCAATAAACTGAACTATCACTTTCCAGATCTGTTCTGATCAGTTTAGCATTTAACACATCTCATGACAGATGACAACACATTGTGTACACCAATTTCATTAACATTAACTATAGAACTATGCCTGTTACACGTGTGTCTGTATTTGTGCCTATATTCATCAGGCCTGCTCCCCTTGGAAAATGGAAGATCGGAGGCTGGAAGTGTCAACAAAATGGGCACGATGCAGCTGATCATCTATTACTAGTCAGTAGTACGTTTGTCATCTTCAGTGTAGCAAAAGGTTTATTATCAGGAACTAAATAATATTCAAGCTCAGTTAACATTAAATATTTCACATTGAAATTGTTCTTCTAACTTTAAGATATGTATTCTAGACAGTAATACTTAAAATTTTGAATTCACCGGAAGAAGAAAATGAAATTAGCAGGTTTTGTGCTTGTGAAAAACACTAAATTCTTCAAAAGGATGTAAAAGAAGTGGAAAAATGACGGACTCACTTTCTGTTTATTCAGCTGGTCTTCCTTCCCCTTTTCTGCAGCAAGCTGGCTCGTAAGTGGAATCGTTGGTTACGGCGTAAATGCAGAGTGTATGTGAAGTCCAAACTCTTTTACTGGTGGGTGATCATGCTCGTCTTCTTCAATACGCTGGCCATTGCAACTGAGCACCACAAGCAGTCTCAGAGACTCACAAATTGGCAAGGTCAGTGCATTACACACCTTACAAACATGCATGCATTTCATCCTGTGTTTTAATACTTGACAGTTTTCACTAGCAAAAGAAACACAGACAGGTATTTTTTAATCTATTTTGGGTTTTGTGCAATCAACACAAGGTCAAGTGTTGATTCCAAGTTGCACCTTGCAAGTTCCACCTTGACTAGATACCTTTGGTAGCCATCAATAAGCCTTTGGCAGAATTCTGGTTGTATATTTGACTGCTCTTCTCAGCTGAGTTATGTAGAGTAAAATTTGTTGGTTTCCTGGCACTGACCTATCCATCTCACATAGTCCACATATTTTTGATAAGGTTGAAGTTATATGTTACACTGCCTCATCCATTCCATAATAAGCTTTGATGTGTGTTTGGGGTCATTTGTTCCTGCTGGAATGCCCAGATGTGCAATGCACCAATTCCACTGGCAGCAAAACAGCCCCCAGAACATTATGCTACCATCACCATGTTTAACAGTTGGTACAGTGTTCTTGGGGTTTAATGCCTCACCTTTGTTCCAAACATAGCTCTGGTCATTGTGTCATTATAGCCAAACAAATTTTTGTCTCATATGGCAATAAAACTTTCCTCCAGAGGGTGTTTTCTTTCTGTCCATGTGGTCAGCTGCAAACTTTAATAAGGGTTGGTAAATGGCTAGAGAGCTCTGGTTTTGTTTACAGCCAACCAGGTTTTACACACAAAAGTTGGTGAAGAAACAAAGCTATAAATATACTGTTAATACTTGGATAACTGCGGAAGAACAGATGACCACTGGTGGACAAAAGATCACATGCAGCATAATTCAACTGATTGATCAATTGATCATTTTAACATTCACACTGTAAAACTGTCACAGTCAGCATGTTTCATTGAAATTCACACATTAATAGAAAAAGGTGTCAGTGTAATGCTGAGTTCAAATCACTGTAGAGGCTAACCCAGTGTGACTTTTCACACTTGACATACTGTAGTTCGGCTTTCTGATCCAGAACAACATGAAGGTAGAGCTGCTGTAAGTCACCGTGCTTTGTGGAGATAACATTTGACCATTATTAACTGGAAAGACCCACATCTGTTTCTCAGAACTGACAAAACTTCATTTGGCACATACTAATGCAATCTTTCTTGATTACATTTGAAATCTCATGAAGGAAGATAAAACATGAGTAGAGGATGTAAAAAAATTGTCCCAAAAAAATTAAGTTTGGAGACGCTACAGAGACTCTTTAGTGTTGTAATGAACATCTGTGATCTTTACTGTGATTTTAATGCAGCCAGACTCATGGTGTGGATGGCTGCCTCCCCTCTACAGCATAAACACACAACAAGCAGTGCTCTCATAGTTTTGGTTTTCCCGGCATAAAAACCTCAGTGAAGAGTGTCCGTTAAGTGATTGGACCAGAGGGAGCTGTGTGTTAGAAGACCTAAAATGAAAAAGGATCAGCGTGTGCAGTATTTTAGTAGTCTAAGCTTGCCAGTTATATGTAAATCATTTACCTATACAAAGCTATAAAATGCTGTAGAAATAACATTTGATAGACTGAGTCACTGATCAATTGATTGTTTGATTGATCCTTCCCAATGATGTGATGGTTTTATTTGTAATGAACCTGGAACCAATCCCAGGTGACACTGGGCAAGAGGAAGGGTTAAACCCTGGACAGGTCACTAGTCACTCACAGACCCCTGAGACTAGCTGTTATTTTTTGTAAAACATGAATGAATGAAAAATGAAAAATCTAAATATAATGAATCACTTTACAACTGTTTTCAGATGTAAGAAATTATTGTATTATAATTAACCACTGAAAATAACTAAAATTGCATAGCAAATTCCATATTTTCCATGCTGTTGATGTCTCATATAATCTTTGAACAACTAAATAACTGTCTTTTTCTATCTCTTGTTCTGTCTCATGTCTTTGTCTTCATGCTGTTGGTTCTAAACACGTCAAACATGGACAGACAATGCCAATAAGCTACTGCTGTCTATGTTTGCCCTTGAGATGTTTATGAAGATGTATGCTCTAGGCTTGCCCTCTTACTTCATGTCCCTCTTCAATCGCTTCGACTGCTTTGTGGTGTCCACTGGCATTATGGAGCTCATCCTTGTCCACATGGGTGTCATGTCAGTCATGGGCATCTCTGTGCTGCGCTGCATACGCCTGCTCCGCCTGCTTAAAATCACGAGGTGAAATAGCTTTGATTGTGTAGAAACCAATTTGAATGGTATGTATGTAGTTAGCTATACATATGAAGTGCTGGTGTGACCAGATCACAGAAAGTCAGATGGTAAAGTCTGTATTCTTTACTGACAATTTTGTGTTTCATCTTTGAATGATAGTTATCATCTTACTCTTTAAAGTTTACTTTTTGATAGTTGATCGTTAAGTTGTCTTGAAGAACAAGTACACACAAGTGCACGTGTGGCTTCAAATAAAATCTTAGCTTTTAGATTGTTTTTATTTATTTTCCTGTTTCAGAGTTGCATCAAATAATGAATAACTCATTAATGACTATAAATGCATGAAAAGACTTTGTCACCTTTTTCTTTTATTTCACGTCATGAATGATTTAATCTGACTGTGTAAACAGTACAGAAAATTATTTCATTTTTATACCATGTCATAGAGTTGGAGAATTGACTTTGGCTTGTCTGTCAACTTTACTTCAGTTATAAGTGATCATCATCGAAGTATACAGCAGAGGTAACAGCAGAGGAAGACTTTGGTGATTAGACTCAATTTGAGGCATCTTCATTAAGCATAGGACCATATGAAGACAAGGGATAAGGAATGGATCCCAGGCAAGAACGAGAAGTGATGTTAAAAGAGCAGGAGCTACATGATAGGCGCTGGTGTCTCTGCATTATCTCTCTGGCATTGTCTTTGCTGGAATTTGAACTGGGCAGGCCTGGGGTTTAAGATGTAATAAACCATAAACTCTTCTAGTGGATGCTGTTTAATATTACATTTTAAAGAGGTTGTAAGTAGTAGTTCGATTGATAATTGAAATGTAACAATATCTAATAATACTGTTGATTGTAATTAAGTGTAATGATAATAATTTAATATCAAAGCCAGTTTCCTTTTTTAGATGAATATAAAGAATACACAAACAGTTTTGCAAACGATCCCTTAATTTTGTGACATTTGACATTTGGATTAAAAAAAATCACTGATAATGTGCTCTGCTGGACAAAATATACCATTGCAAAACATTCAAATGTAAGTTGCAATCCTCTGTTGAAAACAGCTGGCTGAATAACTTGTGATTTGTTCCACTGATATTGTTTTCTGTAGGTACTGGACATCCCTTAGTAATCTGGTGGCTTCTCTCTTGAACTCGGTCCGTTCCATTGCCTGTCTGCTGCTGCTCCTCTTCCTTTTCATTGTCATCTTCTCCCTGCTGGGTATGCAGGTGTTTGGAGGGAAGTTCAACTTCCCAAACCAAGCCAAACCCCGCAGCACTTTTGACAGCTTCCCTCAGGCACTCATTACTGTCTTCCAGGTACAAGAGGAGATTTTTGTTGTTGTTGTTGTTGTTTGACTTGGTTTGTTTTTTTGGCATCAGCTGTTGAAAAAACAAAGAAAATGTACTGTGTGGGCATCTCAAAGGCTTGTGTGTTAATGGGCCCAAAACTCTCCTGGATGATCTATCAGCAGCAGATACAGTATTGGCAACAGCATTAAAAAAAAAAAGAAAATGGTTTGCTGAACTCATCAGTAGATTGACTTTAGCTTTGTGTCAGTTTTAAATCATTTTTAAAGCAACAAAGTTTCTTGAATGGTTGAACTTTTACTTATACAGTAGCTTCTGATGCTAACAAATTCATAGGTATTCAGAGCCACTCATCATAAAATGATGGAAAGAAACAAATTATTTTTTTGTTTTTTTCATTTGAAAAAAAAAATTTAAAAGTTGAAATGTTAATTAATTAGTATTTCATTATTCAAAGTTTAGGAAGATTAAAGTTATCTGTAGGAAACAACAAACTAACAAATTATATGTTTTCAGATCCTGACAGGTGAGGACTGGAATGCTGTCATGTACGATGGCATCATGGCTCATGGAGGACCCAGCATGCCTGGAATCCTAGTCAGCATCTACTTCATCATCCTCTTTGTCTGTGGAAACTGTATCCTTACAGAGTGTGTGTATATTATCTTTAACCAAAACTAAACTCGAGCCATGACTGTCATGATCTTTAACTCACCAGTCATTCAGTCATCCTTCTTAATGTCTTCCTGGCCATTGCAGTGGATAATCTGGCTGAGGCTGAGTCTCTAACTTTAGCCCAGAAGGAGAAAGCAGAGGAGAAAAAACGCAAGAAAGCACTCAGGTAAGTCTTCCTTGTTATTTTTTTAAAGGGAAAAGGATATCAATCCATAGCAGCACATTCCCACATTATGTCACAAATTGTAAATTAAATTCCCACTATTGCAGTGGGAAAATAATTTACATTTTATATCCGAAAGCCTGTGGAGACCTGAATGTTTCAGCCATATTTCACAGTTGAGCATGTCACTCTTGAAACCATTCGTAATAAACTGCTGGTACATCAACTTTTGGTAGAAGGCCTGCAGTGGCCACAGCCAGAAGTCTACTGATAGGAGACTTGAGTGAAAATGTATTATGTAATTATGTACTTCAAAATATGTACATGTGAAACAACACTGTAAAATATGATCTACAGAACACATTATAGAAACCATGTATTACACTGCATTGGGCAGAGCCATTGCTCACATATGTCTCTGAGCGCATTTAAGCAGGTTATACAAGGCTGGGTTCTGACACATCTGGACTGGTGCCCTGCAATATAGTCCAGTGCAGCTAAAACAGGATCTGTAGAAGCTTCAGATCAGGATCGAGTTGGGGGTTTGACTTTAACTAAAGAATTTCCCTCAGAGGATTAATAAAGTTTCTCTGATTCTGAATATGTCTAAAACAGTCAAACTGTCTTTTCTGAAGCATCACCCTTTTTAGGAATAGCACTGTCACAAAACTGGCAGCATAAAAGGAAGCTTCTCCACGACCACAGAGCTAATGCTTTAAAGAAAATTGTCCTGTACACGACGGCAAAAACATTTACCATCTGAGTCATAGACAGTCTGTTCTGACTGAGTTTATAGTTTTATCTCTCCCAAGTCTCTCGGGTATTGTTTTGTTGTGTTACATGTGATTGTTTTAATTGACCTATCTAACACACATTGGTCAGTTGGCTCTTGTAAACGAGACAGTGCATCTCAACAACCTGAAACTTCCTTGTTAACTTTCAACTAAATTTAAGCCAATAAACAAACAAACAAAAACACAGACAGGTTATTGTGTGTGTGTGTTTGTGTGTGTGTATGTGTGTGTGTGTGTGTGTGTGTGTGTGTGTGTGTGCGTGTGCACGTGCGTGCGTGCGTGTGTGTGTGCTGGTTTTATTTCCCTCAACAAAACCCCCTTCCCCCGTTCATTCCTGTTAGGATCACTGAGCAGCAGTGTGTAAAAGCCACAGTCCACAAATAAAATTAAAACTACCTCTTCCATATCCCTTGGTTATAGCAGCTCTTCTCACTTTGTGTATTGTAAGATCCATGGCTAATAAATCTTTTATCTGCCAGGATTTTATTATGACCAACAACATGGTGTACAGTTTCTACACAACCAGAGTCTTCAACTTACCATGATCAGAATCAGAAACTTTATTAATGCCCATGGAGAAATTCTTTAGTTACAATCAAACTCCCAATGGAAAAAGAAGAAATGCAACTTAGTACACAGAGAGTTATAAGATAGAGGTAAGATTAAAAAAAAAAACTGTTTCTAAAATAAAATAATAAAATAAAATACAAATAAAATAAGCTCGAATAAAATCGAAAAAATAGAATAAAGTCACAAAATAGAGACGGCTCTGACCCTTTTTTTAAACAGTGGCCACGTTTTGGACCAGTCCAGTTTGTGATCTAGGTACACCCCTAGGTACTTGTACTCCTCCACCATGTCCACACTGACCCCTTGAATGTTAATGGGGATCACTGGAACCTTGGTCTTCCTCAAGTCCACCACCAGTTCCTTTGTCTTCAATACATTGAGCTGTAGGTGTTTGTGTCAAAGTTGTCCACCACAGTCCTGTACTCCCTCTCATCACAACCTGAAAACTTCTGAAGGTGGCAGGTCTCTGTGCCATAGTTCACGTACTGTGCTCTGCAAGTCAGATAGTCCACAATCCAGGACACCAGTGGGGCATCCACCTGCATCGCTGTGGTTGGAGCTGCTCCAGGATGAGTCTCTCTAGAGTCTTCATGATGTGTGACGTTAATGCGACAGGCCTGTAATCCTTGAGGTCACTGCGGCGTCTTCTGTACAGGAATGATGACATCTTCCACAGCACGGGGACCCACTGAAGACTCACACTCATCTTGTAGACATAGTGAAGTACTCCACATAGCTGGGGGGCACAGGTCTTCAGGGCCCTTGGGCTCCCGCCATCTGGGCCTGTCGACTTGCCTGTTGTCTGGATTCTGTTAAGCTGTCTTCTCACCTGGTCAGCAGTGAAGTTCATTGTGGAGATGTCAGGTAGGGGAGGGGTGTAGGTGCTTCCCTGGTGGGTGCAGTCATCTAGGTAGTCTGGGGTGGAGGTATGAGTGAGGTCTTCATATGGACATGAGGGAGAGCAAGAAGAGGAGGGTGGAGGGAGAGAAAGTGGAGTTGATGGTTGCCTTTGTACTGCAGAAGAGTCTGTTGGGGGGTGAGCTGGCGTCACTCTGTCAAATCTGTTAAAAAACAGATTCATCTCATTTGCCCATTCCACGCTGCCAACAGCTCCTCCGCCGTTTTTTGGCTTGTAACCAGTGATGGTCCTCATGCCACTCCACACCTCTCTCATGTTGTTTTGTTGATGTTTCCACTCCAACTTCTTCCTGTACTTCTCCTTGGCCTCCCTGGTCTTTGATTTCAGGTTTGCCTGTATTTTTCGCACCTCCTGCTTGTTGCCAGCTCTGAAGCCCCTCTTCTTGTCATTCAGAATGGTTTTGATGTCCTTTGTTACCCACGGCTTGTTGTTGAGGTGACAGCTGACCGTCCTGGCTGGGACAATGGTGTCCACGCAGAAGTTTATGTATCCAGTGATGCACTCAGTGAGCCCATCAATGTCGTCACAGTGGGGCTCACAGAGTGCCTGCCAGTTTGTCCCCTCGAAGCAGCCCTGAAGTGTTTCCTTGGCCTCATCTGTCCATCTCCTCACAGTCTTTGAGGTTGCAGGCAGACTCTTTACAAGAGGCACATAGTAGGAGGAGAGGTTGTGATCTGATCTACCCAGCAGGGGGATGCGGGGCATACAGCAGGTCTATTGTTCTTCCTTCCCTGGTAGAACAGCTCACAACTGAAAGTTGGAAGTGTATATCAACCATATTAACATGGTTGAAGTCACCCGAGATAGCAATGAATGCACTCAGGTGCTGAGTCTGTAGACGAGCTATTGCAGAGTGGATAACAGCACATGCAGTGTTCCGGTTTGCCGAGAGGGGAACATAAACTGCCGCCACAATGACATGAGAAAACTCCCTGGGCAGATAATATGGACGAAGTCTGACAGCACACAGTTCAACATCTGGGCCGCAGATGAGCGGGATTACACCACCGGTTATTCAACGGCAAGCCCTCCATATTTTCATTGATCCATCTGTCCTGGGGATCTGGAATTGGGTCCTCTCCCTTATGTTCTTGGCTACGGCCATTACAACATTTAAAGAATAATGCACAAAGGCAGAGAGGTAATGAAAGAAAGATAAACATACTGATCCCCTTCTCTTAAACATCCATCAAGCACTTAGGGCGAAAGTGGCAAGGAAAAACTCCCTTTTAACAGGAAGAAACCTTGAGCAGAACCTGGCTCATATGGGGGACCCTCCTGCCG
>JBBMJY010000018.1:37481-50840 GCA_037833715.1 Toxotes lorentzi | reverse complement strand
GCTCAAGGTTTCTTCCTGTTAAAAGGGAGTTTTTCCTTGCCGCTGTCGCCCTAAGTGCTTGCTCTGGGGTCAGGCTCACATGCGTCTGGCTCTGAAGCCAGACGCATGTGACCCTGCTGCGTCACATGCGTCATGTCGCCCCTAGCACCAATAGAAAGCGATAGAATACACAGAGAACACAATAAAATGCCATGGGTAAATTGTCTGCTGAAGTTGTTTATTTTTGATTAATAACTTGAAAATGAACAATGAGAGCAGTGAGATTATGTTTTGAACGCAGTGGATGAACCAACATAGGTGGTAATCTATCACATAATTTTTTTGTGACTACATGTAACCTAAGCTTAAACTATAACAGACCTACATTGCATACCTTAAAAATGTTTTCAACAATGTGCAGACATTAACTTAAAATCATGTGTGGACGCTCAGTACTCAAACTTGATTTCTCACTTGAAGAGCCAGTCACCAGAACTATGATTCGGAAGGTGATTTTCCTCTTTGCCACTGTCTTTGAGTTAGTTTGCTCGTGGGTCTAATCGCGCTTTATATTTCTTCCTTATATGTTGGGTCCATTGGCAGAGTTCAGGTGTAGTTAAACAATGAACAAATTAGTCTGTGGAATCCCAGAAGGTCCCTACAATAGGACACAAGGGGTTTTATTGTCATTGTACGACTGTTGCCAGCATTACCACGAAATTACGAATAGTCATGTACTGACAGTTCCCCAAAGACACACACACAACGGGGAGCCTGTCAGCTCAACAGACGTACCCATGCAGTGGCTCTCAAAGGGCCATAAATGTGTCAAAGCTCAACCAGACTCCCTGTCTATCAGAGACGCAGAGAGTTTGACAGCAGCTTCTCATGACTGAGAGATGGTCAGTAGGTCTCCCCTATGTCCTGTAACTCTTCCAATTGTAATGGCAATTTGGCTCTCTCCCTTTTGTTTCCCACCAAGATACCAGATTCCTTGTGTATTAGATTGTGGCCTATTGTAATCACAATTTGGTTCTTTTTGTGAGACACCCCACTTCCTTCTTTTTCACCAAGATATCAGATATCTTGTGTATTAGCCTGTGGTGTCTAGACCTCTTAATACCTATCGCATAGATGCAAAATCCTGCAGGATACCCCAGGTGTGAAACACACCCCAGGGAGTCCATGCCAAATGTATGTGGCAGACATTTGGCTGGATGTGGAACACACCTTAGGGGGCGTTCCTCAGGTATAAATGCTTAGGTCTCCCCATGTTCAGGGTCTTTCTTCACTCAGACCGCCTTGTGTGCTGATTGACCTTTTCTTTGCAAAGAAAATAAAATCTTGTCGGCTGGCAGAAGTCTCTATTTCATTCTTCACCAACAGCAACAGGAAAAACTTCCACAACACCATCAGGCACTACAGTTGTTCTCTACAGTCACTCCCATGTTGTATTTTTTTATACAAGTCAGTATATACTGCAGGCTTCTAGAGAGCTGAATATGAGGGTGTAGTTACACTTTAATGGTACAACATGGTTCTGAGAGTTAACCTAGTAGTTACTAAGAACTTAGGAAGAAATTTCAAGCTCAAGGATGTATTTTTGGAGTAATCCTGCAACCTAAATATCAAATAAGGCTGACATATCATGGTTGAAAAAGTGCAGGGGACATGTCCCCTCTGACACCTCAAGGACAGACTATCCTGTCACTAGATTATAAAATAATCCATATAAAATAAGTGTAATAATATATCTTTTTTTTAATATATATATTTTATTTTCAATTCAACTTATTTCAACTTCACTCCACTTCTAGTAAAGTCATCAGCATATTCTAGTCAGTACTGTGTCTGTGAAGATCCTCAATCATTCAGGTCATGGTTTTATGTTTCACCTGTCATCCGAAAGGCTTCATCAGCTCTAACTGAATGATACAGGATTATTTAACCTCTTGCAGGGGCGTTAACACCTTGTGAGTTGTTGAGGTCACTAGTGAGTTGCTAACTCACCTGGCCACTGAGCACTCAGGAATCCACCTACACCTTTCACTGTTTCTGTGTTCACAGCTGGAGGCCGTCTTTCTATTTTCTCTGACATCACTTCTTGAATTTGTGTTTCTTTCCCCACAGGCAGCCCTGGCCTCTTCGGGAGGACTTTACTGTCTCCATGGCTGTGCTGTAACTATTCAATTACTTCAGTTTTGCATGACATCCATCTGTGTTGTATGAAATTTGTCTGAACAAGGCTTGGAGCTTGGAATCAAAGGTGTTTCAGGTTCCAGGGCCGCCTTTCCCAGAAACACAAGATAATCGTACAATCCGTCTCAACCATCTTACATACATGAGGTGTTTAATTGGCAGAGGCTCGTTTCACCCTATATTCTATCTTGCTGGGGTGGCTGTGGTGCAGCAAGTTAATAGTGTGGCTTTGGACGCTGGGAAATCGGAGGGTCGCTGGTTCGATTCCTCGACCAAGCACAGCTTATGGATATGGGTGTGCTTACTAGGCAGCCCCCTGCCCCAGCGTCTCTTATTCATGTGCATGCTTGTGTGTGTGTTTTGTTCACTTGGTGTGGGAAAAATGCAGATATGAATTTCCCCAGCTTGAGGGATCGATAAAGTAATAAACTTAAAACTTAAACTAACAGTAACAGAAACAAACAACAATTGCAAATGTACTACACAGTCAAGGGCTGACTGTGGACACTACACTATTGACATATTTTTACTTATATTGTTTAGCTCTGTGTTTCAGTATTGTAGTAATGGGAATTCCGTCTCTTTTAAGAGAGCCTGTTCTTATGGCTCGGCTCACTAAAAAGAGCCGGTTCTTTCGGCTCCCAAGTGGCTCCTCAGATTTTTTCATTTCTTAAATTAATTTATTACCAAAATAATGTAAAATTATGTGTAAAATGAATTACTAATGTACAAAACATACACATTATTTATATGGCTTATTGTATTTAGATGTATATCCATGTAATTTAAATGCATCGAAATTTTACTGCGTTTCCTGCGATCACTCATTTTCTTTTGTCTCTGTAGCAACTGCTCTCTCTCCCTCTCTCTCTCTGTCTCTCTCTCTCTCTCCCTCCCTCCCTCTCTCTCTCTCTCTGCCTCTCCCTCTCTCTCTCCCGCTCTCTCTCTGTCTCTCTCTCTCTCTCTCTCTCTCGTGTCTCTCTCTGTCTCTCCCTCCCTCTCTCTCTCTCTCTCTCTCTGCCTCTCCCTCTCTCTCTCTGTCTCTCTCTCTGTCTCTCCCTCCCTCTCTCTCTCTGTCTCTCTCTCTCTCTCTCTCTCTCTGCCTCTCCCTCTCTCTCTCTCCCGCTCTCTCTCTGTCTCTCTCTCTCTCTTTGTCTCCCTCTCTCTCTCTGTCTCTCTCTCTCTCTCTCTCTCTCTCTCTCTCGTGTCTCTCTCTGTCTCTCCCTCCCTCTCTCTCTCTCTCTCTGCCTCTCCCTCTCTCTCTCTCTCCCGCTCTCTCTCTGTCTCTCTCTCTCTGTCTCTCCCTCCCTCTCTCTCTCTCTGTCTCTCTCTGTCTCTCTCTCTCTCTCTGCCTCTCCCTCTCTCTCTCTCCCGCTCTCTCTCTGTCTCTCTCTCTCTCTCTCTCTCTCTCGTGTCTCCCTGGTGTATCCCCCGCTCCTCCCCCTCTTGCTCAGTGCTGCCACACCTCACATCAGGTAGCAGCTCCGGATCCCAGACAGGAGTCGGCTCCCATCGTTCACTTCAAAGAGCTGGCTCTAAGAGCCGTTTTGTTCGCGACCAACACATCACTACAGTATTGTGGATGTGTTTCATCTGCACTGTAGACTGAAGTTCAGCCATATTACTGTCATCTAGTTTATTCATACCAGTCAGTTGGATTTTCTCCACACCTGAAAATTCTGAATCTTTATGAATGTAGCCTCAATCCATAATGAGCATGTGTATAACTACAAACTACTTTTAAATGAATTTGGCTGAAAACGACTCTGCCATAATGGCTTAAAAACCAGATAGTTTGTAAACAAACAGAAAGCAATTTTGGCGTTTAGATTTGTAATATAATATTTAATAACCATCTGATGTTTAAAAATACCGCTGTCCTAGCTTTTATTTTGAAAGTAGAAAGAAGAGTCTAACAGGATGATCCTTTACTTGGGGGTCAGTCAGAACAAGTGACACTCTGAGTTTCAGGTTGTGCTCTGGATATTCAGACCAACAAAAGTGAGTGTGAGCAGCCTTGAACACTGCAGTGTAGACAACAGTATAGTCTTATAGTTGGTCTAATACAAAAACGATGAATCATCTACACCAGTCAAAGTTTACTTTGTTAAACTTCCAAACAAGAACATGAAAAAAAGATGGCAAACTGAAAGCTGTAGGCTGCTTACAGTGCAGTAAGCTTAAATTTCATACTGAACTATTCCAAATATGAAACATTTCTTTTGTGTGGTTTCCATTAAAAACAATTGTGATTGGTGTGATTTTAATGTGTGGCACAGTTTATGCCAAGATTGTCTGTGATCAGCATTTTCTTCTACAACACGGAAAGATAAAAGCTAAAAAGCTCAACAAATCTGCTTTGGCAAACATGTTAAAATTAAAGTGCGTTATCTTTATCATGAGATAGCCTCGTAAGTCTACATAAGTCATATTTTTTTCCGCAGGCAGTGGATCCCATGCAAGCAATCGCGGTGAGTTGTTTCAACTCTTTTTAAATTCAAGTTTGGTGAAATGTCTCATTTATCATTTGGCACTGTGTAATGTTCTATTTGTCCTCTCTCTCCCTCTCCCTCTCTCTGAGAAGTCTTCAGAGAACATGAGCGTATCAATCACATTCTTTAGACTGTTTCGTGTCATGCGTCTGGTGAAACTTTTGAATCGCTCTGAGGGGATACGGAATCTTCTGTGGACCTTCATCAAGTCCCTTCAGGTCAGTATCATCATCACTCAGCATCATTCAGCCTGAGCTTTAGAATGACTGTCTCTAACAGCACCATTGATCATTGTGTTACAGGCTCTTCCCTATGTGGCCCTGCTCATTCTCATGCTGTTCTTCATATATGCTGTGGTTGGAATGCAGGTATACACACGCACACACTGCCCATAATGGATAATTATAAAACACAGCTGAAATCAAGCATTCTGATTGGTTGTTAGCTGTAATACAATAACTGTTTACACCGTGTGCCAAATTATTATGCAAGTTGCATTTTTGTGAATATTTTAAAAACTATGTCAACAGTCATTTTCAAATTTATTAAGAAGTCAGATAGTGAATATATTTCTTCAAATGTGTGGTTAATATTATGCTTATCAAAGTATTGTAGGCAGTATTTTAAAAATTTTAAAGTAATGGAGAATATGCAGAATTTAACTTAAAAAAAAATTAAAATTGTATTCTAAAATTGTAAAACTGTATTCAACAAAAACAACAGTTCTCTCTACAATTGTATCCAAAATAAAACTTATGTCTTTGAAACATTTCAAATATAAGGTGTTTCTCTAATGTCCAATATAACCTCCTTTCCTTTCAAGGAGGGTCAGAACTTACTTAGTTAGGTCAACTTATTTAGTTAGGTTTCTGATGACTTCTCTGCTGACACTGTGTGCTGCACCTTATATGGCTTTCCAAAGCAGGTCTTTTGAGCTGTATTGCGTGCCATCACTGTAAATAATCTTCTTTATTATTGACCACAAGTTCTCAATCGGGTTAAGATCGGGTGAGCAGACAGGCCAGTTCATGAGGCGAACGTCTTTAAAGCCCTGAGATGCCAACCAGTCTTGGGAATAACATGAGGCATGTGATGGTACATTGTCATGCATGAACACTAGCGTCTTCTTCTCTTTACCTGATTGCCTTTTCCACCATGGAAGGAAATGTGTCTTGAGGAAAGTACAGTACCCCTCAGAATTCACTTTAACACCTCCTGAACCCGGAAAGGACCAACAAGTTCATTATCAACAATGGCTGCCCAGAACATAACACCACCACTGCCTTGTTGACGTCGCAGTCGAGTTGGAGCAGCATGGCCACTTGAAATCCAACCAGATTCCCACCCATTTGGTCCATCTAGGGTTGCCCAGCACTCATTGGTGAATATAACTTTGGAGAAGTCGGCTTTCATGTATTGTTTAGCCCATTCCAATTGTTTTTCCAGATGTATTCTCTTTAGTGGAGGTCTTGTCTTTGCCTTTTGGACCTTTGCCACTTCAAAAACTGGTAGCTAAGGGTCTTTTAGCAACCTCTCGTTTGATTCTTAGTTCTCAGCTGGATAATATTCATCAAGCTTTTTCTACTCTGGGTTTTCTCCCATTCTGATTATTTTGGACATATCTTCTTTCTACCAAATCTTGGTTTGGTGGTTACGCTGCAATTTCATCTATATCATTTGTAGATTCCCCCTTGCACGGACTCTTGACAATTTGACTCTTTCCTATTTGGTCAGGTCACTTTTCTTGCCCATGGTCAAAGTTGAATAGAAGTTGCATAATAATGTGGCACACTTATATACATTTCATCTGTGATATAGGATATTAGAAAGCTTTGTAGATTCAAACAAACAGGGTTTTGTTAATGCACAAAGTCTTAGATACATCATACTAAAACATAATTTTTTTCTGAACAGCAGCCATCCAGAGTTTCAAGAAAAGATCACTTGCATAATAATTTGGCACACAGTGTACAATGGTGATAACATCTACACTCAAAAAAATAATTATACCAAAAATATAGACTTTAAGTATTTTAATTACATGTAATTTTTCCACGCAATTTTATTACATTAGTTGAATGTGAAGGTCCCATTTACTTCAATATATACATTTCTTTTATACCAAGTCAATGTGAATAAATAACTTCCAACCAGATCTGATTAAAGTTAATGCAAACTTATGCATAAACTTTATGTGTTTATTCAGTTATCATACATACAGTTAAGGGGAACTTTCATATAAACCCTGTGTATTTATTAAAGTATCATATATACAATAGTAATGCATTTCTAATTGGCTATTCTGTCTCCTGTCATAAATCACAAAGCAAAACACAGCATAGTTGTGAAAATTTTATGGCCAGTAACAAGTTCAAAATTACAGCAACTTTTAAATGTGTCTGCACTGTAGCGATGCCACTCTACACTGAATTTAAACACTGTTTAAAAAAGCGTCACAGCTGGCACATGTACCAGATGCCCCACTCAATTCAATTGGCATGTACGCCTACCTCAACACATGGCCCACACAAACACAAATAAATGAAAGATCAGTCAACAGAAATTATGAATGCCATTCAGTCTTACACTGAATCATATTGTCATATATTACTGTCCATGCTGGCAATCATTTTTCAACTATGAAAACTACCATGGCTTTTGGCCCGTAAGCCCACACCTTGCCATCTTGTAAGAAGCAGTGCACCGGCACAATATAGCACAGTATAACATTAACAATGATGCAAATCTTTAAAATCCAGCACCTTTGAACTCTTAGGAACATTAATTACATTTGACATTTAGCAATTAGAAAAGTCAAAAAGTTTTCCAGCAGATTATACCAATCTGGAATACAAGCACAGGGCTTAGTTATGTATTGTACCCAAAACAATATTACATAAAAGATGAAAGGCTCTCCATACAACAGATAAGAATGAAAGTACAATATTTGCCCCCAGTGGTCACTTTACTGGGGACACATAGAACACGCAAGCCCTGCTAGATGGCATAAATGCTTAAAGTTTACAGTTACAAGGGTTTAGCATGTGAAATATCAGCAGTGATGACCTTGAGGATGTACGATGTAATCATCTGGATTACATTGGAAAGACATCCTCACATGCTGGATACACAGGCAGGGATTCTTTTGAGGACATCAAATAGCCCCTGATTACATTTGTCCACTGTAAACATCCATCACAGCTTTCCAGATTGACCTTTGCTGAATTGTCACTTAGTAACAGTTCAAGTAATCATTCAGTGACATTTCCATAGAAATCTAAATCCTTCGCTGCTTCCCATCACTGATGAACAAATAACACTGATCACAGTCAGATCATCAGTCAGATCATCAAAGCTGTGTACATAAATGGTTTTGCTTATTTCTTGTCATTTGTAACAAGATAATAGTACATAACCTCAATGAAAAAATGGCCAATAGGTCCAGAAGCAGGTTCCTCCAACAAATGCTCCATCCCTTCCAACAGCACATTATAAGAATGATCCACAAGTTCAAATAAAGTCATAGTGGCAAAAGAAGATCCAAATGGCAATGTCCAACAAGCCAAGGTTTGTGACAATCCAAGTTCATCAACACTTTCTGGAAGAACTCGAATGTGAAAAAGCATGACACATCCAAAGGAAATACTTCCCAGGTTGCATAGCAGTCCCACACCCTCAGTCATCACTCCGTCCGCTTCTCCTCATCATCAGCACCATATTTTCGGATTTATGTATGGTTGTGGGATGTATTAACAGTAGGGTGAAGGACAGGGGGACGAAAATGAAACACAAGAGGAAGGATAGAGTAAACTATGAAGGGTGTAAATGTAAAGAAGGGAAACTGATGAGGTAGGGGAGTACTAATGGAAATTAAAGGAAGTACAAATAAAGAAGATAAAGGATTGAGAGTGAAGAATATTGGAAGGAAAAAAGAAGCTGAGAAAATGGAGAGGTAAAGAATAAACACTTATGAAAGGAGAAGAGGATGGGTAAAGTAAGGGAGATGAAGAATAGAAACAATGGAGAGGAGGAAAGATGTAAAAGGAAAGGAGGATGAGGAAAAACAGGAAGATGAAGTTGGTGGTAGTGGGTGTGAGGTGGAGAGGAAGGTTGTAGAGGTAAACCAAGATGGACAGTGGGGAGTGGAGGGGAAAGAGAGGAACCAATGATGGAAGAAAGAGGGAGCTCAAGAGGAAGGGTGATGATTTAAAGAAAAGGAGAACTGAGAGTGAAGAGTGGAAAGGAGCAGTAGAAAGATGAAAGACAAAAGAGGGAGATGGGTAAGGTCAGATGAAGAAAGGTTAAGTATGGAAGGTGAAGACACCAAAAAATGGGAAAGGGGTCCTACATCGCTCATTCATGAAGGACAGAAAGGATGGAGGCAAAGGAAGGAAAAATGAAGGAACTAGACAGAGGGTGGATGGAGGATGGAGGAAAACACAGCACAAATGAGGAAAAAAATGAAACAGTAGAGAGAGATGGGAAAAGGAGAATTTGGCTAAATAATGCACAGTTTAATGCACTTGCCTTAGCTGTCAGTGCCATGAGGAGTCTGATCTTCCTTCCGGCAGCCCCCCCTCTACTGCTGAAGACCTTCATCAAATTAGCTGTGTATTTGTCAAGTTCTGCCAAGAACTTGGCTTGAAGTTGTTATACACATGGATTCTGCATTTATCTGTAAGAGAAACAGTGATAGAAAAGAGATGTAAATGAGAGATCCAAAGAAGTTATAACTTTCATGCTTTAAAAAGCAAGGGCTGAATAAGGACAGACAATTTGGACAGACTTGGACTTGGACACAATCTTTTAGATGCCCTTGGGCAGATGAATCATATCACAGTCTTCTTGAATGATGACATGTCACCACTTTTTTCAAAACTTTCCATTGGAAAACTGAGCGCACAGTCTAACTTTATAACCAGTCTCCAAAAATGTGGTCTTAAGAAATGCTATTCAAATGAAAATCAGGGGGAAATAATAATTTACAATGGATTCAATGTACAAAAAATTACGTTAATACAGAATAGAATAATCTTTTCCCCCCATTTTGGGCAAATGAAGTTTTAATTTAACACATTTCATTTTACATTACATTTTACTTGAAAATATTGCTTCATGTGGGGCCAAGAATGATGGCCAAGAATCATTTTTTGAGTGTAATTATAATTCACTATCACTCTGTGTGTGAGGGGGAACTGGAAAGCAGGAAAAAAAAAGTCAGCTAACTAGCAAACTGCTACAAAATGGAAACATTTAAGGTCAACTTCATCCTCCATGGTGGCCTAACTATGGAGGAGTGGATTTAGCAGTGGGAAAAAAGACCTGTGTAAAAACGACTTGTAGAGACAAGGAGGCTGACAAGATTGCTGTAAGGATAAAGGTGTAGTTTTAGACCTTAAGTGAATGAAAGTTTTCAAAATTTCTGTGTCACTATCAGAAACAGTAAAGGTGAGCTCAATTGGTCCTTGTGTCTCCTCTGAGACACAGAGTTGTCAACATGCAATAATGTATTTAAAGGACCATTTATCATACTAAGATTAGAAGATGACTTCAGAGCAAAAACAAAGGTGCTGGATCTCGACATTCCAGAGGGGCTAGTAAGCAAAGTGTGGTTTGATGTTCAGCTTCTCCTTGGGTGCAGGGGAAGTGAAAGCAGCAACAACCTCGCCTCACTAAGCCATACAACACAACATCTTAACCTAATAAAAACATATAAGCTTACCAGCAGTTTTCACAATCATCCTACTGATGCTTGACAGTTTTGCAGTGGTCGTACAATAAATGGCAGCTTGCAAATATAAATAAATAGCCAAATGATGAAATCAATCAAATGATGCAGAGCAACCACCTTGCACTTTGCACAGGAATCACTTGGAATGTGTCTATAGATATTATATTGTCATTTAATTTTCATAGTAAAATTCTATCCATTAAAATTATATTATTCTCATGTTCCATGACTGTAATGAATGACCCACACCAACATAAAGCAAGTAACCCCACGTAAGTATTATCCCTAACCTAAGCTTCTCTCTTCTGCAGATATTTGGTAAAATTGCATTGGTTGATGGTACCTACATCAACAGGAACAACAACTTCCAAACATTCCCACAGGCAGTGCTGCTGTTATTCAGGTTGGTGATGTGCCTCTCCAGGTTGCAAAAAAATTTATTAAACAGCACTCGTTCTGTAACACCACTACTTTTCCATTCTCATGCCTTGTTACTGGATTTTAATGATCTCTACAAGTACAAAGTAATAGCATGCATGCAATAACATTTCCTGCAACCTTTGGACAAGAAATCAGAATATTATCTTACACACACACAATCACACAATGGCTGGGGCACCACTGAGAGGCGGTTTCAGATGTGACATTGTTTAAAATATGGAGACAATGGTCATTTTCAGACTGTCTGTCCTGGAACACATTGCACTGTTGTACATAGTAAAAGTGCTGCACATAGTTGTGTACTGAAAATAGACCTGGCTCCTCTGTCACCCTCTGCGCAGTGGAGCAATCAGTGAAGAAGGGTAAGAGTGTCGGATTGTCAGTGTTGGAAAGTACACGGTAATGGTCAGAGATGCTTGCAGGCATGCTTAAATAAGACAGACTTTTGGTTTGTCAGGGCTTTTGTTAGCCAAATGCAGATAATTGCTCTAATTGCAGATTATCATAAAGACTTTGTTGTGTAGGACTGAGCAAGCTACCTGAGCCACATTCAGCTCATCATTCAGTCAAAGTACCCTTGCATATAAAACAATTATAATTAATGATTAAAGCAGTCAACAAGAGGGCAATGTTAGACTGAGTAACAGAGGTGTGGTGTGATTTGATCTATTGTGCAGATGTGCAACAGGGGAGGCCTGGCATGAAGTGATGTTAGCTTGTATGTACGGGAAGAAGTGTGACCCCAAGTCTGACTATCTGCCTGGGGAAGAGTACACCTGTGGATCCAACTTTGCCATCATCTACTTCATGAGTTTCTACATGCTTTGTGCCTTTCTGGTAAAACAACCAACACATTTACACATGGAGTGTCTGAAAACTTTACAATTAACACTGTGTAATATGTATTTTATTAAATAGTTTTTACTCAGCTGTGTCATCAAATGGACTGTGGAGCCAAGCCTGCTTGCAGACTCCTCTCAGCATCAGCTGAACCTGTAGTGCAAAGGAGTGTTTTTTTATTTGTTTGGTTTTTTTTAGCATAGAGCAATGTGTGCGTTTAGAGTAATGTGCTCATTGGATGCAAAGGAAACTGGGCACCTGACACCCACCAGCTGATGGTGCACTAGGCAACTGCCGGGCTTGCCTATGCCTGAAAATTGGCCCTAATCAGGGTAATGTGTCAGTGAGATCTCATAAGCCTGCTATTTCATAAGCTAAGCTGTCATCACTTCAGGTATTATGACGAAGTAGATACTCCCATCCAGCAGATCAACTTCAATGTCTGAGACAAGTGCATAAAAGTATAACATGTCATTGTCTGTTGTTCCTAGTTGGTTTTATGACTATGGATTGGTCTGTGTATGCCTTCAGGCCGAGACACTTAGGCAATCAATTGAAGTGTGAGGCAGATTTAACTACAAATATTTCAGTAACAGGACAAGGCCTTGGCCACCACGGCAACAGACAAAAATGTCCAAAATCACAAATCACAAATGTCCAGTAAACACACATGTTGCCTGTGTCCTTCACAGATCATCAACCTATTTGTTGCTGTCATCATGGATAACTTTGACTACTTAACACGTGACTGGTCCATCCTTGGCCCCCAGCACTTGGATGAGTTCAAGAAAATCTGGGCTGAATATGACCCTGAGGCTACGTAAGTGTTTGTATTTAGTTCTAAGGAGTTCTTAGGAGTGTTAGTGAAATGTACTGTTTATCTTTGAGACCTGTGGCTGGAAGCACTACTGTGGTTCCAACAAAAATGGATCTGGATGGGAACCAGTGCACACTCATGTAGTTGGCCAGGGATACTTTTTTACCCTACGACACAGGAGAGGGTCCTGTTTTCTGCTCTACCACAAAAATGTCAATCATGGGTGAAGATGAGCAAGAGAAGAAAAGAAAATCACTCTAAACATGTCAACACACCTACAGTATGTCATCTAAAAGGTACAATAAAGCTATAACTGCAAAAATTAATAAATGAATAACTACAAGCGTGTAACCAGACTCATAAGCTACATTACAGAGAATGGCTGCATCTGTGTAAAACTTTTTCAAAAATTAGTCATATAAATCATAAATAAAACAAGTCCAGATACAAAAGAGCAGTCCTTATTAAGTCCTTTAACAGTCATCAAGTTATCTGTGATACAGAATGTGCTCTGTCATTTTAAATGTGAATATAGCCAATCGCAAAACTGTAGCCATGAACCTTTTTATGGTGATTTTGTCCAACAAAGTTGGGATTATAAAATAATGATCTGCAGCCCCACAGAATCGAGCTTTGACTACCTGTGGAAGTGCTTCTGAGATGTGCCATGAATTTTTTGATAAATACATAATTCAGTTCAATTCAATTTTATTTATATAGCGCCTTTCACAATCAAAATTGTCTCAAAGCGCTTCACAGAGACCCAGAGCAAGCACTTAAGGTGACAGTGGCAAGGAAAAACTCCCTTTTAACAGGAAGAAATCTTGAGCAGAACCTGGCTCATATGGGGGACCCTCCTG
>JBBMJY010000018.1:0-30891 GCA_037833715.1 Toxotes lorentzi | reverse complement strand
CCAATTTCTTCTATGGTTCCCTAGAAACAGGGGGTGGCACAACTTTCCCGCGGCACAAATCACCCCACTCTCCCCTACACACTTTTAAGCCTGCTGGCTTTGTATGTTCCCAGGCAACATAGCAATTTATAGCAGCATGTTAGCCTTCCCAGGATGTTTATCTGAATGAACTTCAACCAGCACAGCATATTTCTTATGAACAGAATGAAAAAAACATACTAATTGAAATGTAAAACTAACCAAGTTCTTGGGAACTGAAAACATAAGAACGAGAGCTCCAAATTAATCAGGGAGCAGGAGTCTATGCTGAGACCTTTGCCGGTGTAGCTCGTTTTGAACAAAACAAACTACGCAGTACACAGTAAACACAACTTTTTAAAAAAAAACATGAGAACATCCTTTGCTATGCTTCTTCTTACTTTTCTGTGCTTCTGCACAGATTACGATCTTGCAGGAATAGCAAGCTTATAAAAGCTACGTCAACCAAGATCAACCAAGATGGCGGCGCTCTGCTCAGCAGCGGCTGGACCGACTCGCGATAGTAACCCTGTTTTCTATGCTTTTTCTAAATATTCTCGGCGATATGTAGTATCGCCTTGTAATTGTAGTAAGTCGCTACTACAATTACAACTTTACAGTAAATATGGCAGTGTAGATGCGACGACAACGGAGCGTCTACGTAACCGTGGACTGCTACGCCAGGACGTCCCAAAGGCCGATGAAGGAGACACAAGCGGCGCTACAGGAAGCAGAAGCACGGATGCCGAGGGGGGCTAACAGCCAAGCTAAAGGCTAACCCGTGCAGGACCCCGCTACCGTCCATTCTCTTCGCCAACGTACGCTCCCTCGAAACAAAACTGGCAACTGGACCCCACAACAAGAAGGGAGGTGAGGGATTGCAGCGCCATCATCCTAACGGAGACGTGGTTACAACCATCCGTCCCAGATGCGGCCGTGAGCATGGAGGGGCTAACTGTTTTCTGGCTGGACAGGAGTCGTGAGCTGACTGGCAAATCCTGCGGCGGTGGTGTGTGTATCTACACCAACAACAGATGGCAACAACGGTACAGTTATCTCCACTCACTGCTCTCAAGACGTAGAGTTTCTGACTTTGAAATGCCGACCGTTTTACCTGCCCCGGGAATTCAGCAATGTCTACCTCACAGCTGTTTACATCCCCCCAGCGCTAACACCAGAGAGGCTCTGAACGTCCTCTACCGCTCAATCACCAACCTGCAAAACACACACCCTGTGGGAGTTTTCATCGTTGCCGGGGACTTTAATCAGGCCAACATGAAAACTGTTCTCCCTCATTTCCACCAATATGTCAATTTTGCAACCAGGGGGAAAAATACACTGGACCTGGCCTACAGCAACATCAAAGAGGCATTCAGAGCAATACCCCACCCCCACCTTGGCTCCTCTGACCACCTCTCCATCAGGCTTATCCCAGCATACAGGCCCCTTCTAATCAGAGAGAAGCTGTCTGTGAAGCAGGTGAGGGTCTGGCCTGAGGGAGCCATGGAAGCACTACAGGACTTTGAAAGCACAGACTGGGACATGTTCAGAGCAGCAGCAACATATGACCAGCACATCAGTGTGGAGGAGTACGTGATAACTGTAACAGGATACATACAGAAGTGCATGGAGGACGTCAGTATCATCAGGAACATCACAACCCGGGCCAACCACAAACCCTGGATGATCACAGAGGTGCGTGTTATGTTGAGAGCACGGAACAATGCTTTCAAATCTGGAGACTCAACGGCTCTAAGAACAGCCATAGCCAACCTCGACTGAGCCATCAGAGCAGCAAAGCGCGCGCACGGGCGGAAGATCCAGGAATGTTTCCACGACTCCACCAACACCCGGAATATGTGGAAGGGTATCCGGACCATCACAAACTACAGGGCAGCCCAGGCGCCCTGTAATGATGACACTGACTTCCTCAATGAACTGAACAAACATTTCGGCAGGTTTGAGGCACTGAATACGACACCAGCACAGAAGGCAGTGCCTCACCCAGACGAGCAGGCACTGAAGCTTGAAGCAGTTGCAGTCCGCAGGTCCTTAAAAAACATCAACACTCGGAAGGCTGCAGGACCAGACAAGATACCTGGTCGCTGCTTAGGGAGTGTGCTGACCAGCTGACCCCAGTTCTGACAGACATCTTCAACACCTCCCTGAATCAGGGAATTGTGCCATCTTGCTTCAAAACAGCCACAATTGTGCCAGTACCAAAAAACCTGCAGTTTCCTGTTTCTTGTACGTACCTCGTAAAAGCGAATGACAATAAAGTACCTGAATTTGAATCAAGGTAGCCCTGGCGTGGCCTGCACTCCACTGCCCTCTGCTGCCCTGTGCTGTCTGTGATGGAACACATATTTACCAAAATAAAAACCTTGGAGGACTCATTTATATCACTCTAAACATAAATAGTGTTACTCTTACAAAAATACAACATTAATTGAATTTAACCAAAAAAGTATCCCAGATTCTGTATGGTTCACATTTTCAATTACAATTTTTTTTTCTAAGGTCCAGGTTTTTCTTCAAGTGTATGTACACAGTTCATTCATAAAACCTTAATATAACTGCAAAGTTTTTCATTCAAGATGAAACATTTCCTAGTTGTGCAGACACCTAATTGCATTTGCACCTAATCAAGTCAGTTTTTGTGTATTTGTTTCTTTCCACTGATTTTAACCCTTTCACACATAGTGGTCACTACAGTGGACAGCTATTCAAAAGCCATTTTCTTGGATATGGATTTGTTTTGATGGTATAAAAATGTTCATTGAAATAATATACAGTTCATAAAGGGGGAGGTGGAAGGGGCTAAGGAGATGAGAGCAAGGAGCGGAATGAAAGAGTGAAGGGAGGTAGGAAACAGGAGTGAACTGTAGAATGAAATGAGAGTCAGATGCAAGGTTCAATGTTTATGCATTCAACTGAACAGTTATAATATGTCAAATATGTTTACAGTACTATAACAGCATATTTCTTTGCTTAAAAATCTCTGAACGTATGCTGTGGAAAAATCACTGAAAAAGTGAAGTTTAAAATTTTCTTTTCTTTTTTCCTTTTTTTTCATCCCCTAAGAGAAATAAAAACACTTAGGAAAAAAATCCCGGCTGAAGCTTTCATAATGCATGCAGGTTAAATGTGCCTGAGGTGGTCACTGTGCAGTGGCTATGGATTAACTGTGTGTAAGCTTAATTGCATAGCTTTTTCACCCTTTACATGCATCTCTGTTTTAACAGATGATGAGGTGACAGTGGGAAAGTTCTATGCCACTTTCCTAATCCAGGATTATTTCAGAAAATTGAAGAAGAGACAGGAAGAGTACTATGGCTACCGGCCAACCAAGAAAAGTGCTACCCATGAGATACAGGTAAGCAGTTTATGGTACCAGCATTTTTTTCATTTTCGTCATGCATTTGTGATATATTGCATTAACAATCACTCTTAAGTTTCCAAGTGCAATTTATTTTTGTACAGTCACAGCCACAATACTAAACCGATCCTAAAATCAGCCATTAAAAACGTAAAATTGATTAGCTCCATAAAAATACTTAAGAAATTTAGAGTATTGTGGTACCACTGACCCTAATGAAGATCATCAATTTTATTCAAGACAATTTTTATTAGGGTGCTTTGTGTCTATATAAAGCCAGCACATTTGAAAGTTCTTTAGATCAAAAATGGCTAAAACAAGGAACTTAACACAAGAAACACGCCTAAAGATAAAGATTCTCAACCAGGAAGGGTACAGCTGCTGCCAGAAAGTGCAGATGCAGTCCTTCAGCAGTTGGATACACACTGCAGAAATATAAACAAACAAACAGCTTGGAAGGCAAACCAAGATCTGGGCGTCCAAGAGTGTGTTCAGTGAGAAATGACCACGTCCTGATCCGGGAAAACCGCCGACTGACACCACGGGGGGTGGGGTGGGGGGGGGGGGCTGTTGAGCGTTGAGCATGTAAGACGTGTTTGCAAGAGCTCCGAAGGAATGTGACTGTTTTAATATGTTTTTTCACCTTTATTTTTTGACACCGAGAATTATTAACAACATACGAGCGACGCCCTTGCCCGACTCATTGTGGTGACATCTTGAAACCATGGCAAACCGCGGAAAACAATGTTTTCCTCACCGGAGCCTCCGCCCCACACCCAGAGATGGGGAATTCCCCCAAGCCTTCGTCATTTGATTCAATATGTTCCAACAACGCAACGAAATCCTGTGTAAAGCTGGAGCAGCCGCCCCTCTCTATTACAAAGGCAAACGAATCTCTGCGTTTCCAGATTACACTCCCTCGTGGCAAAAAAACAAGCTGCCTTTGCCAAAGTCAAAGGCAGTCATAGTACCAGCACTTTTCTTTTCTTTTTTTTTTTTTTTTTTTAAATTTGATAAAACTATTGTATTTATTTGCTGTTATTGTCAGTCCTGTGATACTGTGAAAAAGCTGGTTTACCAGTCATGGCTGTTGTTGTTAGGTATGTTGGACAATTCTTTGTTATGCAGCTTCATTTATACTTATAAGATGTCTTTTTATGTTTTATTATTATTACTTTTGTTATTATTTACTTACTTTTTTTATTTTCCTTTTCTGGCTAAGGTAATAGTAAGGTGCAGTTAGATGTATGCTTATCACAATCCTTATGGAGGAGTAAGTTCTTATTTTCTTGTTGGTTGATTTTGCTTCTCCAAGAGCCTATATAGGCCAGGCTATGGGCTTTATGGGGGTGGGGTGGGCTTTGCGCATCCTGTTTGGGGTGGTGCTTCTGCGAAATGTTCGGGGTGTTCTTTGTGTTTTTACCTCCAGCTGCTCTTTTTCTTTGCTTATTTAATATTATCACTTTTCCTTTTTTTTGTCACCTTTGTGCCCAGACTACTCATTGCAGTTTTTATTACTAGCTTTAACTTGTCATGTCTTCATCTTTGATAGGACAGGATCTCCAGTTTACCAGTTTTAACTGTCAAACGCAGTAAAGTTCTGCATCATCTCCATCAGCTAGGAGCCCGGGTCATCTTTTTACGAGAGACTCATCTCAAGAACTTAGATCATCAAAAACTGAAGAAGGGCTGGGTAGGCCAAATATACCATTCATCTTTCTCTGGCAAGGCTAGAGGGATGGCCATTCTTTTGCACAAATCTGTTCCTTTTATTTGCGACCAGATTATTCCGGACCCCAATGACAGATATATTATTGTTACTGGTGTAATTAAAAATGTCTGTGTTATATTAGCTAACGTTTATGCACCCAACTGTGATGACGATGCTTTCCTTAAGCGTTTCTTTTCTCTCCTCCCAGATATGTCATTGCACTATTTGATACTAGGTGGTGATTTTAATTGCTGGCTGAACTCTGAACTAGATCGCTCCTCATCGAAACCAGCTCCACTTTCACGGTCAGCCCAAATCATTCAGTCCTTTATGCAGGAGTTTTTCGTGTCTGACGCGTGGTATTTTCTTAATCCCTTAAAAAGAGAATACTCCTTCTTTTCAGCTGTGCATCGTACATTTACACGTATTGATCTCTTTCTAATTGATAATAGATTACTGTCATCCTTAACTTTGTGTAGATATGAGGCCATTGTTCTTTCTGACCACGCTCCGCTTCTAATGAATATTAAATTGTTTGCCCCGTCATCTGTACGTCCACATTGGCAACTAAACACACGTCCCCTCTCGAGTGACTGCTTCATTGACTTTGTATCAACACAGATTGACTTCTTTCTATCTACTAACAGAACACCAGGGATATCTGCTTCTCTTCTCTGGAAGTCACTGAAGGCTTTTATTAGGGGGGAGATTATTTCTTATATTTAAAATAAATTAAGGCAACATAAACTGCTTAATGCTCTCATGCAACAAATTTTGCAGCTTGACAGCATGTACTGCTTCCCCAAATCTATATAAAGAACGCCTTTCATTGCAAGCGGAATTTGATGTACTTATGACGCATCGTACAACTGAACTCATGTTGCAGTCTGGGGCGCAATTTTTTGAGCAAGGTGTTTAGGCTAACAAACTCCTTGCACACCAAATTCGTCAGGTAGCTGCTTCACGACAAATTTCCCAGATCCAGACAGACACAGGGGTAACGACAGATCCTGTGTCAACGGATGCTGACTTCGATGGGGTTTTTTTGCCAATCTTAATACGCCTATTATTAGTCCAGAAAGTGCTAATGACCTGGGGAAACCTGTCACGTTACCAGAGCTCAGTGCAGCTGTGCGGTCTCTTCAGTGTGGGAAGTGTCCAGGACCTGACGGCTACCCCTCTTAGTTCTTTGAAATTCTGGGAACAACTGGCGCCATTATTATTGGATGTGTATAATGAGGCTTTTGCTCTTGGAGCTCTTCCCCAAACCCTGAATCAGGCTATAATCTCTCTTCTGCTGAAGAAGGATAAAGATCCTCTTTCTTGCTCCTCATATCGCCCTATAAGTCTTTTGAATGATGATTTCAAACTATTATCCAAGTTCTAGCTTTGCGTCTTGAGACTTTTATGCCCACTGTGGTGGACCCGGATCAGACTGGGTTTATTCAGAACAGACACTCTTTTTCTAACATTAGGTGGCTTTTTAACATCATCTATAATAACTATCTATCTAATAGTACCCAGGAAGCGGTCATTTCACTGGATGCGGAAAAGGCTTTTGACCGTGTGGGATGGTGATATCTGTTCTACACGGTCAAAACATTTGGCCTTGGGGATGCTTTCTTATCCTGGATCAGGTTGCTTTATTCTAATCCACAAGCTTCAGTAAGGACCAACAATACATGGTCAAATTACTTTTCTCTTTATCGCTCAACAAGACAAGGGTGCACGCTAAGTCCTCTCTTAATTGAATTGGCCATCGAGCCTCTTGCGATCGCTCTTTATTCTAATCCATTTATTGTGGGCATACGGCATCGTGGTCTGGTTGCAAAAGTTTCACTTTATGCTGACAACGTGCTATGCTGACGACTTGGGTCTCTAGGTATAAGTTAAATTTGGGTAAAAGTGAGTTGTTTCCTATTACATCTGGCTGCTAGGGCCTTCCCCTTGCGTACATTTCCTTTTAAAATAGCTGACACTAGCTTTACATACTTGGGAATTCAGGTTACACATGAATTCGAAGATTTAAAGCTAAAGTTAATACAGGAGTAATATGATCTCTCTTGCTTATTCCAGTTAGTACTCTCGCTGCAGTATTTTGGATTGTCTGGAGGCTTTTTAGAGAGTTAACTGAACATCCTGATAATAGGGAATTACAGTAGTCCAGCCTAGAAGTAACAAATGCATAGACTATTTTTTCAGCATCACTCTGAGACAGAATATTCCTGATCTTACTCATACTGCGCAGGTGAAAGAAGGCGGTCCACGAGAAATACTGGAGGCTAAATTAATGCCATCCAGAGTAACTATATGATTAGATAAACTATTTCTGAGGTGTTTAGGACCAAACAAAATAACCTCAGTTTTGTCTGAATTCAGGAGAAGAAAGTTACAAGTCATCCAGGCCTTTATGTCTTTAAGACATGCCTGAAATAAGGCTAACTGATCTGTTTCATCTGGCTTCATAGATAAATATAGCTGGGTATCACCTGCATAGCAATGGAAATTTATTCCATGCTTTCTGATAATATTGCCTAGGGGAAGCATGTATAAGGCAAACAATACTGGTCCAAGCACAGAACCCTGCGGAACTCCATGACTAACTCTGGTATAAATGGATGAATCGTCATTAACATGAACAAACTGGAATCTATCTGATAGATATGATTTAAACCAACCTAGTGCTGTTCCTTTAATCCCAATGACATGCTCCAATCTTGCAAGGTTAAAGAGAAGGCTTTTTATGTAAAAGTTTGATAAGTGCAACCGTAAAAGCCTGTGGAACATATCCTGTTACTAAGGAGAGATTTATCTGATCTAATATGGAAGTGCCAGTCATCTTTAAGAAGTCTGGTTGGGATAGGATCCAAAAGACATATTGATGGTTTAGATTTAGTAACTATTGAAGTCAACTCAGCGAGGTCTATGGGAGAGAAACAGTCTAACAACAAATCAGGACTGGCAGACGTTTCTAAAGTTGCTGTTCTTGACACACCTACATCATTAATAGTTGTAGGCAGAGATGGATTCTATCTCTAATGTCTACTATTTTGTTGGTAAAGAAGCTCATAAAGTCATCACTAATGAGAGCTAGAGGAATGCACGGTTCAACAGAGCTATGGCTCTTTGTCAGCCTGGCTACAGTGCTGAAAAGAAACCTAGGGTTGTTCTTGTTTTCCTCTATTAATGAAGAATAATAGGCAGTCCTTGCCTTACGAAGGGCTTTTTTATACGTTATGAAGCTGTCTTTCCAGGCTAGGTGGAATTCCTCTAAATTAGTGGATAGCCACTTCCTTTCCAGCTTTCGTGATATCTGCTTTAAAGAACGTATTTGTGAATCATACCATATACACTGGCTCAGAGATACTCTTTACTGTCTCAAACTTGAGGAAATTAGAATGTCATTGCGGGGATCCTCTGATATTTTTACAAATATGGAGACCGTTGTTACAATTAGCAGGACAAGCAAAATTTTCTTCTACCCCAGACTAGCTTTATCTCCTTTATGTATATATTTATTTATTTTTGTTATTTACTCGTTTATGTTTTCATATGTTGTACTTTGGGCATTACATGGAGTGAACCAAATTCTGTTTTATAATATGTATATGTCGTAACACGAGTGGCTGGAGGTTGCTTGTGGGGGATTTGTTGTTTTCTAAAAGGAAAACAGTATATTTTATGTTTTTACATTGTGGATAACTTATGACTGTACGTATGACTGTACAATTTCTGAACAAAACCTAATAAAGTTTACAAAAAAAAAATCTTTGGTGGATTTTCAAAAGGTCTGTTTCAATGCAGAAACCAAAGAATTTGGAAGAATTAAAAACAGTAATTCAAGAAGAACTTGAGAAGATTACCCCTCAATGGTGTGAAAGGCTCGTGGAGAACATGCCAGCCAGGATTAAAGCGCTACTGCGTGCTAATGGCAGGAGTACTAAATATTAATTTTGTTATGTGATGGTGTATTTTTGTTCTGTTTTGAACACATTATTTGCCATTTGTTAACTTTGATACCGCCAATGTTGAGAACTGACATGTTGACACCATCAAGAATTTAGCTCTGCTATTTATTTTTCTTGATAACCTAAACTATTTTCTCTCTATTTTTCTGTTGTCACACAACTCTGCTGACCCCCCATCAAGCTGAGCTGCATGTTGTCTGTCTGTGGTCCTGGCTCCACCGACCTGCCGCTGTTTATTGTCGACAATTATCCATTTCTAACACATTACTATGCCTAATTTTCCATTCTGCTTAAGATACATTTTGATTAATATTATATGCTGACTGTAATGTAAACAGTTAACAATTATGACAGCTTTTTGCTTCTGTGCTCTGTTTACTATCATAACTGTAATCTGCTGAGCACACAGTATTCACTAACTGTTCTGTAATTATAATAAACGCTGGCCCTCTAACATTGTTTGCTTCCAACCCTGTATCATGTTTTATATGCTGAATGTCCTTCTCCTCCTCTCCTCCATTCCCAGCTGTCCTATCTCCCTCCTTTTCCTCCTTTCACCCAGCCCGGCCATCGGCAGGAAGGTCCCCCATATGAGCCAGGTTCTGCTCAAGGTTTCTTCTTGTTAGAAGGGAGTTTTTCCTTGCCACTGTCACCTTAAGTGCTTGCTCTGGGTCTCTGTAAAGCACTTTAAGACAGTTTTGATTGTGGAGGGCACTATAAAAATAAAATTGAATTGATTTGAAAATTCAGAATCGAGCCATGGTGTCAAACATACAGACATGCACATTGGGCCTAAATGAGTTTTGTTCTTGTTTCCTTTTCTAACCATGTCTTTTGTCTGTGTCCAGGCAGGGCTGAGGAATGTTGAGGAAGAGGCAGCTCCAGAGCTCCATAGGACTATTTCCGGAGACCTGATGACTGAGGAAGACATGGACCAAGCTACTGATGAAGCTGCTGCAGAAGGCATTTTCAGGGTAACAGGACAGGATGGAAAGATGAATGGATAAGTGGAGGGAGGGAAAGAAGTATTGAAGGAATGATACAAACAAACAGCAGTCTAGGAGGGCCTGAAATCTGGAAACAATGACAACCTGCTATTGGACTTTGAACGTTTATTCCTTCACAGCACTGAATAGCAGCCCTCCCACATCCACCACCCCAAATATTTTGGTAATATTTTAAAACAACTGTGAGTTTTTACGGGAGTGTATTTTTATTTTCTTTCTATTAAAAAATGGATGCAGACACCATGGTAGGAGATACTTAACCCCTATAATGAGTATAATGATAATGTAACGTAATTCCTGGCCAACCACAAGGAAGGCCTATCTTTTCAGCAATTATTTTACAGTAATTGCCCATATATGTCTGTCTCTATTTGGATTCGTTTCAGAATTGTTGGCAGACATACAGTTGCTAATTAGTCAGTCAAATTTTTGCATCTGTTGTCCAGTGAGCAATAATAATTCCTGACAAAGTAAAAACAAGGGGGTGAACAAAAAACATAAGGAATGATTCAAATATATTTGTTTTGACGTGTGTGTGTATGTGTTAACTATGAATATTGCCCACAACAACTGTACCATTGCCACTAAAACAGAGACAAGGTAGTCTTTTTGGATACCACTCGGACCCTTTCTCTGTTGAGAGCGAAGTAGCCAGTGCCAGCCAGGCCACTACCCAGCAGCCATTGCAGATGGAAGATGGCCTTATCAGCAATATAAATACCAGCAACAGCAATGCAAGTCACAGGTTTGTGTTCTCATGCCTTTGTTTATGTTTATTATTTATGTTATATTAGTAACTACTGCTACTAATACAAACCTTTCTAGTCGTACATTGTTTAAACCTGTAGTATAGCCTTGTCCTGAGTCTGCCATCTCTATCTTCTTATAGTAAGCACAAAGCGATGGTCATTTACAGGGGTATTAGGTTGTTCCAAAGTTGACCAAGTCTGCATCAGTACTGTCAACCATCCAGTTCCATATCTCAATCTTTCAATTGCAGCTTCAATGACTCAACAGTAAAACAAAGAAAACAAAATAATTAAACTTGCAATAACTGATTTTTTGGATCTTGGGGGCAGCGGAAAAAAGTTGTGAGCATAATTTATCATACATATTATCATCTGCCTGTAAATGCTGAATATGGTTCAATATGTTGAACCATATCAACATGATATATTCATATTCATTTAGAGTTGTTTTGGTGTCAACCTGCTGACCAGACCAATATTCATTTCAAAAAATAAATTAATTATAATATTAAGAAATAATAGTGTATAATATGTTATTACAATATGAAAAAACACACCTAATAATATATGTGCATCACAATCATTGCTAAATTCAGCCAAATGTAAAATGGGGTATGCCTTACCATCCGCTTGCCCACAGGGCAGGCAGGCAGGCTCATTGGGGATGGTGTGCCACTGGGGGCAAGCAGTCAGGGACTTTACAGAGGCACAAGACTAGGCCAGACAGGCTGAGGAACCAGCAATGGCAAGGCTGGAGCTGGTGGATGGATCAGCCCAGTGGTGCGCTCATCTGCAGCTAGAGCATGAGTCACCAGGCAGAGTAGAGGAAGTGGCTGCAGGGCTGGTGTTTTCAGCCTGGTGTTGGTCTCTGTCTTTTCTGGAAAGACTTTGGGCCTCCAGTGCTGCAGCACAGTCCTCGATAAAGACTTCTCCCGTACTGTGTTCCTCCCAATGTCAGTGGATTGGACTAGGTCTGCTGTTATCTGGCCTGATGCTACCAGGGGATGGGTGACACAGGTATAGGGAGGTCAGATGAATTCTGGGGACTGGGGACAGGGCGTGAGCTCAAAAGATGGGGATAGGGAGTGTTGTATGTACATGTTATAACTAAACAGTTACATGATATCAGAGTCACTACTGTTTGTTGTGAACTCCAAACATAATCATGATGACATGAAGTTATGAAATGTAGACATGATATCTACATTTCTTTAACTTAAATGTCGAAGCACAGGACACCATTTTGGCGATTCACTTGATGAGTTTTGCTGGCTTGCATGTTTTCCTGAAACGATATTATATCACAGTTTCATTTTTCTCCCTTTCTTTTCTCAGGCTTTATTAGCAGAGAAGATTACCATCGATGTCTGTATACTTCAAAGCCATGACCTTTGACTTCAGGAACATAGAAGATTGCAAGAGCTCAACTGAGAGCGACATTTTTTGACAACTAGAAGAACATGGAGAATCAACTCTTTCACAGAGAAAATTGGGTGATATTAAGTGTGATATTAAAAGGGACAAAAAGAAGTCTGCACTGTTCATTAAACCATGGCATGAGATTCATTAAGACAAACACTAGCAGAATCAGTACCTTTCTCTCAGCTGTCGCTTCTGAGTGCAGGGAGAGAATTTTATGCTATTTTTGTAACAAGGTCACAAAAGTAGCTAGGTAGCATACCAGAATTAAAACTTTCTCTCAAATCCCCTGTTTTTGATATTGAGATCACCAGTAATACAACCTAGGGGTAACATCCTCATAGCCTAATAGTGTCAATATACATACGATCAAGAGGTCTACCAAGAGGTAAAGAAGTAAAGGAACCTATGACCTAAGACAAAGGTCATAGGTGCAAACAAGCCCAAACACCCCAGTTCAGTGGTGACCTGAAATGGGCAGACCTTGTGTGATTAGCTTCGTTACTGAAACAGTTTAGGGAAAATGTTAAAAAGCAGAAAGAGGGAAAATGAACTGAAATTCAGATTCAATTCAATTCAGTTCTTTATATTATTTAGTTATTCATATAGCGCCTTTCACAATCAAAATTGTCTCAAGGCACTTTACAGAAACCCAGAGCCTGACCCCAGAGCAAGCACTTAAGGCGACAGTGGCAAAAAAAACTCTTAACTTTTAACAGGAAAAAACCTTGTGCAGAACCTGGCTCATATTGGGGGGGTGACAGGGAAAGAGCTCAGAAAAGGACTCACATGCATGACTCCAGGACACAGGGATAGGAGGCAAAGGCTGGTCTTTAATACAAACAATGTCGGTACACAGGAAGGCAGTCCAAAATCTGGCAGAGGTATCCAAATCATGAGGCAAAAAGGCAAAAACCACAAGGAGAACAAACCAGGACACAAGGAACAAATGCTGGACTCTACAGACAAAGAGGCAGACAAGACTTAAATACACTAGGGGGCGGGAAGAACAGTTAAACACAGGTGAAACCCATACAGGCAGGGCAGGTAATCAGAACTGGAGGGAAAACCCCAGAAGGCAGGAAGTTAATTTAGAACTAAACAGGCAGGAAAGATTTCAAAATAAGGCATGAACCAAACATAAAAAGCAACACAAGGGAACAGTCATCAGACCGAACTTAAGGGCTAGACGTGACAGGGGGACCTTCCTGCCAATGGCCGGGCTGGGTGAAAGGAGGAAAAGGAGGAAGATAGGACAGCAGGGAACAGAGGAGACGAGGAGAAGGACATGCAGCATAAAAAACATGATACAAACAGGGTTTGAAGTAGATAAAGTTAGAGGGCCAGCTTTCAAATTACAGAATAGTTTGTGGATACTGTGTGCTCAGCAGATTACCGTTATGCTAATAAACAGAGCACAGAAGCAAAAATCTGTCATAATTGGTAATTAGTGACATTACAGTTGGCATAGTATATTAATACAAAATGTATCTTAAGCAGAGTGGAAAATTAAGCATAGTAATGTGTTAGAAATGGATAATTGTAGACAAAGAAATGGATAATTGTAGATAAAATTGTAGATAAAATCAGTGGTTAAGTGAAATTCATCCATCCATTATCTATACCACTTACTTACCCTCTTAAGGGCCACTGGGGTGTGTCTACAATTTCAGTCTCCTCATCAATTCACTCCCACTTAACTATAGGTCTTGCATCATTACCATTTGTCACTATTTGCAGTTTGCAATACAGTTTCTGGAAGCCTTTGATTACACATCTTAAGATCATGAGAAGCAACATTACTGCAACACTTATGAAAAGATTAGTTATCCACATTGGTAATAGATTTCTAATCACTAAATCACTTCATGACCAGTTAGAAAAACCTTTTGCAAGTGGTCAGTTATATACAGTACCAGTCAAAAGTTTGGACACACCTTCTCATTCAGTGTTTTTTCTTTATTTTTATTACTTTCTACATTGTAGATTCATACTGAAGGCATCAAAACTATAAAGGTACACATATGGAATTATGTTTAACAAAAAAGTGTTAAACCAACCAGAATATGTTTTATATTTTAGATTCTTCGAAGTAGCCACTTTTTGCTTTGATTTGACAGCTTTGCACACTGGTTTTCCAACAGTTTTTAAGGAGTTTCCAGAGGTGCTGAGCACTTGTTGGCTGTTTTGCCTTCACTCTGCAGTCCAACTCATCCCAAACCACCTCAGTTGGGTTTAGATCAGGTGATTGTGAAGGCTAGGTCATCTGACGCAGCACTCCATCACTCTCCTTCTTGGTCCTTACATAGCCTGGAGGTGTGTTTGGGGTCATTGTCCTGTTGAAAAACAACTGCCGGTCCAACTAAGAGCAAACCAGATGGGATGGCATGTCGCTGCAGAATGCTGTGGTAGCCATGCTGGTTAAGTGTGCCTTGAATTTTAAATAAATCACCAACAGTGTCAATCCAACAGTGTCAATCTCAAATTTGGACTCATCAGATCAAAGTACAGATTTCCACTGGTCTAATGCCCATTCCTTGTGTTTCTTGGCCCAAACAATTCTCTTTTACTTGTTGTTCTTCCTCAGCAGTGGTTTCTTTGCAGCAATTCGACCATGAAGGCCTGATTCACGCAGTCTCCTCTGAACAGCTGATTTTGAGGTGTGTCTGCTACTTGAACTCTGTGAAGCATTTATATCTAATCTGAGGTGCTGTTAATTTGCGGTTTCTGAGGCTGGTAACTCTGATGAACTTCTCCTCTGCAGCAGAGGTAACTCTTGGTCTTCCATTCCTGGGGCGGCCCTCATAAGAACCAGGTTGATCATAGCGTTTGATGGTTTTTCAGGACACATTCAACATTCTTGAAATCTTCTGGATTGACTGACCTTCATGTCTAAAAGTAATGGTGGACTGTTGTTTCTCTTTACTTAGCTGAGTGGTTATTGCAATAATATGGATTATAACAGTAGTCAGATAGGGCTATTAACTGTGTACCAACCCTACTTCTGCAAAACAAAACTGATGGTCTCAAACACATTAAGAAGGCAAAAAATTCAACAAATAAACTCTTGACAAGGCACAGCTGTTAATTGAAAACCATTCCAGGTGACTACCTCATGAAACTGATTGAGAGAATGCCAAGAATGTGCAAAGCAAAAGGTGGCTACTTCGAAGACTCTAAAATATAAAACATATTCTGGTTGGTTAACTACATAATTCCATATGTGTTCCTTCATAGTTTTGATGTCTTCAGTATGAATCTACAATGTAGAAAGTAATAAACATAAAGAAAAAACACTGAATGAGTAGGTGTGTCCAAACTCGGCTCTTGAAATGAAATACAACATTTATCTCCTCTCAGGAAACATACACCACCTTTGTTCCGCTAAGGTAAAATTCAGGGTTGTTCTGTTTTGCATAGTTACTTAGGTATTAGCATGCATCTTAGAAGTCAAGCTCTGAAATCCTTCAGTAGTAAGATCAGTGTTTCTCAGGCCATGCTTCTACTCTACGATTACATCATCTCCTCCACCTGGGGCAACAAGTCGCTCCCAACCTGAAGGGAGCAGAGAACCCTGATCTTAAACCTGGAGGTGTTCAGTCTCATCCCACCCTCTTGCATGCTAAAGGTTGAAGGGTTGAAGAGCTGATGCACTGTTCCACGACCAGAATGGATTCCACATTGTTCCTCCTGGAGTTGTAGCCTTCTATCCAGCACCTTCACAAAATCTTTCCCATGGAGGCTGAGCAGTGTTCCTGCAGCGTTTGGTTTTGATAATGCCAAAAAAGGTTACTTCCCACACCTATTCAACACAGTGGAAAATCAACATTCGTACCCAGAACCACACTTTCACAGGTATGACAACATGTCTGACAAAGGCAGATTAGAGTTCATGCAGTGGAATAATAAAGTGCACTGCACTGAGTTTACTCAGTGTACAGTGAAGCATTCTTGGAGTGTACTAAATATGACCCCTTTGACTACACCACACTTACTTCATGTTGCACTGCAAAATTCCTACACTCTGACACACTGGCGTTAACAAATGATGGTGCATAAACCAGCCATGAAGTGTCTAGTGGTTAGAGCATGAGGCTTTTAAAAGCAAATAAATTAGGCATTTCCTAAATCATGGAGATGAACAAAAATTCCATATTAATTCCATATTCTGTTGATGATTTTTGTGAGCATGACAATATAAGCACTAAGTTATGTAAGCAGTAAGTTTGCTGATTGTTTCTGGCACGGCTGTTCAAAGTGGTACAGTCTGGGGCAAGGAAAAATGTGTAAACAATATGGCATTCTGCTTTCGTAACAGACAGTTAAGCAGTTTTTGACCATGGCCTTGCATCTATCTGTTCATTTACAGGTGTTTTCAATTTTCCAATTCAATTCAATTCAATTTTATTTATATAGCGCCTTCCATAATCAAAATTGTCTCAAATTGTCTCACTTTACAGAGACCCAGAGCCTGACCCCAGAGCAAACACTTAAGGTCACAGTGGAAAGAAAAAACATCCCTTTTAACAGGAAGAAACCTTGAGCAGAACCTTGCTCATATGGGGGACCCTTCTGTCGATGGCTAGGCTGGGTGAAAGGAGGAAAAGGAGGAAGATAGGACAGCTGGGAATGGAGGAGAGGAGGAGAACGACATGCAGCATATAAAATAAAATAAACTGTTTGTTATTGTGTTTGAATGCAGACAAAAAAGAACAACATTTATTGTAGAAAACTGACTTCCCAATGACATAATGACCAAATAATGGCATTTCTGAATAAATAAGTATGCCAATAAACCTGTAAATAAAGGGAGAGATAACCAGGCAATAAATAACTGAGGCTTCATAGGGTTAAAAGGGCACCATTTCTTCTCTTTATTTTGCCAAAGTTATGATGATATGAAGAATTACAGCCAAACTTATTAGTATTTTTTGTATAACAGATTCTGATCTGTTATACAAAAAATACTAATAAGTTTGGCTGTGTGTTATGTGAAAAAGGTTGCTTCTAAGGTTGAATCCAGAGAGATTATGCCTCACCTCAGTTCCCTTTTTCATCTCTTTGTTTTGGCTGGAAATCAAAAAAAAAAAAAAGACTAAATAAATCTGCTGAATCTACTGTACACTACTTACCCAGCCCCCACCAGCCCCCAAAAAGCAGACTGACAGTTAGTAACTAGCTAATGAAGACCATGGACCATTGTAACAGCTGATTTGTTCATCAGTGGCACAGGAGCCTGACTCCAAATGAATGATAATGTAATGTGTAAATAGATGTGTAAATAGACAAGTGTTTGCAAACCGTGACAGTGCCTGCCTTATTATGCCTTACTAATGGAAAGGTGTGGTGGGCGCCAGCCAAATTTGTGACACCTGGGCTGGTTGGAACCAGGGTATAAAAACCCCGCCCACACCGACTTCACTCTCTCCTTTTTTCTCTCCACAGCCTACATTGGCCGACATTGGTACACTTTTTCTTTTCTTTTCTTTTCTTTTGTGACCTGAACAACACCCCACATTTCATAATGCTCATTCATGCACACTTATGCTACTGACTAAACTGATGTTCACACCCTATACTTGTATATATTTTTGAGTTGTTCATTTGGTTTAAGTATAATAAATTTACACATATTATTTCTCATGTGTCTTTTCCAAATTTGTCATGGCCTAAGAGCCGGGTTATGACAAAACACATAAGCCATATATGACTTTATAAGACAAAGAAATCATGCACTGCATGTCTCATGATGTTTTTAAATGCTTTTTCTACAAATTCTACAATTCTCTGGCAACAGACTAAACAGTGGCTTTGAATGTTTAGGCAAAGCAGTGGGTGTTTAAAGTTACACTCAAAACCCATATAATTCTACCCACATTAACAGGATTCACACAAAATAGACATTACAGATGAACAGCTTCTATTCTTGCATTATTTCCATCTACTGGAGCCTGAACTATGGTGCGTGGCAGCTGTCAGTGACTGCCCACAGGTAGGCGTGGTAGGCAGATGTAGGCCTGGGCAAATAGGTTGATGTTTAGGGGGTTGCCATCCAGACGGATGTCCTCCAGATTATGGCGGATGAAGTTGCGATCGTGGCTGTTACAGAAAGTGTCCTCGTGCAGAGACTGGATGTTGTTGTCCTGATTGTGAAGAAGAAAGTTAACAGTTGATGTTTTAACACTGAAAAGTGTTCAACATTTATGGATGGTTGGGGATGACTACGCTGTTTAATCAGTATTATGTCAAAAGGATGGATCACAGGAGGCAGTGGTTCTTACCACAAGAAGTGCGGATGTGGGGATTGGGGATTTAAAGATTTTGTGCATTTCATTAGACTTAAGTTTGGTATTTGGATATCTTTGGGTGTTTATTTTAATTTAAAGACTAATTGTCCTGTTTTGATTCTTTTGTGGTTAGTTAGTGTAATAATAGTAATGTACTTACTTTGGCTAGGTACTTTATCATAGCCTGACTTTAGGTCTGTTTATTTATTGATCTCTTATATGGGCCCAGAACTTTATTGCTTCTTTTTTGTAAATTTATCTTTCTAGTTTTTGGGTTTTAAAAAATAAAATATAAAATTAAACATGCTCTCCGGCTCTCTAAGTGGATGCATGTGGTGATTTTCACGACTGCCAATCTCTACGCTTATTTTGCATTGCAGGTACACGTTTCATCATCAAAGTATGCTGGTATGATTTGTCACTGTCAGCTATGCATAAAGCTAGTGACACCTAGTGAGTTCAACTGTGCACATGCTACTGCAAGCCTAACAACAGGAGGCAGCATTGTCTAGCCTGCCGAAAAAGCAAAGAAAGAAGAAAAGTTCGACCAATCATATCGCTGGTTCATTTTCTCAAATATGAAGCGGATGCGATTGACAAATGACAAACATTTAACAATAGCTTAATTACGTAATTTGCAAGCTAGCTTGCTTTTTTGAAGTTATATTGTCCGTGTCTCGCAGGTTGTCAAACGTGACTTTCCATAATACTGTATCCATAACAGCTAAACCCGTAGCCGTAATAAGAGGAGCAGGTCATGATGGGATGAAAAAAAGCAAGTGCATGTGCTTCAGAAATAGTGTTACCTAGAAAGTGTGTGTGTGTTATGTGTACCTTGCAGTTAAAGCAAACATGACATCAGATCAGAACACTGAGAGGGAGAGAGAGCACCGGACCTAACAAGAAAGCAAGTCCATGCCCTCAGAAGTTTCTCACACAGTATCAGGCAGGTCTGTGGCCATGCCTGTGCCCTTAAAAACAGCCAAATCATGCATTTTGCACATTGTGCAATAATGAGTTTGACGTCAGCCACCAACGAGCTTCTGTTAATTATGTATCTAAAACTCTTGTTACTAAGGCTTACGTTTCTTATTATTTCAATAGGCTAAATTTTTTTTCATTAGGTCTATGGGATTTTTTATTGATTACAACAATGTAAACCATGTAAAAATGTGAAAACATGTTACAATATACAATAACGGTTTCTACTTCCACAAAGAATGCAGTTCACTCATGCTTATCAGTTTGTACAAACACATATCATGTAATGAAAATATTAATCATTAATCATCATTTTAGGATAAGCAAAGTGGTGCCAAAACATGTGACCTAAGAATCATTACTGGTACTCACACTATTTTCCCAAGGTTTGCAGGTCTGTCATTAAAGCTATTTTTGACTGCAATTTGTGCAATACTAGTTTATATATTATATTATTGTTTTTTATTGAGATGTGACCTATCTGGTTACCAGGCTGAAAACTACATCACCTTCTGGAGACAGTAATGAAGAAGCATGACATGCTTGTGCTTGTACCTGCAGGTGTAACACTCTCAGGCTCAGTGGCAGTGGTGTAGGAATGTAATCCAGGCTGTTGCCAGACAGATAGAGGTATTCCAACTGGTTCATATCCTGCTTGGACAAAAAAGAAATGGGAATACTCACATAACAACATTGTAATACATGAAGTATCCACAAGAGGGACGCCCGCACCCACTGTGTATCAGCTACCTATATATTGAATTCACTGTGTGAATTTTTTATTCTAAGCATATGTCCACGATATTTACCTTGAATCCCTCAGAATGCACTCCATGACTGATCAGCTTGTTGTTGCGTAGATCTATGCGTTTCATCGTGACTGGCAATCCAGGCATGACCTTCATGTTGTTATCAGCCAGCAGCAACTCCTGGAGCTGTGTCAGAGAGCGGAACACATCCTCATCCATCTCTGAGATCTGGTTCCCTGTTAGATCAATGGACTGGAGCTTATCTGTAAGATAAAAAACAAAAACAAAAACAAAAATTGACATTGGCCAATATATGCCATTTATCTGTACAGTTGATTTGAGTGTATGCAAAATGTGGTTCCTCACTGAGATTGATAAAGTCTGTGTTCTTGACATGCCGGATGTTGTTGAAGCGGCAATAGAAATGGGTGGTGTCTTTGGGCAGGGGTGGAATCTGATCCAGGCCCATGTCATCACAGTACACACTCCCGCCAATGCACACACACAGCAGGCAGGTAGGCATACCTGCACACAAACAGAGGGCAGACATTTAACACATGTATGCAGAGACAAATAGCCACAGGTAATTAAACAAATATTGAAGACTGCTTTGGTGACAGTAGATTAAACACTTAAATGATGCAGATCACCTACCCAGGCCTGTCTCAGGGCCAAAGAGTCCTGGTGCCTTGAAATCCAAGGAGACAGGAGCTGGAGAGAGGGTGGGCAGGGTCACCTCCTCCTCATAGTGTTGAGCTGTAGGCTGGGTGGCTGGTGAGGGGGTGTCTGGTGCTACAGTGCCCACCTCAATCTGTTCTCCCTGGGCAATAAAAAAAGAGGGAGATAAATAGAGTTAAAATCAGATTTTTATTTTCAACAAGCATGGCTGGTATTGTCCTCATGGCAAAATGTGGTCCTGGAGACACCTACTGTAGTGGGAACTACTGAAGATGCAGATTTTACAGTCTATCTGTTGACAGATTTTGTCACAAAACTGTACAAGTGTGCAGTTGAGATCAAAATGATTCCAGAGTTCAAAGATGGCTGTGAGTGCTGCAGTGAAGTGGAGGGAATTTCCATTTTACCCATTGGCTGTTACAAGCTATTTATAGTACAACAACCAATGAGAATGATCTAATGATAAAGTGAAGTGAGAGTTTGCCAGTCAACCATGTACTCAAGACATAGTTGACATGGACCGGAATGTCTCCATCATGAGCTGCAGGCTCTCAGGTGAGCTCTGATGACAGACACATGAGCTGCCGGGTCTCTGGTGAGCTCTGATGCCACAGACGGGTGAGCTCTGGTGACTTAGGCCGGTGATGTCTTGATGTCACAAACACACGGAAAGGTGAACTGCAGGCTCACTAGATTTAGTTGGATGAGGCAGGACACTGCCAACAGAGTTTTATACATTTGTGTTTTTGAAACATTTCTTGAAGATCTATCAGGTCAAGATTTCTATTAACTGATCACCTGGTGGTTTTTGGAGCACACAACATCTCCTAGGTGTTTAAATTAAAATACAAATGAACTTTCAAGCCGCCTTGTTGGTACCGCAGGGCACCGCTTAATCCATTAGGGTCGAGGGGAGCTGGAGCCTATCCCAGGTGACTACGGGCGAGAGGCGGGGTACATCCTGGACTGGTCGCCAGTCAATCGCAGGGCTAACACAAGGACAAACAACCACACACGCACACCTATGGGCAATTTAGTTTAGCCAATTAACCTAGTGTGCATGTTTTTGGGATTGTGGGAGGAAGCTGGAGTACCTGGAGAAAACCCACGCAGGCACAAGGAGAACATGCAAACTCTGCACAGAGCTGCCTTGCTGTGAGGTGACAGTGCTAACCACTGCACCACCGTGCCGCCCCTTTTGTGGACAAACAGAACAAGCTAAATAAGACCTGGAGGTGGTTCTTCGCTGTGTGACAGCTTCACATCCCTCCTACTCCCCTTTCAAAGCCTCTTTGGGTTATCCCCCCACCAGGATTACAATTAATCTTGAAAGGGAAATGTGTGTACCAATAGTCCATGGTAGTCCAGTAGTTGAGAACCCATACATTTCAGAAAAAAAGTAAGGGGACCATTAAAGTCATTTGGATACATCATCTGGAAACCATGACTGACTGAAGTGAAATATCTCAACATCTACTGACGTGACTGGTACAAAGTCTTATACAGATAAGATAAGTACCAGTCACATCAGTAGATGTTGAGATATTTCACTGGATGGTAACTGTTGGTGATCCTATAGGAAAGGTGAGGGGATCACGATTCATCCTCTGGGACCACAAATATGTATACAAAATTTCATGGCAATCCATAGTTCTTAAGATTTTTCACTACACACCAAAGTGACGGGCCAACTGACCCACATATCAGCTGTCATGGAATACTGTGAGGGTGGGGGAGCTAGGCAGTAAGGGGTAGGGGACAGTGTTGCGGATCAGGGTGCTAATTTTTTTTAATTTGTGAAAGAAACAGTTTCAAGCTAAAACAGGATGTAAAGTTGCTCTTAAAGCAAGCATTCTTGACTTTTTCTGACTGATATTCAATTCAGTTGTCTTCTTGGGGGAATGTCATGTCATGTCAACGTCTGGGTCCAGACGCAGTTCGCAGGGGTAACTGCTTCCCAGTCCACAATGCACCGAAGTCCTACGGCACCTCCCACAGGTGGTGGGCCCATGGGAGGCAGTGCCCCACTCTGGGAGACAAACCCACGACCCCAAGAGACTGAGTCCCATGCTCTAACAACTGAGCTAACCGGGTGGCTTATTAGGGGGATGTTAACTATTAAAATATGTATATAGAGATCCAGTGATTTTTACAAACATGCGGAGGAGGTTGCAGTATTTTTTTTCATCCCTGAGTAATATTGGTAAATCTTCCTTGTAGGGGTAGTATGTAGCCCCTTTCAACCACCAAAAACCACCACACACAGGGCAACCTGTGTGTAACCTGTAAAACTCAGGACATAAAAGAGTCCTCAAGTCCCCTGATGTTGCTTATAAACTTTAATAATTGAAGATGAGCAACATTTTGTTAAGGTCATTTCTTCTTTCATTTGGCAGTAACATATCAAGGTGAATGAGGCTGATTTCCCCACAACACAAGAGAGGGCACCTCTCTGTCTGAAGTATTAATACTATTAATATACCATAATACTAATTACAGAGATGAACTACTAATATCATGTGTTCCATCCATCTCTCCCCCTCACCTCTTGGTCCAAGTCATCATAATCATAATTGTCTCCATAAATGTTGATGTCCAGGTTGTCCCATTCTGTTTCACTGTTCAGGTCGTAGTTCTCGATGCCAAAAGCTTCATCATCTGGCTCACCTGGAGGGGTTGCAATGCCAGGGCAGGGGCTAAGGAAGACCAGGACCAAGACAAGAGCCACCATCAGAGATTGCAGAGACATCTTCAGCTCAAACACGGAGACTACCTGCTGACATCAAGAGGAGAGAATGAAGGGTTCCATATACCAGTGTCAATGTGATATATAAATATACAATATAAGCAAATAAATGAATATGTAAAAAAGATCAATGGCAAAAGATACTAACTGCACTGTTTAATAAATAAACGTGGAAAATCAAAATGATTGAAAAATTCTGAGAAGGTTTTCTTTTGGTGTCTAGTCAAAATGTTTAAGAGGTGTTGCCTTAGGCGGGTGCACATGAGCTCAGTAAAATCCAGGCTACAACCATGTTCTCAGAGGTAATTCATTAAATGGTCCATGCACAAAGCTGAGAATTTTGCAAATGTTCAGACAAGTAGGAAGGTCTTTGCTACTGTTCAGTAGCAAAGACCTTCCTACTTGTTAAAAACTACTGCTCATTAAACCTGATTGTGAAAAATTCCCAGTCTTCTTTTCTGAGTGAGTTAACATTATTAGAAGTGAAATTGTTTCTGGGATTTGTGATTTCGATCTTGTGCTATCAAGTTTGACTGGTTTTCTGTTGGTATCTCGGAAGAAAGTGGTTCATACCCAAATGATTTATATGAGTTTCAAATATCAGTTTGAGAAATTCCACTCTGGTTTTAGGTCTTCACACAGAAGTCCTACTTGACCTTAGGCTGGGCCTTACCTCACCTGTGCATGATAGTCTTGAATGTCTTGGTTTTGATTTTGGAGCTGTTAACAGGTTAGAGCAGCCACACAGCACAACCATTTTTTTTGTGTGTGTAATCTTTTCTCAGTTCACATGGTTCCTCTTGGTCACAGAAGTATTAGCTACAACACATAGTTTCTTTTTCAGGCAGATGAAAGACAATTATATTTCTTTCAACCCTATTCTTGTACCACAACCAGTTGAGCCCACTATGAACCAAGTTCTGGTTCAAGGTTTCTACCTGTTAAAAGGAGTTTTTCCTCACTATTGTCACCAAGTGCTGCTCATGGGGGAAATGTTGGGTCTCTCTAAATGATATTATCAAGAGTACGTTTAGACCTGCTCTATATGAAAAGTCCCTTGAAATAACTTCTGCCTGGCTCCCCTCCCTGATTAATGAGCCAAAGCATTGTTGGGTGTTTGGTCAGAATGCCAGAGGAATGTTTGCTTTGAAAACTGACAGGACTGCGTGATTTCTGTCCTGCTGGGACAATTTTGCAGATGTTGCAGGGTGCAGAGTTCTGTTAAGAGAACTGTGGTGATACTGTTATATCCTGTCATAAATGGACTGATTATTTTTATGCTACTGACTAATGGTAGCCATCAGGACCACTAACTCACTCACCCTGCAGACTGGAATTGCAGATCTACTACCTACAATTTTACACATAAATGTAAAGTCCACACTGCTGAGCTAGAGCATGCAATACACAATTCTTCATGAAAGTATTGTCTGTATGAAAAACTGGAACAGTTCTTAATCTTGAACTGTTTCGATTACAGCAGTGATTAAACCAGCCACAACAAATGAGACAAATATCTGAAATAAAGCAGTATTCATTTGTTTTTTATGTGAATTATCTTGCTTTCATCCAGGAACAATGCAGTTACAGCAGATCATCATCGCTACCACTGAGTCTGAAGCGACTCAGTACTTGATTAAACATGATCTTCACCTGCCTGAATAAAATCAGGAGATCAAATGGCTTGCCAGTAATTGCAGAGAACTTACTGCTTTGTTTCTTCTGGACTCTCCTAAAGACTCCACAAAACTTCAGTTCCTTCTTCTTCTCCTTCTGCTGTTAATGGTTTGTTTCATGTCCTGAGGGCTCTCAGACTGGTTCCAGAGTCCCTGCGAGGGCCCCCTGTTGTTCACTTGGCCTCAGATTGGCTTGTGGACAATGCCTCCTTATGCTGGTGAGAGAGAAGGGGAATGACGTGGCAGAGAGAGGGGGGTTGCAGGTCATTTCAGTCAGTGTGTACTCAGCTGTCGCCAGTGTCCCCTTTAACACACACACACACACACACACACACACACACACACACACACACACACACACACAATTCCTGTTGGAAACACTGCAGGATTGGACGAACTATTTAGCTTCAGTAGCAAACAAAAAAAAAAAAACTCCAAATCCCAAATCCATATGTTTTGATACTCAGCTATGAACTATGGAACAACATATCAATACTAGGCACGTCCTCCCTGTGTTTTCAAAACAAGTTCAGTTCTTTGTGGTATGGAAGCTTCCTTTGAGATTCTGCTCCATGTTGACATGATTGCATCACATCATTTCTGCAGATCATTCATGCTGCCAATCTCCTGTTCTACCACATCCCAAAGGTGTTCTACTGGATTCAGATCTGGAGACTGGGGGAGGCCACTATAGTTCACAAAACTCACTGTCATGTTAATGAGATAAATTTTACTTACTTGTGACATAGAGCATCATCATGCTGGAAATATTCAAAGTGAGCCAAGAAAACAGATTTCTATTCTTGTTTGAGAAGGGTGGAGCTTGACATGGAACCTGACGTGGAACCTGGTGTAATCTCTGTTGCCCATCCTCCTTAAGGTTGTGTGTGTGCATGCATGTATATATTTAAGTCTATATGCACACAGACAAATTGAAAACCTGAATGAATGGCAGGAGAAACATAAAGATTCTTCCAGTGAACATTCCATTATGCTCTGTGGCATATATAAAAACTGTGAGCAGGCCCAGTTGATTCTGATTTTTTCATCCAAGTGACTAAGTGAAAGACATCAGTAAACAGGGTCAGACACTGTGGTCCACAGAGCTCATTTGATGACCATAATGTTTATGCATTAGTGTGAAATGTAAGGACAAACAGAAGAGTAGCTCTTCCTCAGGTGACTGAGGATGTCACTGCAGGATGAGCTCAGACTGTGACAGAAACAACAGTCCATCCACAGTTACATAGAGAGGGATGTTATAGTTGGACTGCAAACCCCTCATTATAAAGACGAATAAACATCTGAGACTTCAGTGGTGCAAAAACAAGAGACACTGGTCTATAGAAATGTAGAAAAAAAAAAGTGATATGAGTCATTCTTCATCATTTGCACATACACCAAGAGAACGGTACAGGCCTGAATACTTGACCCCCTACAGTGAGGGAATATGGTGACTCTGCTATGCTGTGGGGGACATTTTACTGGTGGTTTGCCCCTTTAAACGCAAAGCTGTTCTGAGTCATCACCTTTATCCTATGATTAAACATTTCATTCCTGATGGGAGGGGTCTCTTCCCAGATGACAATGCCCCCAGCCACAAGGCAGAAGGAGTCACTGAAAGTATTGGGGGGGAGGCTTCTGAATCCTTTGGTTTGTTTTTTGAACTTTTTATGGACATTTCGAGCTTCTGGACTCTTGTTTAGTTTCTTTAGTTCTGTTAGTAGTTCCAGTTGTTTTCTCAAGTCAAGTCAAGTTACTTTTGTTCTGGGTCTGCACCTGTGTCTGTTACTGTGTCTGTATCTGTATTGCCTTTGTTCATTCTTGTGGAGTTCCTGTTTTCCTGCCCATGTGCTCCCCCTGGTTTTGTCTCCTTAGTGTATTCCAGTGTTTGCCTATGGATTTTCCCTATGGATTTTCCTCTGCTCCCAGCTTGTTTCAGTAAGGACATTTGTATTTTTGTTTAGTTTTGTTCCTGAGCCTTTTTCTCCACATGTGGGTGATTTTTAGTTGGTTCTGTTTTGTTCTCTGGCCCTGGACTCTTGCAGTGATTTTAAGTTTAATTAAAAGTCTTTTAATTAAAAGACTTTTAGATACTCATCCTGAGGTTTTTGCATTTGGGCCCTCTCTTCCTTCGTGTTCTTGGCTGCAAAACCTTGACAGTTGGTACATGAATATGTGATTCCTCCATCAAATCTCTGATATTGGTTTTTAGTGTTAAATTGTTATTGCAGGCAGTTACCCATTTTTGAACTTAAAGCATGCATACAGGGCAGTGCCCCAACCAAATCTGGGTCTGTGCTAGGATACATCAAGACCTGTACTGAAAATGTAACTGTTAACAAACAAATCCGGGTTTATCCCAACCAAAAACCCTGGATGAACAACACAGTACAGTCTCTTTTGAAAGTGTGAAATTTGGCCTTCAGGGCCGGGGACAAGGCCCAGTACAATGCGGCAAGAGCTGATCTGAGGAGGGGTATTAAGGCTGCTAAGGAGAATTACAGAAGGAAAACAGAGGACTATCTGGCACAGAACAACCCACGGCAGGTGTGGCAGGGTCTGCAGCATCTTACCAACTACAAATGCAGACCCCCTGTGATTGTAAATGCCAGTGCAGAGTTGGCAGAGGAACTGAACTGTTTCTTTGCTCGCTTCGAGACCACCACTCCACAAACACACTGCCCCCACCGTCCACCGTGCCCCACACTCTGACCCTACAACAACACCAGGTGAGACGTGTATTAAAGACGGTGAATCCTAGCAAATCAGCTGGACCAGATGGAGTACTTGGCTTGCGCAGACCAGCTGTCAGGGGTCCTGACGAGGATTTTTAACAACTCCCTGACACAATCCTCCATCCCCACTTGCTTAAAGTCTGCTACAATTATTCCTGTCCCCAAAAAGCCAGCCACCAGCTGCCTCAGTGACTATAGGCCCATAGCACTTCTGTTGTAGCGAAGTGCTTTGAGAAACTCATAGCAGAACACCTCAAATCCTGCCTCCCTCCCAGCTTTGATCTTCATCAATATGCGTACAGAGCAAACTGATCAACGGAAGATGCCATAAATGCAGCCATCCATACCGCACTGTGCCATCTGGAGAAACAGGGGAACTATGAATTGTATGCTGTTCGTAGATTACACCTCAGCATTCAACATGATCATCCCAGGTATACTAGTAGACAAACTGCTACACCTGGGCTTCCCCCGCTCTACCTGTGCCTGGATTATGGACTTCCTCACAAACCGCCCACAACACTTGAAGATTGGCCCCCACTGCTCCTCCACCATCACGCTCAGTACTGGCTCCCCACAGGGCTGTGTGCTCAGTCCACTCCTCTATTCTCTGTATACTTACAACTGCACTCCTATCCACTCCTCCAACGGCATCATTAAATTCGCAGATGACACCACTGTGGTTGGCTTAATAAGTGGAGGAGACAGCATACAGGGATGAGGTGAGGGCACTGTCCAGGTGGTGCGTAAATAACAACCTGTCCCTCAACACCAGGAAAACAAAAGAAATGGTGATAAATTTCAGAAGAAACAGGACAGACCCATCCCCACTTATCATCAATCAAGTGTCCACCTTCAAGTTTCTAGGAACAACCATTTCCCAAGACCTGTCCTGGACAGAAAATACCAAAATAGTAATCAAAAGTCCCAACAGACTGCATTTCTTACGAACGCGCCGCAAAACCAACCTGCGGGCAAATCTGCTCAAGACATTCTATCGCTCCACCATTGAGAGCATTTTGGCATACTGTATCACAGTGTGGTATGCAGGATGCTCCGCTGCTGATAAGAGGGCACTCCAGAGGATCATAAAAAATGCAGAAAAAGTCATCGGATCCCCCTTGCCTTTACTGGAGGTCTCTGCCAACTCTAGATGTCTGAGCAGAGCCAAGAAGAACATCCTAAAGGACAACACGCACCCTGGACATGAACTGTTTGCCCTCCTGCCCTCTGGGAGGAGATACAGGAGCCTGAAAAGCAGGACCAACAGACTTAAAAACAGCTTCTATCACTGGGCCATCCGTACTATAAATGAAGCTAATTCACATAGATGTTCACACCCAGGCTCTTAATATATTTTAATGGCACAGTATTTATTGATTTTTATTTGTGTGTGAGGCAACATGAATAGAATTATATTATCTTCATTCATTCATCATTATTCATGATCCTTTCTTTAATCTTATCAGATTTTGTGCACTTCAGGTTTTTCCAGATCGTTTTCTATGAGTATAGTGTGACTGAGTGTATGTATGTTCTTTTAAAAACCCTTGTGAATGAGCACCTGCAATGTCGTTGTGTCTCGAATACAATGACAATTAAGGCATCTCTCTATCTATCTATCTGTCTAGAAAAAGGGGAAATTAATATTTCATTTATATTAATATTCTTTTGATAAACTAAATGAAACAATTTTATATATTTTCTTTAATTTTATATTATAAATATATCATATTATTTTCAAATATGCTATTTTGCTTTTGTAAAAACACATCAAGGTTTCACAACCCTAAATAGAAATCAGTCCAAAAATGCTGATTATAAATGATGTAGTGTAATTTCACCGGTTCAGAGGTGATAGACAGAGATAAGTTGTTTTGCACACAGTAACTGGCAGCATCCACAAACAAAGCATACAGACTGAACAAATGACCAGGATTGATATGGAAGAAAGAGTCTCTAGTTCATTCTTTTACAATATTTCCCAAGGTCTCTGACAAACCGTCTGGGTTGATGCAGACAGCGCAGTGTACAACCATCTGCCAAGGGGTGTCGACAGAACAGGAACGAACTTTGTCCAGAATGTTTTCCATTCATGCAATTTTTGCTACTAAAACAGTAGTGTCTCTGCCTTGATATTTTGTTTTGAATAACTTGATCCAAAAGATGAGTTAGCTGAGAAATGACTGGTCTTCCACAAGCCTCACACTTTTTCTCCACTGATTACCTTTTTTTTTTTTTTTTGATTTTTTTTTCACAAAGGAAATAACTTTCTGATCCTTCCAGGATGACTGCTCGCAGTTGTCGATATTCACCACGTTGTCTCCGATCAAGTCATCGTACATCTCGCTGATGGTGTCGTAGATTTTACTGACCGCTTTTAGTTCGTGTAAAAGGGTGTCTACCACACATCTGACTCGTTGTCGACTCGGATGTCAGCAGATGTTGAATGGAAGGAATCAATCTGGGAGTACACAGTCGCTTCATCAGCTCGTAGCAGTTGTCCCGGTAAAAGCCATCTTGCAATTTTGGCGTTTCTTTGGGCTGAAAACGCTAAAACTGCAACGTGCAGTCAGTTAGAGCTGAAATGAAAGGTGTTCATAAAAAGTGCTTCTGGTGTTAGAATAATACTTATTTCAGCATGGAATGGCTATATTCTATAACAAGAAGCGTTTTCCAGAGTTTTCCAGTGTGTTTCTCTCAGGTGTAGATTGTGGCATTTGCAGGGCAGGCTTTGCAATTTTGGCATTCTTTTGGGCTGAAAACGCTAAAACTGCAACGTGCA
>JBBMJY010000017.1:10778988-10852962 GCA_037833715.1 Toxotes lorentzi | reverse complement strand
TCTATCTATCTATCTATCTATCTATCTATCTATCTATCTATCTATCTATCTATCTATCTATCTATCTATCTATCATTACAATAGACACATTAAATGACTCACCTCCCTGAAAACCCAGTACCGAGAAGCCATTCAGGGTAAAGATTGCTCAAGCAACCTAAGTGGGATCACATCTAAGAGACATGTTGATGGTCTAGATGAAGAACTCATTAAAGTTAGCTGGTGACGTTCAATGAGATGGTGCAGTTGAGTCTAATAATGAGATAAACACAGCGCTATCAATGTCCACATGAAAATCAAAATCACCTACTATAATTACTTTATCTTTTTACTTTATAAAAATTTTGAGTACGGTCCAGGAGTGTACGGTCCAAGAAATTAAATTGGCTATAGTGTTTTCCAGCTTGGGTAAAGACTGAGAACAAGCATTTCCCACCATCCATAGTCATCGTAATGTTGTTAGTGACTTTAAGAAGAGTTGTTGAACGCAACTTACAAAAACCTGATTGAAAGAAGTCATGTAGTCTGTAGTAGGCCACTCAGAGACACCCAGAAAATCCTGTCGCCTTTTTATCCAGCGGAAAAGGATTGCATAAACTTCTGTCATCCCTCATGAAAAATACAGAGGATTGAAGGGCAGGGAGCAGACACTGGGTGTTAGATAAGGTGATCTATTTTCACTGTGATAGCACAGAAAGAGGCAGGCCAGGACCAGGGAGAAAGAAGCTTCATCACTTAGCCACCACCTGTGACACTGATGTCCTCGAGCCCAAGCTGTCCAGATTTCATGTGAACTGAAGTGAACTTAAACTTAAAGTGAACTTAAACTTAAAACTTAAAGAGGGTTTAGAATAAGAATATTTATCTACTTCGGTTTTGCGTCTTACTGAACTAAGTGATGTACATCAACTCTTATGCAGCAACATCTTCCATCACTGATGCAAAAAATACATCACCTAGCCATGCCATGCTAGGCCAAAGTAAGTTACGTTCTGCAAGGTGAAGGTTGTATGTCCTGTATAGATTGTGTAGTCACCTCTAAAATGAGATACGTGATACTCACTCATTGCAGTCAGTAATCACCTCTGTTGGCTAGAGCGTAAACTAACATGGATTTGTACTGATGTTAAAGGCTGTAGAGCACTTTAGAATGGTATATTTGATGTCAAAAGTGTATCTATGTCCATTGCTGGAGGGATTCATTGAGCACTTAGAGTCATGTTTATTGATAAGCATCTGAGAAGCATGAAATGCCACACTGGGACTCCCGTCAACACGGTCATCAGAGGTGAGGCCAGCGTTGAGTGTGACAGTGATGTGAGCTCAGCCGGTGCCCCTGCTGATGGTTTAGGTGTCTGAAGAGATGTTTGTCTTGCTTGTCTGGTAGACAGGGTGAAGGTGGGAGGGGTGACGCTCTGAAGCCTAGGTTGTCTGGCTGGATCAGTTTTCGTCTGGAAGCAGGGCAGGTATGCACGTGGAGGTTTCACTGGCATTGTGCTGTTTGGGCCTGCCATACCTCTGATCTTTATAATCATGGGAGCTACCCTGGCAACACACCAGTTTTTGCTTGGCATTGTGGATGAGTATCACTTACACAATTCAAGAGGGGGTTGTCTCAAGGTTTCGATGTGGCCGGTTCTTCCACCCATGACAGGGTTCCTCTGCATTACAAGAGTTTACCCTATCGTGTGTTCGGGACTGAAGTAGCAGTCACCTGACTCAATGAGCCGCATGGGACTTCATGGAGTTGATGATCTAAAGAGTTTGAAATGTTTGGGAATGTCCCACCAGTTGGCAGAACTGATTAAACCCCTTGGATGAGTCTGAATCGTTTTGCCTTTGATGTAGTACTGCCAAGAATGTCAACCGGCCCTTGCAAGAGCTAGAAAGGTAACTGTCAGATGACACAGAGTCAATAAGAGTCTGTGTCTGGAGCAGACAGAAGGTTAGCAGACAGGGTTGACTGACAGATGGGCTTTTTTCAAAGCCTGGTCTTTGCACTCCCTACTAGGATTTCTCTTTTTCCATGTCCCAAACCAACTCACAGGAGAATAAGATAATTCAATCTCGTCCTACTCAAAAGCAGATTCTTGTGTGGCAGTTCATACTGTCAAGACTTAATCCAGGAACACAAGGGAATGGACCCAAACACAGACACAAAGAGGCAGGCTTACTGGCAGATGGGTGGATGACCAGGTAGATGACTAGCAAGGCAGGCAAGCAAATGCTCCCTTAGACCCACTGCTGCCTCACCAGCTGCCGTAGCCAGTCACCTGACCCATTTCACCATTTCATCCCTGCACACCAAGCTTTCATTATCCCAGTAGTCAGCCACTGACTTACATTTTTGAACAATGCCGAAATCAGAAATGGGATTATGCCCTTAGTGGCATACGTCCATTCTGACCTTTTTGAAATACCTGGGAACTTCCTACAATTTTGCAGAGCTGATGAAACCTTTTCAATGAGTGATGAAACTCTCACTCAAAATATTTTTTTTGCCTGTGACATAGTACTTCCGGAAGTACATTAGCCTGATATATACCTTTAAATCCAAACTGAGTCAATGAGAGCTTTTTTGGATAGGATCTAGAATGGAAATGTCGCCTTCCTGCATAGGTTACCTGTGTACTTATCACTGCCTAATTGTCCTCTTTTGCTGCAGAAGTCAAAACAGCGTCTGTCCAAGGAACTGTCCGACTGTGTTGTCTATTGCAAAAGCGTCCACTTCAGCAGTTTCAAACACTCCCGCATCCACTCCAAGTTCTACGAAGTGGCCTCTTTCACAGAGTCCAAAGCCCGCAAACACCTGAGAGAGGCCGGTGAGTCCAGTCACAGTTGATTAAATACAAAAACATTCAAGGGTGAAGTGTTAATACTTGTAATTAAATTGAAAGTTTCAGGATGAAAATATGTTTATAACATTAATGTTAATGTATATGTATCAGGGGCTTCAGTCACAACCTCTGTGTCAGCTTTAACTATACTCTTGGTGTATCATCTCTGTTTCAGGGGCCGAGTTTGTACACCATAACTCACGGCAGCTGACCAGGGTTTATCCCAGTGGCTTCCGAACTGACTCCTCCAATTTCAATCCTCAGGAAATGTGGAATGCCGGGTGCCAAATCGGTGACTGCAATGAAAGATCCTTTCTCATATGACTTTACTTCTCTGATGCACTAATGTTGCACTAGGCTAATGTTTGTGTAAAGATATCTTCCTATCACCTAAAATTTTTTTAAGTTGCGGTGACTAGAGATGGAAATTACAAATCCCTTTTCTCACTTTTGTTGATTGGGGGTGAGTGGAATAGATATTTGAGTGTTGTTAAAAAGAAGATGGCGTGCAGCCATTGTCTCAATTGAAACATGCATAAATGGGGTTGTGTGGTTTTAGGGAGATTTTGATAGGTGTGATTTCACTATGTAACGCGACCAAAATAGTATGGAACAAAAGCGCATTGAGCAAGTTGACTTGTTCTGGTCAAGCGGCCAGCGGACCATGCAAAATACACCCATTCCTGGCTGTCTATTGGCATCACCACACCCTTTTTGATGCCTCTCCACCCACTGGGGGGCACACTGCCAGTCACCAAGATACAAACACACATGCACATTTGTGTCAACATCACAGACAACAAAACTTGGTGTATACCACATCTCTTTTACATTAGTTTAGACAGAATTACGTTATTATAATTGCGTAGGGTGGATTAAAGGCAAAACTGGTCGCCCTTTTAACCAGGTGGTTCCAGTCCAAACAGAAAAAGCTGTTCTTACTAGAACCTTTGTCTCATTTATCTCATTGGTATCATTCACTACACTGCATCTCTTCTCAAAGTGTATACTCTCAAAGTGCCTGAAGAGAATGTGTTCTCTTTTTTGTGTGTTTTGCAGGAATAGCATGGAAAAAGGTTGGAAAAACAAAAAATAAACCGTGTTTCTTTTCCTTTTCCATCAGTTGCATTGAATTTCCAGACTGCTGGGGAAGCGATGGATCTAAACGATAGCCTGTTCGGTCAGAACGGCTGCTGTGGATACGTCCTGAAACCCAGTTTTATGAGAGAGGTTGAGAAAAGATTTGACCCTGAGATGCCCCCAAAACGGGATGGCTACCAACCTGTCATCCTCAACATACAGGTACAAAAAAAGAAGCTAATTAAGGATTTAGAAATGTGGTCCTCAAGTTTTCATTGAGAACTCTATATTTGTCTGTATTTTTTAAGGTGATCAGTGGCCAGCAGCTGCCGAAAGTCAACATCAAAGAGGATTCTATAGTGGATCCTCTGGTCCGAGTGGAGATCCATGGAGTTCCCATGGACCAGGCCAAGCAGGAGACCAGATACATTGAGAACAATGGTACAGGAGACCATACACCTCTCCCAGTAGAAATAAATAAAGGATGGATTGAATGAACAGATGAATAAACAGGATGAAGAAGGTTAATTTGTCCTCTCTGCAGGGTTCAACCCTGTGTGGTACGACATGCTGCGCTTCACCATCCACACTCCTGAGCTGGCCATGGTGCGTTTTGTGGTGGAGGACTATGACAAAACATCTAAAAATGACTTTGTGGGGCAGTATACACTTCCTCTTAGCTGCATGCAGCAAGGTAAGGCTGAACAAGCAGGATGGTTGCACCTGTTATTGTTAGATAAATTGTCTAATGACATAATGTGTTGGGGCTGTATTTTGCCAGATAGTGTCTACACTCAACTGACGGTTGAGTGTATACTGAAGATTCTAAAGATGCAGATCTAAGGAGCACTGAATGTTTGTGGTGGAACACCTTCCAGCCACAGTGTATAATATGACATTCTTTGGTTTGTCATCTGTATGTGCGATTTTATGCAGGAGCGCTATAAAACACAGCAAGATTCCATTTAGCTTGCATAGAAGTAAATTAAAGAGCCTCTGCTTCGTCTTTTCAGGTTATCGTCACATTCACCTTTTATCCAAAGATGGGACCAGTATTCCCCCCTCCTCCTTATTCGTACACATCAGGATCACAGCACTGGAATAAACCTCCTTCACTTTCCTAACACTCCAGAGGTACTGGTAAGAACATCCTTAGCACATGCGTTTAGTAGTAATGACAGTAGAATTGTTCCTAACTTTAGAAAATGTCAAGTTCCGAAAATAGTTTTCCATGTTATTTCATGTGAAGAAATACTACGCCAAATGTTTAGTGGTTGTCATGCAGCAGATATAGATTAGATATGCATGTTTTATTGTGGTTCTCTACAGTGTGTGTGTGCATGTAACCTGTTCTGACTTGACCTTTGCTGCTCGTGTTCGCGCAAAAAGATTTGTGTTGTAGAGAAGAATGTGCCACCAATATGTTTAGGTCTAGATGTATGTGTTCTGTCAGTATTTTCTTTTAAGGAACAGCACTTCATTGGACGCTGTCTTCATGGACTGCTGTCCTCTGCTTTCACTGTGGACAACATGTTAAACTTATGCTTCCAAATGAAAGCTGAAATGCATTTCTTTTCCTGCTATGCAGATTTAGCTGCTTAATTGGAAAGCTTCAGGGAGGAAACAGAACTAAACTAAACATTAATATTTCTGAAAACAGACCAGAATCCAAAATGATGCTGATTGAACTCTCACATGAGAAACAGGTGCATGTGTACTGTCTAGTTTACAGTGTAGACTTCACAGTCTTAATAATACAATACTGAAACAGGACCCGGTGTGGGATTAGCTGAATCAGTAGAATCTGATCTTGTTTCTTAAAACCCCAGAACATTAAATATGTATTTGCATAAGTGAAATTGAAATGTCTTGTCCCACCACAGTGATACAACTCCATTCAGTTTTACTTCATGTCACCAAATTCAATTTTAAAGCTTACAAATGTACACATTTTGAGTTTAGCAAATGCAAATTTCTGAAAATATGAACACGGACACTTCAGTCTTTATTCATTCAGGGAAAATTGTCTTTATTACATTAACACAACCACAGCTTTCTACTAGTGGAGCCATTGGAGGTCGAATGACAGAGGCATAATGAGATCTCCCAATGTTCTCCGTCAGATCAGTTGTGTAGTTGTGTTACAAATAGCAAGTCACTCTACTTAAAGTCTCTTTATTTGCTTGAATAACATGAATATTTGAATGAATATTAAGCTAAAGAGGACGTTTAAAATCACAGTTTGAGTAGTCTTGTGTCATGTGATATTATTTTTGTGGTTTGTACATATTACCCATTTGTGTAAATGTGTTTTGATATGTCTATTTTTGTATACACTGATACATTCATATGAATTGTACAGTATAGCACATTGTAGTGTTATAATAGCTATTTGCTTGTATTTGTTTTTTTGTTTTTTATTGTAGAAGACCTTATACTCATTTGCCACGTCAAGCTGAAAGTAAATATGATTTTCACTTAATGGCGCAACTATTTTATTCTTCATTTGATCCAATGGTTACTTTGAATAAATTTGAATGTGACCAAGAAAGCTGAGGATGAGCTCCATGAGTTCCAAAGCAAGATGCATTAGCTTGCTGCAGAAAAATAGATGCATACCTGCACATGGAACAGAATACTGTACCCCTCTGGATCCCAGTCCTCCACGCCTTTAGAGCAGCTTTATTGATTTATATTGAAATAAGTCTGTTGGACTGAACAACATCTAGGTTGTTTTATTGGACCGAACCAGATATGGTTTAGACTAATGGACAGAACCATAAATGGTTTAGTCTGTTGGACTGAACCACTTATGGTTTAGGTTGTTGGACTCAACCATATATGGTTTAGGTTGTTGTTGGACTAAACCATAGGACTTGTAATGGAGTATTTTTGTACGTGGTATTGGTACATTGGTAGTTTTACTTATAGTAATACTTATAGTTCGTCCACCAATGGACACAACTAAGAAATCAGTTTCAGCATCTATATATCACTCAAACATATATATAATTTAGCAAATAGTGAATAAATGTAGATGATGATTAAAAAAAAAAAAAAACCTATTTAAAACAAAATTAACCAAGTAGCTGGAAGACGGAACCAAGTTTTCTTCTGCGCCGTTTTCTACCGATCCTTTAGCGTCGGTGCACCAGTCATGTACTCATGTTAGTGCTTTTCAGAATAAAACCTTTATATATTAATATCTAATGTGCTCGTGTTTTAATGTGAATGAGACGTCCTAAACTTAAAATAAAACGTTCGGTCAACGACAATTGACTGTAAAAATCAAAGGAATTTTCTATAATGGTCATTTCAACGAAAAGTGAGACATTTAACTCAGAGTTTTCTGTAACAGATGAGTTTCCGGTGGTAGTTAGCTAGCTTGACAATAGTCCCATGCTGTCTACACCGGGAGGTGGAACTCGACAGCAGGTGTATTTTAAGCACATTGTAGTTTAAGTTTAACATTAAAATAAGCTAAGATGGTGGGAAAGATAAAACATGTCCGCCAGAAGCTTCACCAGGCGGCGGTGAAGTTGGATACACCGCCGAACTTCACTGCAACGCTCGGGTACGTGTCGACTCCGGGTTTGGAGAAGCCTCCTGTCCCGGCTCAACTCAGCTTTACTCCTCCGCTTCTGAAGAACAACCAGAGGGACAAAAAGGTATGTCAGGAGAAATGTTATACGAAATAGATGATACTGTGACTGTGACAATTAGCGAACCAAGAACAAGCGACGAACAACATTCAAAAAACTGTAAATTTAGTCAGTTATCTTTACCTGGTGTGTTAGCGAATGAGTACACCTAGTAAAGACACTTTCCTGTGAAACGGCGCCGTTATGACAGAACTATATTACCTGACAAAGTTATTCAACTCAGTGAAAATGGTTTATTTTGAAACCTCAGTAAGAAAAGGTGAGTCGTTTCAAAACTATATGTATTAGATAATAGAGCTGTGCTCTACCTATACTATGAAACCTCACAGGCCCCAGCAGAGAGCTCCTTCCCCACTGGGATCTTTGTTGGCACTAAAATCACTCCAGAGGCTCTTAAACAAACACTGAAGTCTGTGGAAACTCCAGATGTACCCATACCTGCCAGGAAAGGTAAGATCCGCTGGAATGCCCTTATGCACCACTAGATGGTGTATAAGACCTTACAGTTGTCCTCATGTGGCAGCAGCACCACAGCAGATTACAGTAAGGGTTGTCTTTTATTTATTTCATTAATTTTTTTGGAGGGGGGAGGGTTCTGTTCCACTTTGAAACAGCACTGTAAAAGACTGGCACACAAATCTGAGCAGAGCAGATAATCAAAGTGATGGAAGGGGGCAGTTAATAGGGCATGGATGGATGGACGACTTGGATGCTGAGCACACTGTGCTTCACGAGGCCTCGCCAGACAACGGCCCGCTGCTATTTATAGAGCAGGAGTGGTGTATATTTAGCTCATGCATGAAATCAAGGTTTAGCCACCATCGGTGTTTCCTTGCTTCAAGTGGGAGACACAGATGAAGTGTTTTTCAAACTCCTCAACAGGACTACTCCAGCATTTAGTCATGCACTTGTATAAAGTTTGGGACTGATCAAAACGAGGCTGCAAGAAGTCCAGACATCCTGACTTTGAACACTGAATCCTCTTTTATTAGACTCATCCTGCCTCCCAAATGCCCACTTCTTTCAAACCACACACCTGCAGTTTGTAACCCACCTGGGTGGAGGGCTGAAAAGAGCTGGGTAGGTGAGGGGTATTAGCCTCCAGCCAGCCGTAATCACAGCTATCCATTTCATCTAACAGCGGGAAGACGATGCTCCCAATGGGAGCTGAGTGGTGGTAAACCCCCCCCCCCCCAACACAATAGACACCCCCACCCACTCGTGAGAGATTAGATTTCTCCAACTCTACCCACATTTGTAGTCAGCAGCAGATGCCTATCTTGTGCTTGTTGTCTTACTGCAAACAGCAGCAGAAACACTTGTGTGGTTAAGCGCTGCAGTGGCAGATAAAGGCCTGCCGGGAATCTCGGGAGATAACAAGCCTGTCCGAACAGCATCCGTTCACACTTCCCAGCACTTGGGATATGTACACAGCACATTTCAAACACTCTCAGTGGCAGGATTTTAATCAAATCGCTGCTTGACTATTTATTAGAATTTTGAAGTTGAAGAATTCAGTTCCGAAGAAAACCCGGGCTTTTCACTTTTGTGGTCCTGGTGGTCCTTGATTGAGGATGTTTTAACACACATTACATGTGTATATGAATGTGTCACGGGATGCACAAACGAGAAATGGTCTTCTTTGATATGTGCTGCAACTGCGTGTGTGGTTTTCACAGGCCCAGAAGAGAAGAGAGTCATGCCAAAGAAAGAGAAGATGAAGGAGAGGAGGGAGAAATGGCTCAACAGTGAGTATACATTAACACTCCGCACTTCAGGATGAATGTACACATAGTGTTGGCAGCAGTGTGTAAAGGTCCATCTTTAAATGGCAATGGACATTTGGTCACACGGACCGCAGGAGGTCGGTTAAAACTCAACAAGCACTATAGACTAAGTCTCTTTGTAATTATAACTCCAAACCCCCCCCATCTCTGCTGCCACCGCCTCCCATAATTGCAATCAGGCCTGTAACTGTACCCTTCTGCTGCATCGATCAATTCCTCGGTAACACAACACGTATCCTTGTTCAGGCTTATAATTAGGTGCTAATGGCGGGGTACCTCAGTCCAGCTGAAACCCAAGACCGGCTCCACTGCTGGCAGTTTTTGGGAATTAGTAGAAAATTCAAATGAAATATGAGCTTTATTCAGATCATGGACTTGGGGAATGGAGTCCAGAGTGGTTTCAGAAATTCTCATACCACTATTATAAGCTTGATTATAAGCTTCATCCAGACCACCAGGATGCAGAAGAGGAACCTTTAAACTTTAACTTGACATTTTTGCGTAACTGGATTTCATTGTGTAGCAGATGAATTTGTCCTGGACGTAATTCGCTTTCTTTTCTCCATCGCCCCTTAGAGATCAGCTCCATCAAACAAGCCCAGGAGCGACAGGCCGCCGAGGCCCGCAGGCAGGCCACACCCGTGGTCGGAGACCTTAGGCCGCTGGCCGATGCCCTGCCGGAACTCTGTCAGCTTATTGGCCACCAACCCACCACTGCCGCCCTCTCCACTCGCCGCAAGAGCAGGAAAAACAAAGCGTAAGCGCCAAGGTGACCCCCCTCAGTGGGCGTCAAGTGTCAGTGTCAAAGCTGATGTTGGTTTTCACTGGAGTCCTCCATGATTCTCACATTTCTTTTGCCCTTCGGACAAATAAATGTGAACCAGGAGCAGCGTGGTGCAAAGATTCAGCAGCGGAGACGGTGTCTTTGCCGTCAGCTGGCTGACTTGAGCCGCCACCTGCCGCTTGTGCTTGTGCTCACTCTGTCAGACCTAAGAGGACAAGGGTCCTGGAACCGAAAATCAGTTTCAAGGGTTTTATAGCGTGTTCACACTACCAATGTTACAAGCTAAACCAAATCTGATTGTAAGTGGTGGAGATCAGCTCAGAAAGTCTTTTCCTGGTAGGAAGAATGAAAAATGGTTAGTATATAACACATATGTACTTATAGGTTTAAATAAAGTTGTATTGAACTGAATTTGAATTGACAGCCTGAGATGGGCTAAGGGAGTTGGAGTCTCGGGACATGGAATGTGACCCCCTCTGTTGAGGAAAGATCTGGACTTGGTGTGGGAGGTGGAGCGAGAACAACAGGATATAGATGGGCTCACCGCAATGCACAGGAACCGAAGTCCTGGATTAGGGCTGGACTCAAACGACTATAACAAACACCGCGTTCGCTGATCCAGTGTTTCAGCGCAAGTCCACATTCGGGGGACTAAACTAAAACATCAACAGGTGGAATAAGTGTCAGTGATAAGATGGAGGTCAGGTGAGATTAAATGTCCAGAAACAGTAAATGGCATCAGGTTCAAGCTAAGCCTCCAGTTCTTTGTACTTCTGCTGTACTATGGGGGCTCCTGCACCTATGTGTAACCATATTCCTGTCTTTCGACCCTCCAGGCCGATGAAAAGGCCCGAGCCAACGGATTTCAGTCAGATGAAACAATCCCAGAAACGCAAACTCCTGTAAGCACCTTTATTTTTTTCCTTTAATGTTAAACTCAACATTTCTGCACAATTATCAGCGAAACCCCTCGCTTCTTAACACTAATATGTTTTGCTGTTATTTACAGAGAGACAGAGAGCAACCACTTCAGGGACATGGTAAAGACCCTCTCTGGTAAAACGAACCCTCTAGCTGACATCAGCGAGCAGCTGAGGAAGAGGATGCGGCAGGAGGAAGAGCAAGGTCCAGGCTAACGGCAGCAGATTCATGCGCTTCCACGGACTTTAAAGATCCCTGAATCCTTGCCTGTGTTTGACGTCGGAGACACCAGACCTTGTCCGATCTGGTTGAAAAAAGAAGATGAAGAACCCTATAACTGGTATTTAGTCTTTGAGTCACTACGACAGCTCCACTCATCTGTGCACATGGAATATTTTGGCACAACTGAGCCACGAACTGTATGAAAGTATTGGCGCGTGGACGTGGACTTCCTCCCGGCTCACAGCCAAGAATTTCAGATTCATCACAGCATCTTGTTCTTCATTTAATGAAATCTTTGTATAGAAGCTCTGAGGCTTGAAAATAAAATCTGCATTTTAACCTTGTGACAAAGTGTTTTTTTTTCTATTAATTTTAAATTATAGAAGCATATACACTACTCACAAAAAGTTAGGGTAAATGCTGGTCTGCGTGATAGACGTACTGCAATGGTACCTGAGCACACCACCAGGCACAGGCGTCATCGTCTTGCATGGGCCAGGGAGCATTTGCGCTGGACGAGGAACCAATGGGCCTCAGTGCTGTTCTCTGATGAAAGTCACTTTCTCCAGACCCGAATCCCATAGAAAACCTAGGGGATCAGCTGAGTCGTTGTGTAGAGGGTTATAACCCTAATTTAGTTTATAAAATTTATAAAAACCCAAATTTTAATTACATTTAGTTTATCTACAGACCCAACATTTCCCCCAAGAGCAGCACTTGGTGACAGTGGAAAAGTAAAGGTTCAATCTATCAAAAGAAAACAAATCACCCTCCAGCACCACCTTTCCCTGCTATGATTAGATTGGTGGTAAGAAAAACCTAATCAATAGAGCTGCTGAGGCCATTAGGACTCATTAATAATGGAAGCCATGGGAAGAGCACAGTGTCAAATTAGAAGTAATCAGAGCTTAGCAGCCTTCAGCATGCACTGAAAATATGGACCAAGGGGTCTCGTGAACCCCGGTCTCTAGTGTGAGAGTCCTGACACAAGTCCTGATGACCCTTCTCTTAATAAATGTGTCACCTCGTTCATTAAAAAGAAATATTACTTGCGGTTTAGTAGTATGGAAGTGTAATTTTATTTGGGAAACAGGAAAGGAAGGACGGAAGTTTAAAGGACCGAGCTGCAACAAGTCTCCTGACACATGGCACAGGTCTTTGTCCAAAACCTGATTCTGCTTTGTGAAGTACAAATATCACACATGCTCTAAACAAAAACCATAAAAGAAGAGTTGAGAGGGTCACAGTGTGTGTCCTCAGAGGCCATGAGGCGTGTCTCAGCATTCCTAAATAATGTTTGCATGGAACATCTGAACTATTAAAATGTAACGAGTCCACGTTTATGGCTCCAGAAGAGGGAGGAATGTTAATAAAAGCTGGATCCAGATGTTGAGACAAATGCAGAGTTCATTCAGTGGCTGTTATTAACTGTGTGTGTGTGTGTGTGAGCAACATCAAAGTGAGCATCATCAAACACAGTGGATTATTATACTGTCATTCATCTATGTATTATAGTATAGTATATTCATTCTGTGAAGGGTTGCAGTCTATCTTAAGCACCACACACGCGCGCGCGCGCACACACGCACACACACCTCAGTGATTTATCTGAATTACTCTTCAAAATAAAATTAAGATTTTTTTTCATATTTCTGAGGTGAGGATAATTATGAATTATGTCCAGTACGTTACTATAATAACCCAGAGTTACACGACTTAAAAAAGACTGTACAGGAAGTCTGTCCAATCAGCGTGCGCGCTGGTGCGTAATGCGCCAATGCACTCTCCTTCCTCTGTACCCGCCTCTTTGCTCTTGTCCAATGAGAAAAGGCAGGTTTTAGAGCAGCTAGGAAAGACCTTGCCTGGGTGATGTTGCCCAGTGATTCCTTTTTTTTTTCTTGCCTCCCTCACAGCTCAGAGCCGTTCCACTCCACCATTACTGTATCCTCCGGAGGACTGAGTGCGCACTTGAGCGCACGGTGGAGTTCGGTCGGACGCTGCAGCATCACCTGCGTTCATCACCGCTGTTCATCAGCTGGCTCTCACAGAGACTGCGCGTTCCTTTTGCGCTGAAGCTCACCGTAAGGACCCTTTTATTATCATTATTTTGATTTTACACATCATACTCAGTTCAAAACTCCATTCCAAAATGTGTCAATTTAGCCTTCGCTTTACGTTCTACGCGCACGGTTCTTTGAGGCAAATACACTACAAGTGCATCTGAGACAACTGAAGCACAGTGAGGAGCGCGGCTTCTCTACAGACTCAAAAAACTTTATTATTCGGCTGATTTCGACAGCACAGCCCGGCTGATTTTGGCGAAAGAGGACTGGGGGCGCAGGCAAAGCATTTTTTGTTATAGGCCACTGTTATCTATAGAAATGGATGTATTTGTGTATTTTTCCTTTATTCATCCGGTTTGGTTTGCACTGTTAATGGAAAGCGAGTGTTAAAATCAATACTGTGCCGTGAGGCATAGTTAAAATGACTTTGATGTTAATCATTTAGAATCAGTCATTTCAAACACAGCCCAGTGCAGACAGATGGATATTTGGAATAATTCAGGAGGAAAAAGCTGTGTCAAGTTGTAAATTCATGACTCTTATTTCGAAGAATGGGTTAATTAAAAATCTCTTGACTTCTGAAACTTGCATAAATTATGCACAAGACACTAAATGACTATTATAGTTTGAAGACAGATTATTAACTGTAACAGAATGCCTATTTGGCAAATTCATTTGTGCTGCAAATTACTTCTGGCCTCTGCATGGCTTGGCTCGACTTGCTGCAGGCTTTTTTTTTCTTTTCTTTTTTTGCTCATCTCCCACTTAGCCTACATGCACAAAAATAGAAGTGAAAAAGGCGGATGGCAGGATGTGCGTTCACTTCCATGTATGTGTATTCAAAAGTGGCGTGACTCAGTCGTGGGCATCTTCAGCAGAACTGGACTCGTGTTTACGTTGGAGGTGGGGGGATGCCTCATTGGCTGTCTTATTTGGAGTTTGGTCTCTAAGGTTCAGTGATCCAGACTATGGATGGTTGTGGAGGCACATGTTGGCTCATGTGGATGCTGGCTGCAGGTCCACGTACATTCAGGAGTCACCCCTTGTTTTTTTTTTAAGCATTGGAGGCGGTGTAATCAAACTCCGGTCGTGACCTCTGGAGAGCTGTGTGCAATCACCCAGGCTAATACTAAGCTAGCTAGTCTTCACATGCTTGAAATGCTAAAGATATGTTGTCCATCCATCCATCCATCCATCCATCCATCCATCCATCCATCCATCCATCTACTTATTTTCGGCTGCTAATCTGAGATTGGGTCGCAGTGGCAGCAGGTCAAGCAAGAAAAACCAGCCGTCCCTCTCCCCAGCGACATTTTCCAGTTCATACTTCGGGACCCCAAAATGTTTCCATGCCAGATGAGATATATAATCTCTTCAGCGTGTTTTGAGTCTCCCCCTCCAAAGGAAAGAGTCTAGTAGGCATCCTAATCAGATGCCACGAACCACCTCAACTGGCTCTTTTCATCACAAAGGAGCTAGTTCCCCCTTGGTGTCAGAGCTCCTAACCCTAACTCTAGGGGGTGAGCCCTGCCACCCTGAAGAGGGAACTCATTTCAGCTGCCTGTATCCGTGACTTTGCCTTCCGACTCAGCTCCCTGTTTGCCACTATGGACCGGTACAATCCCTGCTTTACTGCTGCCGCAGCCCAATCTACCTGTCAGTCTCCTGCTCCATCCTGCCCTCACACTTGGGGCAGCAGCGGTGTCCCCATCCAAAGAGAGCACTCAGCTGTTTCACACTCAGCTACAAATAAATCGCCCCAGTGCGTGCTGAAGGTCATGGTCCGATGAAGCCAACGGAACCACATCATCTGCAACATCAACAACTTGCCCAACATCTGTAGGACTTCCTGTCCACAACAAACTGCTGTTGGCAACATTTCTAAGACTTTCTGTTCTTTAAAAGTAGTCAATTATTTTACTATTTCAAATGGGTTGTACTATTTTCGTAGTTGAACTGGCCATTGGGAGAATTTTGGAGAAATCCCTCTGCATTGGTGGGCTGGTGCCATGTCATACACGCCAATCACAATATCTCATCAACCCTTAAATGAATTTAAGAAAGTGGCTGCTGCCAGCCTCCACTCTCAGGGATTAGCAGGGCAGGCTGGTCTTACATGACTCAGTTAGTCAGTCCATTTTTTTTTTTACTCAGCTGTGCAGTCAGGGTCATGGGGATGTGGACTGAAAAGCACACCCTGAAGCTGACAAATATAGATCATGGCTTGTTTGCTAATGTCAGGCTTGACAGCGTTTATTGTGGTTATCCAATCAGTTTGTGTTTTTCACTCCTTTCCTTTTGAATCACACCAAGGGACATTCAGAGAAGATTTAAAATCCCTCTGGATTTTATCTCTATGTTTCTGCTGTAGTGTCACATAGTGGTTTATACACCTAAAACCACAACCACATGAGCCTTCACGGTTAATTTTTATATGTACCTGTGCAATGACCAATGGAACAGCTGTGCACCAGACTCTTGATCCTCACCGTGGAACTCTTAGGATCCTTTTTGTACAGAACAATAAACAGGAAATGATGGATTCTTTTTCAGAGTAAGATTTCTAAAACATATCAAGCGAGTAACACGTTTAAAAATTTTATCTTAGGAAATCAGAGTAAACATCTCAGCAATAACTTTTGAATAACACATTTATGGCTTTCGTTATCTGTTTATCTGACAATTATTGCCTTGATTAATTGAATATTATGTTTATGAAATACCACAAAACTTATGGGACAGTGTTAGATATTAAATCCTCACATCTGAGAATCTGGAACTGGAGAAAGAGACAGGTATTTTTTAATTTTTTTAAATTAGATAATGCAGTGTAGTCAGGAAATGGGGGGAACAACAAGAACAGGAAGTGACGTGCAGTAAATGGTCCAGCTGGCTGGGATTCTGGGGTCTGAATTTTGTTTCTGGTAATCTGATGTGATCCTTGAGGGCTTTCATAATCCATAATTCTGAAGGGGTGTCAAGATCTTTGATTTAGAGGGTTGTCAAGGTCTGTGATCCTGATGGGGTGTCATGATCTGTGATCGTGGAGGGGTTTAAAGATCTGACGGCTGGACAAAGAGGAAGTGTCCTTATCTTAGAGAGAGGCCAAAACCTGTTGGAGGACAAGAGGCAACATCTCAGCCAGGTCTGTGGTCCTGGACGGGTTTCATGATCTGTGATCCTGGAGGGGTTTCATGAGAAAATAATAAAATGAATGATAGAGCTCTTTTATTTGAGTCACTGCTAATATTAGATGTGTTTGGATAATCAGAGGAGCTGAATGCTGATCTCATTATGAAATTCTGTGACAGTGTGGCAGATGGCTTCTAAAAACAGGCTCGAAATCACACTGTCAGAAGCGGGGGAATGTGATGCGGGGTTTAGAAATATGCAAAGCCAATTTGATCTGATGCATCAACATCAGGTGAGGAGACACTGGAAACAAGTTCCCTTTGGAATGTGTTGGTTTTCGTCTTGGACGTCCTGGGCTCCAAAAAAACCCAGTGCCTGTTGCCCATAGTTGGCTGGGATTGGCTCCAGGCCCTTTTGAGACCCTTATGGATGGCTGACACCTATACAGGTTCAGGGACTAGACAGGTTTGAGAAAACCTTAAATAATCAGACTTCAAGTCTTTGGGTGTATGTAGAGATGGGCCATATACTCAACCCTCAAATCAACGCCTGAACCTTAGCATCGAGCACTCTGATTGGCTTATTCACACCTTTCTGGAGGCATACAGGACACTCCTATTCCCTGTTATGTTTTGAAACTAAAATGTCTTTCAGGTGCCTCCTCAGCACCCGTTAACGTCGATACCCTGCTTGCCTGATTTCTGCTGCCCCAGTTTCTGAGACGCTGATGCGAGTGTTTCCCTGAACGCTTCCTTGAATCAGCGCTATTCCTTCTCATTTTCCTGTCTCAGTCTTTCCTTATTCCTTTTTTTCTTCCTCGCTTTCTTTTTGCGGTGGTGAGGCCCCATCTCTCTGCAGAGTGGTGTCGAGCTCACTTTAATATTTTATAGGTTGCCGCTTTAATGAAGTGGAGGGAACGCTCATTAACAGGAGTCAGCCTATCAATGCTTAGATGTCAAGCTCATAGCTCAGTGCAGGTTCTACATAATGATAATGACAGAAGACTAAAAATAATAAGAAGACAATGGTAGGATTAGTAATAGGACTAACAACATATGAAACTGTCTTATGGGTCTAATCTGGATCCTAGCCCTTCTGTTTGAGACCACTGTTCTAAAATATAATCAGAAAGCAGTCAAACTGTCAATCAGACAGTTGACAGTTGATGACTTTGTTGACTGTGTCCTTTGCTAAAGGATGCAATTTCCTTTGGCATTAAAACCCTGCTGGGATTTGGCCTTATGCTCCAGGGGCTGCTTGTTTTGTACTTAAGAGATGCATCATTGTCCGTACACATGAAGTTGTCAGACGTCAAGCAAAGATCCCTGATCCACGCTCTATCCCCTGCCTCATGGACATCTTAAAGACACTGTGATTGAAGTCAAAGCCTGGAGGTGGGATTTTCAGGGGCTGCAAACTGTGAGTGCATGAGTCTGAGAGAGAGGTTAACTCAGGACGCTGCCGCAGGCTGCTTACACAGCCACCAGAGGTGTAAATCATTTCTGACAAGACAACAAACGAGTGCAGCAGTGAGTGTAACCTCGTATGACTATACCGGGAAGGAAACTGTGGTGTTCTGGGTACGGCATTGCGTCAGATGGGGGGCACATTTAGGGAGGATGGTACAGGACCCTTGGGTGCTGCTACTGATTGCAGTTTTGATTAAGCCAGTCCAGTTGCCTTCACACAATATTTAGAAGTACCATCACATCCTCACTGTAAAAAAATTACATGGATTACTGAGAATCTTCACAAGATACAGAACCCCAGATTGCCCCTGGTGTGTGAATGGGTGAATGTAGAGTAAAATACTTTGAGAGGTTGATTAGTGTAGAAAAGTGGAAAGAGGAAAGCTAAGGGGAGTCCCCAAAAACATTAGGGGACTCTAGGGACTACGAATATCCAGTGGAAGATTAGATTTTAGGACGAAGAACCTGTTAGACTCTCCTGGATGATCGTGTCCCCCCAGGGCCCCCATACCTTAATTTTTATCTCAATGCCAATAAAGCATGCAGGAGAGTAAATGGCATACAGTTAATGTGGAAGAGTGTGTCGGGTCCAGTCAGCACAGCATCACCCCCTTAGGTTTTGCTCCCTCCGTAAAGACGGACGTTTTCCAATACAGTAAGAGACAGCCAATCGAACAGCCTGTGTGCCGCTGTAATTCAACAGCTCTCCTGGGACCCATTCAGCAGAGTGGCTGCATAGATAAAAGCTCCAAACGTGAAGACAAAAAAATCCTAAAGGGACAAGAGAAACAAGAGACGGGCTTGATCGTGATACCTTTATTTTGAAGGATACATCCTGCACAAGTCACAATAATAAAATTAACTGCAGTAGTGAATGGAAATTAAGCCTTTTGTCTATGCAGAGGCCGTGTCCAATTCAGACCACCTCCAGATGTGATCTGAGGGATCAGATCTCATACAGGTTCTCAATGCGTCTTGGGTGCATTCACACCCGGACCCAATCCCACCAACCCCCCTCTATGAAACTGCTTTTTCCCCTCTCTGAAAAATGTGCAAATGTATGAAAGTAGGCTACAGACACCACCCCCACTCCTCACCCCGTGTTATGATATACCAGAGCAGGTCCTATTTTTTAAAGGCTCAAGGTTTGTGGAGGACATTGAAGGTCAGCAGGCAGCGGCCTTATGAGGATGATGCATTCTCTGATGCGGAATCTAAATTTGGTCATATATTTAAACGTTTAAAATGATGTCTTCCTTACATACTACCTCCTGACTCAGATGGGTCAGTCTCGAGAGCAAAGATGAAGTCGTCAAGGTTCCAAATTCCAACTTATACTCTGCCCACTTCCGAGTATAAGTCTACCAGTTGAGGTAAACAGATCGCACCTGCAAAAGAAGGGGGCCAACACAATGTGGTGGTTCAAAGAGGCACCAGGAAAATCCTTAGTGTCCCCATTCTGTGAGGTTCCCTCTCTCTAGAGTCATTTTTATTTCCTTTAGCTTGATTGAACTCAGTGAACTCGAGCAATGACAATTTGCAATGTCCTCAAGGTCTCAGAGACTGACACAATATTTTAGTTCTAACCAAGAATGATCCGATTTGCGTTGCTTCCTCTTGCATGTTGAAACCCTGGAACCAGCAAGCTCCTTCATCTGTGATGAGTGTTAAGATGCATAGAAGAGTGGGAGGAGAGGGAAGAGTGTGGAGATATGAAGTACAACTGCTCCACCTACAGGCTGTTCACTGTAATCTCACTTTTTCTGACTGTCCTTCAGTCTGTAGAGACATGGATGTATGTACAGTAACGTGGTTGCTTCTCATGGTTTCTTATTTCAGAGCATAGTGTCGGTGAACCCCTCCCTGATCTGGAAACAGACATAAACCAGGTTGGTCGACTGCATGCTCATTTCCTTCTACTGATTAGCGTTACAGAAGCATAGAGAATAGAGAATCATGACGAGAGTTGTCTATACACACCCATACAATCCTGAGAAGACTCTGTGGAGGTGGACTATGGCTGCACTGAACTCCACTGCTTTTGTTAATGATGCAGATCTTTCTGTTTCCTGTAAGGACCAGGTCCTTCCAGGACCCTGGAACTGGAAGATCTAAAATGAATGCAGCTTTTATTCACATCACCAGTTCCACCTATGCTTCTATTTCCAAATCAAATGTGTGTGTGTGTGTGTCTAAGTGAGTACTGAGTTGTGTTTTTAGTAATGGACACAAGGGGGCAGTGATGACTTTCAAACTGTCTCAGTAAGTAGCACAGTGTTGCCTCCATGTCTGCATCCTCAGGACATGTATAAATGCCACCTTCCCCTCATAGCTCATTTCACTTAATAGTAATAAATGTAATTAATGATATAATAAAGCCAATAAAGCCCACGGTACAGATTCATACACAATGGAAAGAGTGTTTTGAAAAATCTGACTTTCAATTCAGAATTCCACTTTTTTTTTTTTTTTAATTTGTGGCCCAACTCACAAGGCTCATTAGAATGAATGTGGGACTGTCTTGTCTGAACACAGGACAATGGAAATTTTGAATGCCTTGTTAATCACATGGGTTTTGGTGTAATGTTTCCTGTAATATTCTGCTTCTCAGTGTAGAGTTTCTTCAACAGCTACTCTAAACACTTGTCCCATATGCATGTTTAAAAGGCCCTTTTTGGTATTTTGGTACTCGCTTTCCCAAGTTCATCACAGCCCAGAGTGAGGATTTGAGCGTGTGGGTGGAAATAGAGAGGGACGAGAGGCTGACAGAAGAGGGAGGAGGAGAATCCCAGCCCATTTATCTGACAGCCATTTAGCAGAGCGAGTCCATGTGGCAGCAGATCTGAGCCTGCCTCTTGGTGTGACTGGCTGCCCCTCCCCCTCACTCACCCACCTCTGTCCAAAGTTATACAGACACACTGTGGGTCTACACTTAGCATTAGGCTGAGAGTGAGGAAGACATCAGAGCCTGCAGGACGAGACATGGCTCTGCTGCTGGACAGCTCCCACAGCGTGGCAGCCTACTACTGCCTGATCGGCCGCAGGTTCAGGAGGAGGAGGAAGAAACGCTCAGAGCGCAAAGGTATGATTTCTATAGCTGCTGGAGGCTAGAGGATCAGATATTCAGCCAGAAAACAATTTGTTTCTTTTGGGTAGATGAGTAAAATGACACTTTTGAACAATCTGCATGAGTTTTTACGCATTTACATGAAATAAAAGATATGAAAACTCCACCAGTGATTAGCTTTGTGGAGGGATGGCACCTGAAAAGGTCTGGTTCTGAAAACTTTTTCAACCAACAGGGGTAATGAGCGAGACGTTTCACTCCCTGGTGGAAAAACTATATAATGGTGACTGTTTACTGATCGTCTAGCACATGAAGTGACACTGAGATACTGGATCTGTGATAAGCACTGGGGTCCTTTGCAGACCAAGGTTATAAATGCATATGCCCAGAGTGGATAGCAATGGCTAAATCCTGGTACGTCATACTGGTACTGCTGGGACCTCTGTGTATTTGTTGGGAAAAGAGCCTGGTTTCTGAGATCACACATCTAGTGCTAGAACAGGACGGTAAAGCTGAGGGAAAACCAGACCTGACCCGAGACCTGTACTACAAAGCGAGATCAACATATCCACAGTATCTTTTGGATCTCTGGCTTCACTGAGGCTCACATTGGCTATCCTGGATCACCTGGATTATGAAGCTGGTTATGAACTGGCTCAGTTAAGTCTTGGTATATCCATCTGGCTACGAGCATTACCTGCTAATATAGTTTCTGGCTGTAAAGCTCAAGTGCACTTAATCCTCACATTAATTCAGATCTCACCTGTCACAGGTGCACTGTAATTTCTCTTCTGTTTATCCCACTTGGGAATATTCAGTTTAGGCTAAGTGTTATTCATGGAGAGTGTAGTTAAAAAGAAATGGAGGTATTGTGCATACTTTGCATGCAGGGAGAATAAGAAGCCCATCATTTCTGTGTCCCTGCTAAGCGGGGGTGTTGTGAGATGAAGTGAAGTGTGAGTTTAATCTACTGGGAGCAAAAGTGAATTTCAGGCGAGGTATAAGCTGATGTGCTCTGCGAGGCGTGGACGGCGCTAAGGGATGTGTCTGTCGGGCCCCTAAAAAAAAAAAAAAAAAAACGCAGCCAGAGATCTCTGTCTGGCAAACAGCCGCTGCTCGGTGATGATGTGGAGGACTTGATACATCAACCCGCCCCCCCTTTCCTTCCCTCCTCCCTGCAACTACTCCCCCCCTTTGCCTGGGTTTATCCTGAAGCTTTGCTGATAACCTCCTATGAAGCCCCAAGTCAGTTGAATAATGTTTCAGTTATTTCCACCTTTAATTAAGTTGGTCACAACAGGACTGAATACGGTATTAAGAATCACCTGGGTTAGAATAGATTCAGAATCAGCCTTTACATGATGAAACATCATCCCCTTCAAAGAAACGGAATTCTTTGTTAAAGGATTTAGACATTTGAATTATTCATTTAAAAAAAAAAAAAATTCAAATTAAGCTGTTTGAGGAAAAAGAAAACTTCTAATATATGTCCATTAAAAGCTGCATTCAGCAGAATAACATCTGTACTGGATATTTTTGTACCTTTTGCTTTAAAATCAGTTGTCTGAGCAGAGAAAACATTCCTGTGGAAAAGCACTTAAATGCTGTGCTCATTAAGATTCTGTCCGTCACAGTTTATCAGAGGGCCGAGTGTGGACACTAACTTTGAAGCGTACACAGACATACCCTGCTCGTTAGGCATCAGTAGACAGTGCCGACCTTCCGCCCTCCGCCTCCACCTGGCTGTCCGTCAGCTCCTGTCTCGCTAATCCTGAAGCCTTGGGGTGTGAAATTCAACATCAGTTCCCCAGCTTCCCGTCCCCCAACCCTCCCTCTCTCTCTCTCTGGGAGATAGCGGAGGGCCTTCGGCCTTGACTGGGGTGAGCAGGACAGCGATAGCCATCTCTGGAGAGCGGCGAGGGCAGTGATGCAGAGAGAATGGGGTGCAGGAGGGGTCAAGCAGGTGCCGGGGGAACCTGGAATCATCTCAAGCTGACCTTCTCACAACATGTGATCCATCCATCCATTTTCTGTACTGCTAGTCTATCACAGGGCTGACATATAGAGACAAAGAACCCTCATTTTCATGGACAATTTAGAGTCACCAGTTAAACTTATATGCATGTCTTTGGACTGTGTGAGGAAGTTGAGGACTGAGCCAAGTTGAGGTGGAGACCAAAAACAGAGCTAAAAGAGAGGGAATATTGCAGTGTACATGAGGTGGACACAAACATCACTACAGCATCATGATGCTTTGTAAATGAATGTAGCATAGAAGGTTGGTACTTGGCCCTCCTTGGACCCAAGTGGAGAGGGCGCCCCAGTGGTTTTAATAGCTTGCTGTCAGCAGCACAAATGTCTCTAGGAGAGGAGGAGAGGGGCAGTGTGGTGGTCTGAATAGAAGTCCTGTTGGTTAAGTGAGTTGCATTAGCTTGTGCATTTGACCCTGCCCCTGCAGCTACTCCCAGGGAACCACACAGCAAATTAAAGCCGTCATAAAGATTTCACAGAGTCCCAGTGAAAATGTTAGAAAGATGTCTGGAGCCAGAGAGGGTCCTGGGGAAGCAGCAGGGAATTTATTTTCTGTACTTCAGCAGTGCTAGTGCAACAAAGCTGAATCAGAGAACTGCATACCAAAGTTTCTCTAATATACAGAAGTGTTTTGATCATTACAGTAGAATTTACTACAATTAACAAGTTTTGATGATGAGATGATTTTTTGTTTTTATTGTCAGTAAATTCATGAAACTAATGTCTGTGGTATGTCTGTATGAATATATTTGCATATTGCAAACAAATGGGTGAATGTATGAATGTATAGGTGAATATATGGCTGCGGGAAGGTATGGGTGCATGAATGTATGGGTGAATGTGTGGCTTTATGAATGTATAGCTGTGTCAGTGTATGGATGAATGAATGTATGGGTAAATGGATGGATGGATGGATGTTAGCATGGATGGATAAATAGTTGATGAGACCAGAAAAACTGCTATAGAAATGAAGTCCATTTACATTTCCACATTGTTTTTTTTGTTTTTTTTTTAGCAAACATGAAATAATGATCAACATAAATAAGGTTTTCAAGTTAAAGATTAACAGTAGTTCACATGTTCCCACAGCAGTGGAAAATGATTTTCCTCGTAATCTGCTGTAAATGTCACATTTCCATCCACTTTCGGAACGCGGTGAAAAGCGAAGTGAATTTAAAACGGGAAACTTCCAGAGAGCTGCAGGTTAATAAGCTTTTACTTTGTACCTTTCAAGCTGAAAAGGTCAGCCAATGATCATGTTGAATAGAACAAACTTTATTGAAATGTCTTACTTTTGCGATAGCCTTGTTCACAGTCAGAATGTCACACTTTTGTTTAATTAAATTTACATGCTGGTACAATACAAAACCAGAGAACCTGTTATTTCATTCGAGGTAGATTTATTATGGAAGGCTTTTTTTTTTAAACTCAATTTCATTTTGTGAGGTATAAACAACAAATGATACAAAAGAAAATTCCCTCCAGCGTTTCCAGTTTCTTTTCCCTGCCCACTCCCTCTCATCCACCATCTCCCCATTCCCCAGCCTCCCCATCAATGTGTCACACCATGGTCTGTCAGGGTCCCAATTTCTGCACTGTCTCCAAATGTCATTTCATGGGGAGAAAATGGGAGTGTGTGTGAGAGGAAAGCACAGTGCTGCCGGCAATGTTCAATACATGACATGTGAGGCAGACAGCCTCACATGTATGAGGCTGTCTGCTTCTCATCAGGATCAATCCATCTGCATCATCCCATTAAAAGTGTTCTCTGACAGCTGTTTGCAGTTGTTTTCTCTCTGGGGCCATGACTATCACTTGGCTCCAGCATCAGAAAAAGGCCCCAAAATCCTTTTGTCGCTGTCAGCTCACTGGTCATTAGCTAACACTGATCGCCGGTGTCTAAATATCTATATATCTAAATCTAAATATCTATATCATGAAGCCTTAGGCCATGTTCGCTGTGCAACTTGGTAATTTGATTGGCAGTTCTGGATGACATTTTAACCCTGGTGAAATGACAGGATGGGGTCTGTAATAGATCACATCTTAAATTCAATATAACTGAAATATACTGTTTAAATTAACTTAACATTTCCTCTAAATGGTCACTTCCTCTATGAAAAAAAGTGTTTCTGAATTAACTTTTTTTCAGCAATGTTTTTTTTTTTTTTCTTGCCTCCAGGTCGAGCAGGGGCCCGGCCTCCTCGGAACCAGCAGAGGCTGCTCACCATAGAGGGGGAAAGAGCAGGAAGCATGAGTGAGTCCCTTTTAATCATTTCAACTCTAAAGGGCATATTGATATTCATGTGCATTTGTTTTTAAGCATCAAGTATATTATAAATAACTTCCTACACTTGATGTTGGATCTGGGTTGTGACCAGGTACTGTATGCCTCTATGACTGTCCTTGAAAATGTACCATCCAAATCCTTCTGGCTCAGATGCGGGATCAGAGCTTAATCCCAAGGGTCAGGGTGTTTCTACTGTGAGATTTTGATGGCAGATTCTAAGCTTGCCCCAACAAAAAAAAAGATCCTTAAAGCCCCCCTCAAGAGCCACCTCTGGGATTTGGATCGTAGGCCTATTTCAGCCTAAAACCATCTGACCCAGGTCCCAGCCTCAATAGGACTTTATGGAAAAGTGAAGTAACACAGAGCTTTACTTTTGCTTGTCCCAATCCATGCATCAGTATATAGTTCATTCACAGGGAGAGGACGTGGTCTGATAAGTTAGCTATCTATTTACAAGCATCAGGCGGGAGATGCTGTTTCATTTTCAAAAGTGAGTGAAGCGTAGATTGAGAGGAGTCAGCGTGCTGGAAGAACTGAACCAGTTTGGCATCGTGATTCTGGCATCTGCTGCTTTGGTCCCAGCGCTAACTGATGGAGCCTCTTTACTCGTTTCATTATTTTTGTTGGGACATTAATAATCCTGTCCCTGTTCTGTGTAAGGCAAAGTGAAACCAGTCAGGAGAACATGTGGATTATGGCTGACAGTGAAGGGAGTGGGGGGTTGGATGCAGGCTGATGATGGAAGTATTCAAGGTTATTCAAGGTCTAAACAGAGAGTCATAGAATGAAATCAAATATCAGATTCCAGGTAACTATTAAGTAATACTTGCCTTACAATTGTAAGTGCCAACACACATTTAGACCCTTCGTCAGTTGACCTTGAAGCTACTTAGGAAACCCCCAGTGGATTCGGTTCTCCAGCAATTTTGCTAAGAGAATTTCTATTTTTGTTTCAAGTGAAAATGTTGGCTTGCTGAGCTGCAGCACTGTCTGTTCCAGTGAAGTATCCAAAACAATGTGTTCCCTCTTCCCCCACAGACAATTAACCCCCCCCCCCCATGTTGCTCAGGACATTATCTGCTATTGTGTTTTTCGTGTTTCGTCTCTCTCATGCATGCTTGTTATTTACTTTCAATAGTCAACTGGCTGTGACTGAACGCTGGACATATCTCTGTCCAGGCACTGTACACTTATTTATTATTTACAGTTCACATTGCAAAGCATGAAGCTAACCTTTGCTTATAACAACAATTGGCTAGGGATGATGTTTTTGGGATTGGCCCCAGACCCCCCATGACCCTTAACAGGATAAGCGGTATAGAAAATGGATGGATTGATGGATGGATGTTTGATGGGGAAAGAAGACATGGCATGGGATTCCACCGTTCTAAAGGGACGTAGGGCTTTCACCACATATTTAGTCTCTGCTCTGTGACATTCATCAACCCTGTCCTGACTCATTTTTATGCCTTTGCGCCAGAGTATGTATTATGATGGACTGTAGATTAATATTAGCTTGTGAATGAAAGATTGGATAAGGGATTTGTTTGCCACGGACCTTAATTAGTCTTTTACCAACTTTGAACCAGATACAAAAATGAAACCAGCTATCAGAACCCATCCCTATAGTTGGCATATAAGTGTCACAAACTGAACTGTCGTTGATTGTTTTAGCATGTAAACATAAGCTTGTATTATTGTGTTGTTCAAAAGCTGCTGGTCTTCTGTTTGAAGTGACCATGTTTAACCAACCAAATGCTAAAAAACACCTTTTTCTGGTATTTTCCTTAAGGCTCAGGATTATTTTGACGCCCCCATCTTTCCCCGCATCCCATCTAAACCTGCATTTTATTGGATTGCTTTCTGTCCTGAGCACCGAAAGGAGTAACCTAACGAGCTTTTGCTGGAGGATGTTATAAATGGAAATTTACATTAAGTTCCGTCGGCTTTGTAAACAGGGCCTGGTGATATGTGTTCCCAAAATCACAGAGGATCTTCCAGACAAGAACATTTAAGAAAAAAGGAATTCTTACAATTCCTAATTTGTTTAATTTATATTATATTTTTCTTTTCAATCTAGTTAAAACCTTGTCATTGATTTCCTTGGAAAAGGAACTTTCTAATTTTCATCTAAATCCCCGCCACCCCCCCAGCTATGTGGATTACTTGTGGTTGTATGTTTGTTAATTTTTGAATTAATAACATTAATCTGCTCAGAGGACACCTGTATGAACACGATTCAGGAAACACGATTTAGTCACCGCACTTTTCTAATGTCACCACATACTGTAAGTATTAATTAAGGAACACACATCACTTGTTCAGTTTCAAAGAGAGATAAAGGAATCTCTAAATTTTACATTTACAAGATCCTGCAACGAAGGCATTGTAAGTTACTCTTTCTGGGCACCGCAGGTTCATGCAGCACAGATGTTAAGGAAAATCGGAACTTCGACAACCTCTTCTCCAAACAGGGTGTTGCAGCTGAGGCTGCTCAACTCCCCAATGGGAGTGCTGGGGGTGGGAGGAAGCGTCCCTTAGAGGAGGGCAATAATGGGCATACACATCCAAAGTACAGACCCAAGAAGCGTAAGAAGGCCCCTGGGCCCATTCTGCCAAAGAATGCCCTCATGCAGCTGAATGAGATCAAGCCAGGGCTGCAGTACAAACTGCTCTCTCAGACGGGACCAGTCCATGCCCCTGTCTTTGTGATGACTGTGGAGGTCAATGGGCAGCTTTTTGAGGGTTCGGGTCCAACCAAGAAGAAGGCCAAGCTGAATGCAGCAGAGAAGGCCCTGCGCTCCTTTGTTCAATTCCCTAACGCTTCTGAAGCCCACATGGCCATGGGTCGGACTCTGTCTGTTCACACGGACTTCACCTCAGACCAGGCTGACTTTCCAGACATGCTCTTTAACGCATTTGAGACATCCACCCCTGTAGATGACTCCTTTTACCTTGCTTCCAACAGTAACGGTTGTTTCAGCTCATTGGGAATAGAGTACCCATTGCTACCCTCCCCTGTTCCAAACCTGGTTCAGGCTCCATTACTTCCTGCCCCTTCCACCTTCATCTCACCTACAAACGGCAAGAATGCTGTGATGATCCTGAATGAGTTGCGGCCCGGCCTCAAGTATGACTTTGTGTCAGAGAGTGGGGAAAGCCACGCTAAGAACTTTGTCATGTCAGTGACAGTAGATGCTCAGAACTTCCAGGGTTCTGGGCGGAACAAGAAGCTAGCCAAGGCCCGGGCTGCCCAAGCTGCTCTGTCCGCTCTGTTTAACATGCAGCTGGATCAGGCTCCATCAAGGCAACCTATACCCAGAGAGGGACTGCAGCTCCACTTGCCACAGGTAAGCATGGAAGAAGGTAAATGAAAACTGAAAGTGCCTGATGGTTTTGTTTGCACATAGTTACTCAGAATAATTGATCCAAAAAACTGCTTGTGCCAAATATAAGGGTGACAAGGTGGTACAGTGGTTAGCACTGTCACCTCACAGAAAGAAGCTGCATTCGAATCCTGGTTTGTTTGATCAGATCTACAAATAACTAACCTGACAAAGTCTGATTGAAGATGGAGACAAATTCAATACACTGAGATCTAATTACACATAAACTAATCTCTGCCTGTAATCCCTGTACGCTGATAACAAAAGTGCTATCTTAATTGCTATCACACCCTGAGTGCTATTCAAACACTGTTGCTCATTGTAAAAGCCTTTCCAAGTCCCTCTGCTGTACTTCCAGAGCACTGTGTGAAGCAGATCGGTGTCCATCAATCACACCAGTGCAGCATATTCAGGAAATATTCATCCTTCCATGTATCTTTAATTTGTAATTCTTTCTTTCTGTCACATCTTTGTTTCGGTCCCAGATCCTGGCGGACGCTGTCTCTCATCTGATTGTTGACAAGTTCAGCAAACTGACGGACAGCTTTGCATCTCCGCACGCCCGACGGAAAGTCTTGGCAGGTGTCGTCATGACAACAGGTATTCTTTTTTTTTTTTTCTTTCTCAGTTTTACTACACCCAGTCCAGAGTGAAACAGCTACCTCAAAACTATATCCAAGAAGACTTTTAATGTCAGTGTCTGAAGCTGCAGTCTGTAGAGTCACTTTGACACCTTGTTTCCTCAGTTGAAGGACTAATGAGAACAGGTCCCAAGTCCATGTGGACAAAATTAATCTGTCCAACCATCTGTAAAAATGCTTCCCTTCACAGAGGTTTGATTGAGTTAATGATTGGTTTTGCAGGCTGGACTACGGAGCCAACAGTCCTGACACACCAGTCCCACCATAGACTTACACCTTAATACTTTGTTGTCCAGGTAAAGATGTGAAGGAGGCTCAGGTCATCTGTGTGTCCACTGGAACTAAGTGTATTAATGGTGAATATATGAGCGACAGAGGTTTGGCCCTCAACGACTGCCATGCTGAGATTGTGGCTCGAAGGTCGCTCATCAGGTACCTGTACTCCCAGCTGGAGCATTTCCTCAGGTGAGGATAAAATGCATCCTGTAACATATATCCTGTTTTCTTATAGGTCACATACTCTGTCCTTCTAGGATGCGTTCTGTATCCTTATATGATGCATCCTGTATCCTTACAGGATGCATCTTGTATCCTTATAGGACGTGTCCTGTAACCTAACATGATTTTGTAGCATATTGTATGTTATATTGTCATTTGTCTCCATTTGTGTCTTCAGTAACAATGAAGATGAGCACCAGAGATCCATCTTCTCCAGGTGCGACAACAGACAAGGGTTCAGATTGAAGGAGAACGTCCAGTTCCACCTGTACATCAGCACCTCCCCCTGTGGGGATGCCCGCATCTTCTCTCCTCATGAAGCTGGAGTGGAGGGTAAGTGGTTTGAGATTGCCGCCCTATTGGCCCTACACTTACACTCCTATATGAGACCCTGTCCTTTCATCCATTTTTCCTGTGTCAGATCAGGGAGACAGACACCCGAACAGAAAGGCTCGCGGGCAGCTGCGCACTAAAATTGAGTCTGGCGAAGGAACCATCCCAGTCCGCTCCAGTAACACCATTCAGACATGGGACGGGGTCCTTCAGGGAGAGAGGCTGCTCACCATGTCCTGCAGTGACAAGATAGCCAGGTCTGGGTTCTGTTCATTACTTCTTCACACATCCAATCATATCAAGATAACATGTTACACTGCACGTTACACATTTCAGGAGGTGGCCTCTGACACAACTTATCAGGCACTTATAAAGCAGTCTTGTGATCCCTTCCCAGACAGAGCAATACCCATTAATTAACTCCATGACTCTTATGACCCTAACAACTCACATGATGGCAGGGTGGGTCAAAAGTTTGCATGACCTCACAACCCTTCAGATGAACACGACCCCACAATAAGGTAAACTGTGCTGATGGACTTCTGTATTTCAAAGACAATTCCAGCTCTCCTTAGACTCTGGTTGTGAGCTATAATCTAGCTACAGTGTGTGTTTTCTCTTTCAGCATATTAGAACAGGTCTTGTGGACCTACTTGGAGGTGTTGGTGTGTTTTTTTGTACAGACCAGTTGGAATCCTGATGATTCCTTTCATGTGTAACAAGGCTGAATCATCATGGTGTCATGTTGCAGTCACTCTGTTTCTAACCCTGCTGTTAGCTGCTGTTCTCAGGTGTCATTGATTAGGCTTCTTGATGAATCTCCAGGAGGCCACTAATGGGATTCAAGACTCCTCTGTGCTGGAATCAGATTTGCCTTTTTTAGGTGAATTAGCTGCAACAATAATGTCGATTTATACAGATTTTAATACAGGTTGGGTGGCATGGTGGTGCAGTGTTAGCACAAAGTCGCCTCACAGCAAAAGGGTTCCAGGTTCGAACCCTGGTCTGGGCTCGTCTCTGTGGAGTTTGCATGTTCTCCCTGTGCTTGTGTGGCTACTCTGAATTGCCCATAGGTGTGAGTGTGTGGTTGTCTGTCTTTGTGTGTCAGCCCTGCAATTGAGTGGCGACCAGTTTTTAGATTAGATTAGATTCCAGATTAGTCCAGGGTGTACCCAGCCCATAGTCAGCTGGGATAGGCTCCAGAACCCCCGCGACCCTGACGGATTAAGCGGTAGAAAATGGATGGATGTCTACAGGTTTAACTTTAAATTTGTCCCTTTTCAGGTGGAATGTGGTTGGTTTCCAAGGTTCCCTCATGAGCTACTTCACTGAGCCCATCTACTTCTCCAGCATCATCCTGGGCAGCTTGTACCACGCTGACCACCTCTCCAGAGCCATGTACCAGAGGATTACTGAGATCGAGGACCTGCCACAGCCTTTCAGCTTGAACAGACCTCTGCTCAGTGGTGAGATGGGACATTTTCAAATATACCAGGGCATCAGATCTGAAAAGCTGCATCTCACTCATCGTGGCTTTTGTGGAAGTTTGATGTTTCCATTATGTTTCTTATTGTTTTTTGACATCATTAATTCACTTTCTTTCCGTGGTATGCAGGAATAAGTAACGCTGAGGCTCGGCAGCCAGGAAAAGCACCAAACTTCAGTGTGAACTGGACAGTGGGAGATCAAGGGCTGGAGGTGATCAACGCCACCACAGGGAAAGATGATCTCGGTCGACCCTCCAGGCTCTGTAAACACGCCCTCTACAGCCGCTGGATGCGTCTGCACTGCAAGGTAACACACTGCATGCCCCTTCTCTTTACCCCATGTTTCCGGCCTGCTGCTTCACTGCTAACAGTCAAATGAAGGCAATGCATGTTTAGTTCTCTATGTTATAAATCTTGTCTGGCCTGGGAACGTCTCAGGGTTACCCCTAGGAGGAGCTGGAAAATGTTGCTGGGGAGAGGGAACCTAGCTATGCTGCAACTGGTCACATTTTTGTTACCGACTGACCGACCCCTCCCTCCTAACTATTCCATAGCTCTCCTCCACCCTGCGGATCAGAACAGTGAGGCCCAGCAGTTACCATGAGGCCAAGCAGGCAGCAGTGGAGTACCACTCCACCAAGCAGACCCTCTTCAGAGCCTTCCGCAAAGCTGGACTGGGTGCCTGGGTAAAGAAACCGATAGAGCAAGACCAGTTTGCCCTCACCACATGAGTTATTGCATGGCCTGGTGCTGGCTTTCAGTTTCAGTGGTGGAGTCATTTTCCTCTGGACATGTCATGGGCTGGACTGTGTGTTAAAGGGAAGAAGAGGCACCAAATCCAGATGTCAGAATCCATGGATTTAACATTCCACCTTACCTTTTACAGCCTCATGCTACTCCCTCTCAGCCAGCACTACAAACTGTATTTAAAAAAAAAGATAATAATTCAGTCAGTTATGCAACTTTATACAAACTGTTGTATATTGATGTATTCATTTTGCATGGATGATTATACCAAATTCATAGGAAGTCTCTGGTAAAAGATTTGTTATCATCTTCAGTATTGTGATCTCAAATGGATAGTGTCGTGATAAATTCACAATGGATACAAGGATAATATATAATAAGCAACAACCACCGCAGCAGATTGTGATGAGCTTATCTTTAAGCTGTAACATCTATTCAATGATTATCACCAACAAAACAACCTGAGGCTTGGACAGGCCAGGCTGTCTTTCCCCTCCCTTTAATCCTCACTGTCCTTGGGTTATTTCTTCACCAACCAGATTTTGACACTTTCAGGAATCCTGATGCAGATATTTGTTACCACCAGGGTTTGACTAGCTGCCCAAACTGAACCAAAGGAGGAAACTCTCCAGAGGTTGAAACCTAAAACATGTTTCCTAATATGAGCCCTGTTGCACTTGATTAATCTAAACACTTTTATGCAATGAAACAAACATTTCAGAGTCTGTGAATGTGTCTAACTGCTGAAAACCCACATACTGCTGGTGTTGGTATTGTTGTTGGTGTCAAGTCGTTTTTAGCACAGTAAAAGCACACCAAAGATGATGTCAGTATTTTCCAAACCTTTGAAAATGGATTTATTTTCTCTGTGTTTCTTTTCTGATGCTGTAATCTGCTTCTACAAACCATTCCTCTGTATGTTGCTGATGATGTTTGTAACATGGGTTTGCGGTATTGTCTTTATATGTCTTAGCTGTGCGTCCCTCTAACTCAAACGATGAAAACTTTGAGCATATGCAAACATGTTCCTGTCTCAGCATAAGTTTACCACAGGATCTGCACCTCAGTAGAGTAGGTATGAACGGGATGAGAGGGGAACCACAACACTCTACATGTCAGCTCTCTGTCCATATGTTGATGGTCGGTGAGCCTCTACAGTTCTAGTTCGGTCCATGCACTTTGTTATTGCTAATGCATGACCTCTACCTGTAAAGCATGACAAATATAAATATAAAATATGTAGAAAGTGAGTCAAGTCACTGAGCTAGAGATTTAATAAAATGCTACTGCAGTCAGTTTGTTTTGTTGTCTTTTGAACTCCTCTGAAAATGGGTCTTAAAAGTATCAGATACCATCTGCAAAGGGTGGATGACATTTGAGCCATTTTCATGGTAGCTATCAAACTTCAGGTTTAATACAGGCAGCTACCAGAAACTTTTAAGTTATTGTTAACAATAACTTAAGTTATTTTTCGGGAATTGAGATAGCTGGCATCTGTTGTAGCCAACAACATTCACTGAGGCCAATGTTATCTTCTTCAGGCTCATCATTTCTCATTGGTCTTCGATAGAGTTGTAATGTCACTGAGATTACACCTCGATGTTGTGGCTTTATCTTGAACTTTAGCGAGATGGTGGCATTTGCAAGCGAAGGCAACTTTTACCACCAGTGGACAAAGGTTAGTGAGTGGAAAGGTCAAACATAGACATTTAAATGCAAATGCATTTCAATGACAAGACATTAGATTTGAATCAAATTTAAGAATTTCTTTTATCATTCATTAGCATTAGAAATGTGAATACTAATAGGTTTTTCAAGATCCCCTAAAATTCTGTTGATTCTGGGGGCACCCAGGTCTTTTTCAGGGGAGCCAAGCCCCCCGACCCCCCCCAACCCCCAACCCAGCCACCGTTTACAACCGCCTCTCAACAGGTGAACAGGTAAAGACACATCAATTTCGCTTCAATGACTGGGCAATGACTGGTGTCAGTGACATACACACACCTACATGTCTTCTGGCTTTCATAGATCCAGAACTTAAAGGTCATCGCCGTTCAGTGTCGGAGAGACGGAAGTGAAGAACCTGGCTACTCGCTGTGTCCTCGCATATATCAACTCCACTGAGCAGAAAATTAAAATGGAAATTTAGGCCTTGAACAGAGTTGAGGGTCCCATTGGCCTGTACTGTTTGGTATGATTTATGGCAAGTGATTACATTGCTGCGATGGTACCTGGGCCACTGAGCTCATTCTGTGCTCCCACTCATAACCATTCATTTCTAAATAGAGTGTTTAGAATATTACTTTGAATATTCCTCTTTGGATGAATTATTAGTTATTGATTGAATGTAAAAGTCATCATTCCTCTGTTGGGTATTCATTAGAAGTTGTAACTGACTATAATGTTACGATCCTCAAACATGGATACGATACAGTTTTATTTTCATTCTGACTGATACACAGGATGAGATGTCAGAAAGTTATCACTGTGAATTTGTATCTCAGAGAAAAAGCAAACTGTGGTTTTCATAGTGCTGCCTTTTTGTACTGAATGTACATTAAGTCCATGGAGAGGCCCATTAAGTGGCTAATGGGGTTTGATTGCTGGGGAAACGAGCTGTGACAAATGAGGAGATGTCCTAATGGACGCTAGCCGCTGAGCCAGAGAGTTTGATGGTGGGAGGACAGGAGACTCGGGCTCTGCTCCAAGACCGGTTCTTCAGCTGCAGTACTTGGTTTATATACGAAGGCAGGGGAGCAAAACTCTCAGGACTTTTCAGAACAAAACTGACCAAAACACTGCGGTTTATTTTGACTGACTGATTTTGACTTGATATTCTGTCACCCCTCTCAAAGATTTAGCCCAGGAACATAACTTGCAGATAAATTGGGGAAGGTGGAGGGGTATGAAGAGCTGTTTTCACTAATCCCACTTCACCTTGAAGCTCTCCTTTCACTCATTTTAAGCCAGACTCAAATACCTCAGCTTGGAAATCAGACCTCTAAACTTTGTTCTCATGGGGAGGGAATGGAGCCACAGAGATTCTTGCTGAAAAGAAAAGCGTCAATATAGAAATGTCCATCAGTTTTCAGGGGTCTGGCTGTTTTGCTGATGATGAAGAGAGGACAGATAATCCACAGTGAGATTATCTGTCTCTCTCATGTTGCACAGGTGCCGGTGGCTGATACGACACAAAGTAATAGGCCCCTACCTGCAGATGTGGGGATGGAAGTGAGGAAAGCTTTAGATAGCAGCAGATAAACAGCAGGTGCCTGGCATTATGTCAACAACAACAAAAGCACGGCAGCATTCACCAGATTTTTAGTCAATACCATCATTTTGACATGACACCTTGGCTGCCAAATGCTGGAGTCTACATTTGGGTCCAAGTCTTTGTAACCTGGTTGTAACAGTAGGTGTGTCTAATGGATCTGTATATATTCATACACACCTAAACACCTACATCAGAATGGTGTTGGTTATTCAGTATAACATTAAATCTCCCCCATGAAACTGATTGCCAAACTCAGCACTCTAGGTTTGAGGGCCACACTCTACAACTGGGATATTGGACTTACTCACAGACAAAAAAAGGAATTGTAATATAAAAATAAATAACGAAACAAACAAAAAACAACAAACCACCTTTTTTTTTTTACAATTAAGAATTACGATGACCAGAACAGGTTCAAAGCTGCCCGCCAGGTGGCAGCAGACACGCACGCACACACACACACAAACACACACACTGATAGGTTAGGGAAGTCAAATCCATCCATCCCATTGGTCACGTAACCGCCAATACGTTGGTGACGTAACCGCGCACTTATTTGAATGCCGGAAGAGGAGCAGAGTAGCGGACTAACTGCTAAACTGAATCCAGGTTATCGGAAAGGTAGGCAAATAACAAGTGGGTTTAACTCATTTAGCAATATCAGTGTCGTCTGACTCTTATTACAGTGCAAAGTCCGCTAATTGTTGAAAACCTACCATACTTAGCTAGTTAGAACCGTTCACCCTACCTAACTCGCTAGAAGCTAACCGAGCTCCGTGTTCAAAACTTGGCAGTGGATTGTGGTTTTATCAAAATAAGTGGTCCGCTTTGTTGATTTGTCTTATGTGCCGAATTTAGTAGAATAACTTCCAGATTAAAAAAAATATCTAATTTTAATAAACTTTGGTAATATAATGTCAGAAGCCGTCTAGCAACTTTAAATTGTCTGAATTTTCCAAAGGAGTTCAGTTTTAAGTCTTTGGCCACTAATGCCGTGCACCTTGTTTCATTTCTTGCAGCCGAGGTGAAACGATGGGACAGGTACGTTACCGCACTATATATATATATGTGTGTGTGTGTGTGTGTGTGTGTGTGTGTGTGTGTGTGTGTGTGTGTGTGTCAGACACTGGGGAAACAGTGGGTCATCTTCATTCATTTGTGTAACGCTAAAGGGGCGTCTCCTCTCAGCTGTGGGGGACTGCAGAAACCAGATCACTATAGTGAAATATATAGGTTTGGCAGGTGAAAGGCACTCAAGTACGGCTGCGACTTTGAAGAATGGACATGGACAGCAGGCCTAATTACTTCTTACAATGGAGAAATAAGACATATGTCTATCTGTGGACCTACAGGCAGTTCCAGGTAGCAGACAGGGTTGACATTGCTCTAAAATGTTTGACTTGTCCTACATTTTTTTTTCTCCTTGGTTGTTTGTGTTTGTGCTGCAGCAGGAGCAGGTTGAATGGGATGATGTGAATAAACTCCTCCAGCATCATGGTTTTAAGCCAGTCCATTTTGCAGATCCTGTAGAGAACAAGAACCTCTCAGGTGACAGTCAATGGCTCAAATTTCTTTGCAAATTTGTAATTCTTAAAGTTTCCATTGTGCATGAGTCTCCGTGTAATTTTAGATTTGGTTCTGCTGGACAAGAGGTCAGCTGGGGAGATCAGGACCACTCTGAGGACCATGCTCACGGACTCTGAGAGGAGACAGGCTCTCATCCAGGAGCTCGTCAAGTCCAACAACCAACTCAAGTGAGCCAAGCAATTCAGCTGCCAGTTATTCCTTTTTATTACTTTATCTTGAATGTAGTGTAGGTTTCAGAGAATTAGACATTTTTTAAGAGTTGACAAAATGATTGATTGGTTGATTGATCCAAATCAGAGGACTTTTTAAAAATTGAGCACATGAAATTAAGGAGGAGCCAGACATCTTTGTTTCTACTGGAGAAGTTTCATCTCTCTCAGAAAAGAAACACACATTCAACTGTTAAAGGAACAATAAACATCAACTCTCTCTTATAGTCTTAGAGTATAGAAATCCTTCAGAGGAGAAGCCTGCACTGTGCAGATATTACATGTCAGTGGGTCTTTTGCATCCACGCATCTATTTAATAATGTATATGCATTGTTGTGGCGACCACCTGTCCCCCTGTTATCCAATCTCATCAGCATCAGGTGAGTATCCTGGAGATGCGCCTTCTAGCTCATTACAGGTATGAAGTGTAAACCTTGAAGCTGGACCGCAGCCAGCTGGTGATCACAGACCAGTGTTGGGGTGGTTGTCAGGCATACCGAGACAAATCTGGGTGGGCACCTTAAAAAAAAAACAATTCAAAAGACCATAGACCATATTCCATGGAGTTTCGTAGAGTTAGAACAAGGACAGGACACTGGATGTGGACCTGAGAGGTCTTAGACCTGAGCTCAAAGGTATTTTACAGCTTTGTAAACCAGCAGCAGAATTTTAAAACTGATTCTTCAGAGATCTGAGAACAGGTGAAATACGTTCAGACTTTTTAATTCCAGTGAGCACACAGCCACATTTTTGACTGAACTTTCCAGAGAGGAGGTTCAGGAGCATGTGAGTCGAGCGGCTCGTCAGTCTCAGCGGACCACAGAGCTTGAGGGGCTGCTGGATGGGGTGAAGACCAGAGTCCAGGACCTGGAGGACCGCTACCTCAGCAAGGCTGTCCAGCATCACAGCCAGACACAGCAACTTCAGCAGGAAAAACAAGAAGCACAAGTACGTCAAGAGTCTTACATAAGTTTACATGGATGATAAACTGGGTGATTTATAAACGTGGCTATATAATTGTTATCTCACACAAGAAACTGTGTGAGGTTCTGGAGCAGAAGCTGTTGAGGCAGAAGGAGAAAGAAGCTGAACTTCAGAGGAAGCTTTATTTTACCGTCAAAGAAGAAGAGCGTCACTTAGCTCACCGGAGTCAGACTTTACAGCACATCTGTAAGAGAGTCAGCCAAGATGGCTCTGCAGCAGGCCAGCAGTAAGAGCATTTCTGGTTTCTAATTGGACCACGTCATGTATAGTACTTGTGCCTACACAGTGAGGCATTGTGGTTTAAAATGTTAGAGTTGTAGTGTGAACAGTTTTAATCACCAGTTAGAAAACATGGAATAGAAAAGGTTGAATTTCCCCATGTTGTACATGCAGGGTGCTGGATGTGATTGACTTCTATGAAACCGAAATGTCTCGGCTGCTGGATGAGCTCAGGTAACAGAAACTAGAAAATAGTAATCCTAAAGAACTTTGTTGCCGCTGCTTTCATTAAGGAGTCCATTTTCACCCCAGGTCCGCTAAAGGAGAATCATCAGGACCTGATCAAAACCAAATGAAGAAGACATCTAGCAATGTTACACAATCTTTCCAAACCATTCTCAAGGTAATCCAACAAACTCTGATTGAGTTTTCTGAAATGTCTTCCACTGGTGTAGCTAAAACCTTTTGTGTCTCTTCTAAGGCATATCGGGACCAGCAGAAGGAAAGCAAAAGTCAAATCGAAGAGCTAAAAAGGGAAGCTGAGCACCTGAAGCAGGAGCTGGAAACGAGGTGTGTACGTTCACCCTGCTCGAAACAAGTGCATTTGCTGTGGTATCAGTGTTGATTGTGTTTTTCTGTGTAGGCCGACGCTCAAAGAAGTGAAGTTCTACAAACACAAACTGCGTCGCTTGGAAGGATTAAGCAAACCCAATAACACAAGGTAGGAGCACTGAATGTCTTTGGAGTTTAACCTGGTGGTCTCAGTACACAGGGTTTGATGAGGGGACTGGAACCAGAATCATGTTTGTGCCCTTTCTATTTGGGTTAGGGGTTAGGGTTAGCTTTAATGTCTTCTTCAGAGACCTAGGTAGTACAGCACTCATGAACAGTACCACCCATCTTTGCAGACTACCTAAAGAAGACAATGCAACTGCAGTTCATGAGCACATCAGTGATCAAGCCAGAGAAGCCGGTTCATGTGCCTGCTATCACCGTGTAAGTGTAAGCGACTGGGACTCCTCAAGGACTCCTGGGTCCTTGTTGCTTTGAAATCTACTTCCTCAAACATAACTGTCAGGACTTTTTTTTTCTGTATTCCTCCCCCTCTATTCCAGCTGTTGACCGAGATCAGCGCAGTTGTGGCTGACGGCAGCGCTCCGTCACACCTGCACAGACACGAACCGTCCTCAGTTGGTTTAGAGCTGCTGGAGTTTCGTAGTCTGCTCCCAACGCTGAAGGTCTGGGCCCAGCAGCTCCACCTGCTTAAGGTAAACACTTTCACGTCAGCCCTGATGAAGCAGCCCTGAGACCTTTACACACTGTCTGCAGGTCTTTAAAAGTCCAAAAGCAGGAATTTCAGTTTCAAAGATATTAAAAAAACATCTTTTCAAAAACATCACAATCTGGACCTACTTGAGGTTCTTGAAGACCTCTCATCTGAAAGGTTTCCTCAGTTCTAACCAACTGGTGGCATCATTCACACCTCGAGGGTGGTTGAGGTCACATGTGAGTCGTTGCCCTACATGAGACAAATTGTCACAAACCTGTGACAGGTATTAAATTACATTCTGAAAGTATTGTGTGTTTAGGAGCTGCAGCAAGGTCTAACTAAACTGACTGCCAGACTGGTTCCATGGCAGCCGTCTGAGGGCCATGATCCTGCAGATGCTCTGAAGGTGGAGGACATGATAATGTTGGTGGACACCATGCTTGAAAGCACCTCTTCCGATGATGAGAAGGTAGCATTTTGCAGAACTTTTGTGCTACTTTATCAAGTCTTGTTAAATGGAAGGATGCAAAATCCATCTGAAATGCTGCTGGGATATCTAAAATCCTCCTAGATCCTCCTGCACAGGGTGGACTCTCCTAAGAAATCTCCTAATTCCAAAGTATGTTCTCCAGGTGTTGAGGACTCCCACACGATACACTCTGGAGTCCATGGTGTCGCACTTCCAAAAGCTGTTTGACGTGACCTCCCTCAGCGGCGTCTACCCGCGTATGAACCAGATCTACACCAGGCTGGGAGAGATGACCAACACCATGAGGAACCTCCGAGAGATTGTGGACTTAGGTAACTAGTGCAATGGTGGACCCCACTAAATGTTACTTTGCAGATTTTGAAATAGTGAAGATGTCCAGTTGACGTTTTCATGCTGATTTTCGTGTCAGACAGCAGCGTTCCTCCGGCCGAGGTGGTGAACCAGGTGGCCAGACTGGTCTCGTCCAAAGGTCAAACTGCTGGGTTCCAGAATCTGCTGGGAGACGCGGACATTGACAGGTTCACTTATATAGAACTCGCATATTGTTTGAAATAGCAGAGACCAAGCCATGTCAGGATTAGAGCAGGTCTACAGTCATTCAGACTGTTCTGTTTCACCCTCGGCTCCTGTTTTTCAGTCTCATCGTCAAAGTGAAGCAGCATGAGGAGTTTTTTCCCGCTTTCCATGGCCTCATAATGGACATGTTCCAGATTCTGGGTGAGCAAGACACAACAATGTCCCATGCTGTAGGTTTAATGCGGAGTCTGGGTCAACAGCTGTGAGCCACCTACTGTCCCATTATTATTGTAGATCATATTAGAAAGAGTTTTCTCTAAACCTGCTCTCTATGAAAAGAGCCTTGAGATAATTTCAGTTATGATTTGACGCCATAGAAATAAATCTGACTTCACTAACTATGTGTTTTTTGCCCTTCCTTTTCGCAGGAGTCAGCTCTCTAGACAACATCCTCCCAGCTCTGAAGACTTTGAAACAAACAGCACAGTGACACGCTGCTTCGACTAACCTGAGACCTGTGTTTGGTGAATGATGATGAATGTGAAGTGTGAGTGTTGCTTTAATAATAATAAAAAAAAAAAACAGTCACCTTGCAAACCCTGATCTCAGTGCTGTGATGTTAGTCTAATACCAATGATGCCAACTGAATGGAACCAGTGGACATCCTTATCCTTATCCTTTTGATGGCATAAACATAATCCCAGTACTTTGGCTCTTTTACCCTCAGTTTCCCTGATTTCCCTTGAATCTCTTACATCTGTTAACAAGTCAGCATGCACAGACTTGAAACTGACCTCAGTCACATCACATGTTATCAACATGTCTTTCTTGAGAACTAGTGAGACCTAAAGTTCCTCTGAAAGGAAACAATGACAGTAAGAGTTGACTAAGCTTTGACTGTTCATCCGTTGGATGTGAATGGCCTTAAAGCTGAGCTCGACGCTTTAATCGCACACTGTTTCCAAGAGACATCACGTCCCTATAATAACTGCTGTCAGACTTTGTACTGCCCTCCTTCAACAAATATCTGCCTGAGGAGCATTAGCATTCCCACCTGTAGACACGGTCCCACCTGTGGACATTGTATGCATTATATGTAGTTCTGTATTACATATAGTTCTATATAGCTCTATATATTTTAATACAGTTTTATATAATTATATATAGCGTTACATAGATTTATATAGTTCTATAAGCTTTACAAATATGTTTAGTTTTATGTAGTTCAGAAAGTTTGCAATCAGGATCCGGTCTGCTGTGCGGGTGTCCTGCAGACGGTTGCTAGGAGGCGGAGACGCCTGCCCGGTAGAAATACAGAGCGGGGGGGGGGGTGTTAATCCGCTGTGCAGTCCGGTATTTGTCGGTTCAGCGGGACTGTGTCTATGTGTTGTTTTGCTCGTTTACTCCTGAAGTACACATCCAAATCCGGGGGGGGTGTCTCCAATGGCAGCTGAGTGCTCTCAAGAGGACATTCTGGAATTCTTGAGGGAGCGGGGAGGCAGAGTGAGGAGCACAGATTTAACGGAGCACTTTAAAGCTGTGTTCCCGGAGGAGCCGGAGAAGAAGGCGGCGGTCCGAGAGACATTTAAGAACTACGTGGACAACATCGCTTTTGTAAAGGCGGTGAATGGAGTTAAATATGTCTACCTGAGGAAGAGGTTTCGCGGGTCTGTGAGGCAGCAACAAAGCCCCACACTGACAAGAACGGAACCGGAACAAGTTTTAAATGAAGGTTCGCGCGGAGCAGACACAACACTACCGGGCTCAGGTTACGGAAGTGACAGCCAGGTGAGAGCTTCGGGAGCCCCCCCTCCTGAAGTCGAAGACAAGCCTCAGTGTTATGAGTTTGCAGGTGTAGCAGAGGAGGTGGACAGCAGCTCAGGTGAGATGGGGAACACATGGGGGACAGAGAGGAGACACTCCAAGAAAGACAAGCCGCAAAAAGCACCTGACATACCAGAGATTTCAGTGATCGAGGCGTCGCCTCTTCCAGCAGAGGAATCTGTGTTTACCTTGCCTGGGCCTGCACAGACCTGTAGTACAGGACAGGGTGACACAGTTACTGCTGAACTGAGTCCCACAGACAGGCAGGCTGAAACCGGAGATCTCTCAGTAACAAGCCTGAATGAAGTAGAGCAGAGTCACGTGGCGACCAGACGCAGGAACTCTAAAGGATCCCAGCGCAGATTTCTCTCCGGGCAGCCAGACGAGGTGGAGGACGAGGGACAGTTTGACGTACACAGCCTGTGTGGCAGTGACAGTAGCAACACCCCTAAAGGCAGCCGCAAGCACTTCCTCAAGGTCATGATGAACGCTTCCCCTCAGGTGAGGCGCAGCATGGTGCTGCGCAGGTCAGCCTACATGTCCTCCAGGTGTGACAGTGACTCAGTGTCCCTGGCCTCCTCAAACCCAGACGAAGAGAGGGCCACTCTAGACCCCCTGGAACATGAGTGGATGATGTGTGCTTCAGATGGGGAATGGGGCAGCTTGGGCCGCCTCCTCACCACAGAGCCCAGTCTGGTCCTGAGGAAGGATTTTGTTACCGGGTTCACCTGCCTGCACTGGGCCGCCAAGCACGGCAAACCTGAGCTCATAGCTCTGATTATTAACTTCGCCAAGCAGCACAACATTCCCATTAGCATCGATGTTCGATCCAACTCTGGCTACACCCCGCTGCACATCGCTGCCATGCAGAACCACATGGAGGTGGTGAAGCTCCTGGTGGGGGCCTACAGTGCTGACACGGAGATCAGGGACTACAGTGGGAGGAAGGCCTGCCAGTACCTCACGGACAGTGTTAGTGTGGACATACGGGACATCATAGGAGCATACGAGCAGTCAAACTCAGAGAATGCAGACTGTGGGAATGGGGGCCACTGGAGGTTCTCCAAGGTTCTCCAGTGTAACCTGAGACCCCTCAAACTGCTGAACCCCAGTGACTGTGACTCTATGGATGGGGAGGGCCGACCCAGAGAGAAACCCCTCAGGAGGAAGTCTTCTCTCAGCAGGATGAAGCCCAAACTGCAGAAGGTGCGCGTAAGGACGTCCCAGATCGTCCACAGCACATCTTTTCATGACACAGAAGAAGTGAAGAAGGAATCTGTGTTTGTGAGTGGCTCATTTAAGACTAGACCCAAGACTCATTTCTTTTGGTGAGACCAGTACTGGTGCAGGACAAGACTTGGTGAACAGGTATGAAAGCACAGAAATTAAGCAAAGGACATATTTAAGACCATTTTTGATATCCCATACAAAGACTGGTGTCAAGGACAAGAGTCAGCAGCCTGGACCTGGATTTCAGTATTTGTGGGTTTTTGTGTTCTTCTGAAATAGTGCAGGTAAAAATTGAGAATGTGTGTTGATATTCACCATCTCAAAATGGGATCATTTTACACTAAACAATTCAGAAAACTTATTTTTTGTTGCTGGACTATTTTCAGCGGTGGATTAATCCACATTTGGTGCCTTTTGCTGATATATTAGATATATCTGCACTTGTTAGTGGGACACATCTCTGCACATTGGATCTGTTGACTGTTGGAAAAGTATAGAATTTCACTAACGCACTAATCAAATGAATTGAATACAATTAGGCCCCTCAGCACCAACTTTAATTAGGATTTATTTGAGTTTGTCCTCTTTTAATTAGTCTTGGTTTTGATAAAAATGAGAGGGACTGTTGACTGTAAGAAAAGTATAGAATATCACCAATACACATGGAAGAGAAAGCCACTGTGAAAGAAAGCTCGTATTACATGGAGGTTGTGTCTTTGTACGACAGTCACTACTAGCACCAATTGGCTGGGCCTCTGTTGGATTAGTCACTTTAAAGGGGGTTAATATTGTGTGTATATATATATATATATATATATAATATATGCACCCACTTATTTTCCATTATGTATTTTGAATTAATTGACATCACTTTGTAGAAATCTGCTTCACACTGACATTAAAGATTTTTTATTTTCAAATTCTTGTCAAAAAAAGAAAAAATATTTTGACCATGATTTCATTTCTAAAAGCAAAAATAGGGAACACACACACGCACACATATGCACACACTGTTGTTCAGGTCAGCCGGCTTCTCTTTATCAGTCCACAGCTGACACTAAAAACTCTTGACCTTTTTGTAATCTGGATCAGTGAAGCCAAGCTGGTGGCATTAAGAGACAAGGTCTGGTCTTTGGTTGATGGGTAAAGTTATGTGAGATGTTTCTGGATGAACTTAGTCAGGCCATGTGGGACTTTTGCACTTAGTATATCATTTGTTTAAAAGGGCTAAATCCATTCAGTTTGACAGTTGATAAGTAACGTTAATTTTACACTTGTTTTAAAAACAAATTTAAAGAACTCATTTAAAAATATTGTATGCTTTTACTTTATATTTATATGTATTTTCAAAACTCAATCATTAATATTTGTATTTACCTAAAAAATCCAGAATCAGCCTCACTGAGTTCTTGTTTTTCTGTCCATTGACCATTTAAATCCTGATCAGTTTCTTACCTCAGAGTCTAGGTCAATGTTGGTGCCGGATAGAGTGGGTAGTGGATAGGCCCAGGGGCTGGATAGGTCAACCTAGCCTGTCAAAAACCCATAACTCAGCTTGGGCAACTTCTTTACTAGAGAAGTATTCAGATTAGATTATCTGTGGAAGCCAAGAGCAGCCATGTTCTTATGATCTTTGTTATCTTTGTCAAAGTAAAAACTATCAACTAAAATATAGTTCAATCATTTATCAAAACAGATGCAATAAAAAAAAAATACACTGGTGTCAGTGAAAAAACCGTCGGTGGTTTGGCGTCTCAAAGGCACTTTATTAGTGGTTAGCATGTTCTGTCTTTGTCCATTTGCTAAACTAAATATAAATTAACTAAAATTAACGTTATTAAATGAACCCACAGGAAAGAGGCATCATTCACAGTAATCATGAGAAATCATTTGTGTGCGACATCAATATCAATATTTTGCACATTTGATTGGATGCAGTCTGATTGTTTTGCCTTATTAGGATCAAAATGGACGATTTTTGGCATCTTTATCAGACACTGTGGAAAACACAAGGTTTTTGGCTTTTCCTCCTTCACTCAAGCTGAATCTGTAAAACCAGCTGTGGACGGTCTATAAATCTGGATATTCAGGTGCTTTAGATAGCATCTTTCACAGGAAGGCCCACAAGCTCACAGCTCTTCTTCCACAGCTCTGCTTGTAGCTCAGAGTCGTAGGACAGTTCGGAGGACTGTGTCTTCTGGCCGTTGTACAGGTAACAGCCCCCCACCCCCTCCATCTCAGAGGCAGCTGCAGCATAGATGGCTGTGGACGCTCCCTCTGCTGCAGTCTGAGAAGAACATACATGAGGAAAGTCATCACAGTGCCATAAACTGAGACAGGTGTCTCCCGATGTCTTGTAAGTGAAATCCTAAAAAAAATATGATGCTGGTAAAAATGTACCCTGAACAGGATCTTGGCCACTGGTTTCTTCAGCGCCTGTGCGAGGGTCCACAGGTTGTTGTACAGTGCTGTGTCCACCATGCCAGGGTCAATGGCATTGGCGGTTACAGGAAATCCACCAGCTGTCAGTTGTTCCTGCAGGCGGTAGGTGAAAAGGACCAGAGCCAGTTTGCTTTGTGAGTAGGCACCATGGGAACTGTAGCAGATCCTGGAGACAGAGAGGGGGGAACATGAAGGAACATGAAGCCAAACAGTCCACATGTCCAACAAATGAGTATTCCTCAATCTTCTTACCTCCTGTTCAAGTCATCCATGTCCAGGACTCCTGCATAGTGCGTAGCAGAGGACATGTTGACAATTCTGGAGCAGCAGCCCTGTCGTCCTGACCTCTTCAGGATGTCCAGCAGCAGGTTGGTCAGCAGGAAGTGGCCCAAGTAGTTGAGACCAAAGTGGAACTCAAAGCCGTCCTCTGTCTGCAACTCAGGAACCAGCATGGTTCCAGCTTACATGACAAAATCACAAGGGGATATGGGTTTAGAGGTATCGAAGACCTAGTCTTTGTCTCTCTAAAAACTCTAATATGTATTCACAGTGACAGTGAAATTGCCTACCATTGTTAACCAGAACATGGAGGGGGAGACGTCTGTCTCTGAACGTCTGAACAAACTGTCGCACTGATTTCAGGGAGGTCAGGTCCAAGAAGACAAACTCAGCTATGGAATAAATACAATTTTATGAGTTTGTCTCACCAACAGTTTTAAATATTAAAGTTCAGTTTTTGTTGAAACTGTTAAAGACGTGTTGAAAACTGAACATTCTAACCTTCATGAAGGTTTATTAATTGATCCAAATTTATCACATTTTTGACGTAAGATGACCAAAGTAAAATCCTAGGACAACGTCATTATTCATTATGTGTGATGTTTGAGTCCACCTGATGAATCTAAGTTCAGAATTCCTTCTATTTTAGCTCTGTTTTTGGTCTGCACCAGCTCCTGAGGAAAAACGAGGACCTGAAGGAGGCTAAAAAGCTCTGTAGAACAAGAGTTGGTGATGATTCCTGGTGGGCCCTTTCATAATACACAGAGTCACTGAACCATAAGTATAAAAATGTATTAGTGCAGCCTTAGAATTAAATTTCAGCATGAAACCATCAGTGAAGAGGAATATTATTTGAGAAATTTGGGGTTGGAAGTGGCTTCTGGGATTAAATCTTTGGAACTAGAATGTGCCTTTAAAACACCGGTACGGTCTTATTTCTTAGAACCTGCAGGCACGTTGCTAATGAGTCACATGCCAGTCACTGCTCAGGCATCTGATTAAATGAAGTCCCACATTGCAGTTGCAGCATTAAAGTTGAAGCCAGTAGAGATGTTAGAACAATTTCTCCCACAGAGTGGGACTGAAACAAAGAGCTCTTTGTGGTCATCAATAGATTTGGAATTTATGAAGCACACTCTCTTAACTTTAAGAGGAAATTCATTCAGATTTTACACTTTTTTAGGACTCTTTGGTCATTGGCCCCTGGGGTTTAGATCAGCACTGTGTGGACTATTTTATTATTTTACAATCTGTTTTCCAAATGAAAGGAAACTAGTTAGATTTCTGCAGAGACTGGCTGAGTATCCATGAAGTCCTCAGGGGAAGTGTTATTTTCTCGGTACAAAGCCATAAAGCTGATCTGAGGTCTGAGATCAACCATATCTATGGTGATCTGATTCTGCTGGAAATTACAGCACCCATTAAATGAGTGATCTAAATTTAAAGACATTGAAACAGAACAGACTACAAATGACTTCATATGGATGCAATCTTAACTTTCATTTTGTTTGCTTTGGAAAGAGTGGAGACCAAAGATGTAGAAAGGTAGAGACAGACTGACACTGACCTGTACCTTCGCAGCCTTCCTCCTGAATCTTCCTGACGGTGGCTGTGCCCTCTTCCTGCTCGTTCCCAGCTGGAGATGATGGACATCACAGAGACGTGGTGGGCAGATGTCCATCAGATAAGCACTTCAAGTGAGTCCTATCATCACTGTCTACAGCAGTGCAAGTTAATTATGCAACATGGAATCCAGTAACATCATCTATAAAAGTAAACGTGTAATCACACTGACTATGGGAAGGGGGTCTCATGTTCCAGTGCTGTTTCACTGGAACATGAGACCATTACCTCAGCCAGTCCATTTGAATTTAGCCTGATTGTGGGTGGCTTTCAAGAAAGCACAGCCTCTACACCCTGCTGGTGGATCTTCTTGTGGGTCTTTTAGACACACTAGACAAGAGGGCAGTGCAAAATGTGGGCTACATATTTTGCTATGAGAGAAGGCCCTATGGGGTATTTGCTCTATTTATTTACAACTTGTTTTTAAAATGGCAAATGTTTCAATTAAACCTGAAAGAAAAGAAGGAAAAGCAGAGTAGGCATATCAGTGGACAGTAGCCTACCTATGATAACATGCATGCCAAGACTTGCCAGGTGTCTCGCTGTCTGTAAACCCATTCCTCTGGTACCCCCCGTCACAATGGCAACCCTTCCATTTTGCTTGGGTAAGACTGTGTGGAGGAGAGAGGGCACCACATGAGAACATAATGCAATCTTTCAAATCATTGTCATTATGACTGGATCTTTACTTTTTACTAAATAACAGGTGAAAAGTAGTGGCACCACAGCCAGACCAGTGTGTCTTGCTGATACGCTCTTTTCCGCAGTTTATCAGATTAGGTGCTGCCACACAGATTTTTAACTACACAACAGAATCTCTGTCTGATAAGAGCAAGTCAGAGTCTGCAATCCAATGTGGACTTTGTCAACTGATCCACAAGGGCCAAAATAGAAAGCTGGAGTAGCTGGTGTAGACAGGAACGGCTAGACAAGAATCTGTTAATTAAATTGCATCTGTTGCCATTGTAATAAACCCCAACAAATCCAATTATATTTATAATACTCTATTATTATTGCAATAAAAATGGTCTGAACATCAGCCAGTCAAACAAATGTTGAAAACGTCTTTACTGTCACAAAGTTCTTTTATATCATAGTCTATGTGCCAGTATATGTTCAAAAAATCAAAAGGCAAGGACAGACAGAGACAACAAGCCATTACAATGAACAACACTTTCTGTATAGATATGACAATTTATCTCCTTTGTACAGTAGCAAAACAAATATGTAGTTTTTTTTTCCTGAGACTGAGCTTTCAGTCTTTGTACTAGTGAGGCTAAACAGGTCCTGGGTTTAGCTCGATTGAACACCTCAAATTTTTTAATGCTTCAGCAGGTCGTGTTTGTAGGTCTTCCGGTACACATGCAATAAAGTTGTTAAAATTCTCAGACGTTGCAATTTTAAGTCCTCAGTCACTCAAGAGGCTGAGCCAGACTGCAGTTTCCTTCCCAAACATTGTCCAAATCATCCTCACAGGGTTCCGATTCGTAGTAGCTCCTTGAGTTCTCATACAAGAAGACCTGTTGATCTACTAGAGCAGGAGCTATGCGGTTCCTCTTCCCACACAGAACAGTCCCAGAAGAACTGAAAAGCCTATGACAAGGTACACTTGTGGCAGGAACACACCAGTACTTCTGCAGCACCTTGGGGAGGGTAGGGAACAAGGCTGCATGACTTGACCACCACAGCAAAGGGTCTTCATTCAGACCTAGAACCCTCTGTGACTTATAGTTGCTCAGCTCCTCTACTACCTGAGCATGCAGCTCCTCCTGGCTCTGGTTTGCATCAGACTGGCAAAATATGGCAGCCAAAGGGTTGTCTTGGGTTGTGCTGCTAGCTGAAGATTCACTTAGAGGTGCCTGCTTTTTGCTGGGTGGTTCATCAGACAGCAAAGAGAAATCATCGAGGCATGATCGCTCCGAAATCTGCTTCTCAAGGATCGCCTTTGCCTCCTCGATAATGTTGCTCTCAACTTTGGAACGTTCCTGAGTGGACAGAAAGGGCAGTTTCTTGTACCGGGGATCCAGGAACGCAGCAATGTTGAGGAATGTTGAGATCTCTTGTGATAGCTGTGAATCCTGCAAATAGGTGCTTGATAGGACCTTGGACATGACTTCTTTAGTCATGCTGATCTCTTTGAGGTCCCCTTCCTTGATCTTGAGGGTGGTGTTCAACAGCATATGAAGTATAGGCCTCACCATGCTAATGGTTGGGTACCTACAAGAAATGAACATATTAGCCACAACTTTAAAAGGCTGTAGGACTTCAATCAAGCCCTCCAATAAAATCCAGTCAGAGCCTTCAAAGGTGACATGGTGGCTGCTGGAACTCTCTGTAAATGTTGCAGTTACAGCAACCTGTTGCTCTTTCAGTCTTTGTAACATCGCTAATGTGGCCAGCCAAGACCTACCCCTGTCTGTGATGAGTTCACACTGACTGAGGCCATGCTGCTTTTGTTTTTCTCTCAGCAGATACATTGCAGGTTCTCTGAAATGATCAACAAGTTTGCGGCAACTTCCCAAAAAGCAGTCCACCCGCGGCAGCTGGAAGGCTTCGTCCATTGCATGATTGATGGTGTGGCCAAGGCATGGCATTTGAACTGACAGTTCCAGGAGAGAGCACGCTTTAACAATGTCCACTGAACCATTTGTGGTGGCACCACTGACTTTGTGAGTTATCCCCCATTCAACAAAAGCTTCATACATCGCCCTGGTGATGTTCTCGGCCGTGTTGTCCTCTTGTACTTCAAATGTTTTAAGGCACTTGTTGGTCATAGAGAAACCAGTTGTACCATTATAATTAACGGAATGCATGGAGAGTGAAATGTAAGTTCTATTTTGGGTTTGACTTTGCCAGAGATCTGTAGTAACGCCACAGTTCACAACCCCAGCAAGCTCACTAAAGACCATATCCCGGGTACGACAATACATCTGAGGAACCATTTTAACTGCCAGGTTTGTTTTGGTGGGTGGAGAGTACCCGGGATCAACAGTACTCATTAAGGTCTTAAAGGTATGTTCTTCAACTATGGATACAGGGTACAGCCCTTCACAAATGAAGTTCAGGATAGCTATTGTCAGATCATTGTGTCGCCTGTTTTCATAGTCTAAGCTCTGCCTTAAGTTTGTGTCCTGAGGTTGTTGCTGACCATGTAGACCTGAAGGCTCACTTTTTATCCTGGAGAATGCTGTGGCGAACGCCTCTCTCATCTGATCCGTGTTGCTCTTCACAAACTCACTGAACTCTACGGGATGATTCTTTTCAAGGTGGTATGACAGATTGGAGGTATTTCCAGAGTAAGCGATTTGACTCATGCATACGCGGCAGTATATCCGCTTCCAGTGCAATATGCACCCATCTGCATCAGTGTCAAAGCCAAAGTATTTCCAGACTTTACTTTTTGCTCGTGGGTGTGCGACCAGATTGAGGCCAGAGCACGAAGGTCCTGAACTTTTACCCTCCATTGGTTCCTTTGGTAAGCAATCCACTTGGATGCCTTCACTTAGCGAGCACCTAACAAGAGTAGTGAAATAAAGATTTGAGGTTGTTTAAAGGTACAACACAGTTCTTATTTCATACTTGTTCCATTGTCTGACAACAGAAAGAGAGAAACATGTCAATGTTATTGTGATTTAAGCTATATTAAGCTAAACCAGGCAGAATGCAAATACAACACAATGACATTCAGACTACGCTAATTAGCCTGTTCTACACATGACAGCAACTTTTCAAACTTTGGCCACTTTAGCTTTAGCTACTACTTTATTGAACTACTGTTGAATTATTTTCATAACTGGTGATCTATTGTTTGCTACCAGATGAATATGGCCCCATTCCTGTGGTCTTTCTCATACACCATGCACACATGTAAATAAACCCTTTATAAGCCCTGATTCAAATAATCAGGCTCCCCCCAGCACAAGGCGCCTTTGAGTCTTTAAACGTGGTTTCTCGTCGCCTGCACAAAGTCATATAAGCTGATTAATATGGTCAAGGCAACACAGCTGCAGTGAATGTTGCAGCATGAACCACAACGTCCTGCAGGTTTTCAAAAGTCCACAATGTAAGTGACTAAGAAACCACTTATTTGAAGATAGAATTATTAAAGTCTGCTATATAAATTATTAGACAGTTGGTCTTTATCTTTTGGTCATGGTGCAGGATATTCCATGTAACAAGAATTTGGGACCAAGCACACACACGCCCCACCCCCCACCCCCACAATTAAAGGGCCTACATTCTTTGAAAGACTATAAGCATATAAACTCATTTCACCAGCTCAAGGCACAACCAGTTCTTTGTCTTGATGTGTAATGCATTAGTGTTTATTTTCTCTGCTGTCACATGCTTTAGCAAAAAGTTCCATTTTGGTTACTGGCTTTAAATTACTGTAAGTGTGCACAAAGAGCATCACAAACAGGGAGTTCTTCTTTAAAGGCAGCTCTTACACTGTTGAACTCAAGTTCCAAGCTTTTTCCACGGCTTTTGGTCTCATTCTCCAGCAGAAAAGAACCAACTAACTCTAGAAAAAGCTCTAGATAAGACAGTGAATTACAAGGATTTTATCAAAACTACGGCTTCTGGGGTGAAGAATGAAGTATCCACTTAGAAAAATGAGTCTTATTTAGGGTCATGGGTCAAGCAGCTCTTCCCATGGACCCAGAGATCAATTTTTAATAAAAAGGACATCGCTCTTGACGTTTTTAGGTAGGTCTCTATATATTTAGACAGACAGGAAGTTTTTATTCATGAACAACACCTGCAGGACATGGGCCAATGAAAGGTCAATTAGCATCATATGTTATATGATTAAAAACTACTAAATTAATAATTACAGCTTTTTCGTGTAAATGCTGGCTCCTTTGTAATGCAGAACACTGAAGCACAGCCCATTGCTTTTAACAGCTTGATGCAGCTGTGCTTACTTTTTAAATCAAAATCAAAGTATTCTAATAATAAGGAGCAATAAAAGTCTTAAAATGTCTCATGCAGGATATATTATATTATAAGTGATACAGTCGAAACTATGAAGCTGTGACTGGTGAAAACATTAGCTGTCATAATTTAGGTGAAAGATAATAATAATTATATATATATATATATATATATATATATCGTTAAATTCTGAACTTCACACGCCGAATTGACGGGAAGACTGCGAAACATAAAACAGCAAAACCATATTTTATCTATTACTATCTTTTGTCTTTACATGAGACAAACTCTCAGAAATTGTAATTTTTCCTACGGAGCCCGGCACGCAAATGTTAAATATCGTAGACGCTGTGAAATAATAAAAGAATGCATACACATATGAGACATTGGAACAAAAATGCTGCTGACCTGGTAAAGTAAACGATCTGTTGAACATCTGGTAGAGAAGAACTTTAAGTCCGCATAAATACAGTTTGAGAAGAGGCACTAACACTGACTGCAGCCACATCCTTCCGTTCCGCCGAACAGCTTCCGACTCCCAATGCGCGTCACCCTCTAAATGAGTCCGGGTGGGGGCCTGCACGGGTTAAGTCTGCCCGTGGTTCCACCCAAAAGAAAATTGCGTCACAAAATGCAAAATAAATAAATAAATCAACCAAAAAAAAAAAAAAAAAAAAATTAAAAAAATCACAGATTGACTATCAAAGCACTAAAGCGTAATGGTTTCCTCCTAATGCATTTTTTTTAAAAACACCTGATAGGTGATAATTCTTGAGTCAAAAATGACCAGCAACATGTGATTTCCTAAAGGGAAGGAAGGAAGGAAGGGAGAGGGAAAGAAAGAAGGACCACAGGGCTTTGTTCCAGCTTCATCCAGTTCCATTTTCTCCTCATTATCTTCACTGTATTTACCCTTCACTGTATTTATGCCCCACGTGTGCAGTGGCCACGTCAATCAGCCACAGTGATTGGGAGTTGCGCATTGCTGTGTCGTCTGGTAAACACAGTGCAGTCTGCTGAAGACTGAAAACTGATGATTCACTGTTAAGAAAGTGGACATGAAATTAATATTTTATCATTATTATTTATTATTGGTTAATCATAGCCTGTTATTGATTGAGCTTTAAATGTATTTTTTTCTGTCTGTGGCCAAGCACATACTGTGTTCAGAAAGTGTTATTTAAATAAAGGTTATCAATATGTTCTACACTAAAAATCATTATGATAACAGAACCAAGCTTTACAGACTGACATGGATCATTCTCACCACTAATTGCTTGGTAATGCATTGGTTTTAAACTAATCACTGTTTCTCAGGTTCATTAAGAAACTTATTTGGCGGTATATGTGATGCAAGGACCCTGTCTCAGACTGACACACCCAGTCTGGTCTTTAAAGGCAGGGTCAGGACTGGATCTGCACAGGACAGCTGCTACTGCAAATTCTAATACACGGCCACAACTGCTGTGCTGCTGCTGCTGCTGCTGCTGCTGCTGCTGCTGCTGCTGCTGCTGCTGTTTTTTTTTTTTTAATTGTAATTTCATTTTGAAAGGAAGGACGTGAGAAAAGTCATCATGGCGTTTGGTTTGAGCATCACTATCTTCCTGCTTCTTCTTACTGGAACAGTAACAGTAAAAGGTAGGCAGGCTTTACTGCTTCTCAAATGTCAAAAATCAAAGTGTCATGGCCGGTTAAACTGCTGCTACAGTGATGAGCTGATGTAGATTTGTAAGGCTCCTTCTTTGTGTCTCTCTCATGCAGGATCTGATCTGTCTGATGCCCTTGATGACAATGGTGAGTTATATTTACTCAGAGTTTTGGGTAGTGTGTCAAAGTAATCACTGGGATCTAGAGAGGACCTCCTTTGCACTGAGAGATCTGCAGTCCTGTGGTCCCGACCTGAATAAGGGTCTGGATCAATCGATCGATAGATTCATGCAACTCTGTTTGTGGTGTGGACAGATTATAAGAGGATGCCAGATGGAGACACAGATGTCAAAAGACTGCATGTAGAATCTAAATGTTGGGATAATTCTGAGGATTGGCGGTGTCAACCAGCGTGTCCTGTTTTCTGCTGTCTCACAGATACAGCAGGTCATAACAGACTAACCTCTGGATTACATAATTTCTGCTGCTACCCAAGGATTACATCTGTGGTGCAACTAATCAAGACGCCACCCAACATTTAGATTTGCAGATACTAGTCTCAGTCTTAAAGGGCTTATAGTTGCTACTGATTATGAGCTGATGTAGATCAGTGACGTACTGAAATCAGTCAGGTGAACCAGCCAATCCAGGTCAACTGAAAATAAGAATGGCTTTGGATTTGATGTGGAGGATGATTGATTTATTCTCAATATTTCTGTACTCACAGACTCCCATCATGCACCAGCTGTCGACAGAGCAAAGCGTTGGAGTGGTGAGTGCGCAAAGCTTCACTGCCACCTATAAAGGCTGGGGTGGTTCTCTGAGTGCTTTAGTAATCCAGAATGTAAATGGTTTGTCGTGTCTTTCTCCAACAGGGTTCCATCTTTTTGATGGACTTCGTGGCAGTGGTGAGTGAGTGGGCAAAAATATTTGGTAGCATGTCCATTAAAATTTCATTGGATCTCAAGGAATTCAGAGAGTCTGGACCCAATCTCAGCTGATACTGGACAAGAGGCACCAGACCAGTTTAAAGTCTCACTTTAAATTCAGACTTCAAAGTCACAAAGTCTGAATTTTGGGGGCAGAATTCTGACTTTAAACTCTGATTTCTACATTTTCTTGACTGAATATGTCAGAACCATTGATAACAATCAATTCAAATTCTTCAGTTCAGGTCAAAACTTTACTGTGACACACTCACCAACAGCCCTGTGATAAATCCTCCTTCATGAGGATCATATTGAGAGTTGACAGTATCCTTTTAAATCTGTTGTCCATCATTTTCTGATCGGGTATCTGATAAATAGGGTCAAGTATTATTATTAAGCAGTAATGTGGGAAATCTGGAAATCTGTGTTACAGGAGACTCTTCCTCAGGACCCAAACTCTTACATTTTTATCAGATTGGAATTGAATTATGTAAAAAGTGAAAAATGTGAGCTCTATTCTGGCAATCATAGACCACGGATAACAGTAACAAATAATTATGCATAAAAATGTATATTTATGTTTATGATTCTGAATACCTTCAAATTAATCTGAATATGCTGGAGGTTGAATACTGACATTTTTTTTTCTAAAGTTTAAATAATAACCTCACTGAGAAGATCTTTATTTAAACTTTTTGTTTTAATATTTCCTTTATAGATCACTTTGGATTCAATCTGGAGGATGCTCTCCATCCAGGTAGCCAGGTAAAAAATCCAGGTAAAAAAAAAAAAAAAAAACATCACCGGCTCCGTGATATGAAATAAGAGTTTTTGTTTTCTACCATCTACTTTTGTATTATTTTGTATTTTTGTACTGATATTACATGTGTGATTTTTTAAAACTGTAATATTAAATGCTAAACTGCCTTTCGAGGGATAAAAAAAGAGCAAGGTGGGGCTGATACACAATAAGGAAATCAAGCTGGAAATCAAGTCCTGTTTGTCTGTTATGTGGCAGGATAAGTATCTGGCGCACTGGCAAGTCTTGGCAGATGTGCTCTCAAGTGTCCTATGTTCTATTTTTTTGTTCCCCCCAGCTGTAAAACCCACTGGTAAACCTGAGGCGGGAGGTGAGTCAGCCAACGTTAATACTTTAAATTTTAACATTCTTTAATGTCTAACTTTGCATGAAACTACCTCATTATTCATTTATTTGATGAGCAAAAGTGATGCCATTTCTCTAAACTGTTCCTCAGACTGTCAGGAAAGTGTGCTGCAAAAACTGGGCACAATCATTGACAATCAAAATCAGCAGCTCCGCCTGCTGCTGCAGATAATGGCTCAGCCACCTGCCTCCTCTCGCTTCAATGAAAAGGCCATGCGCTGAGCGTGCAGGTCTCTGCAGGATGCTAAGGTGAATTTCTAACAGGAATACACAACTATACGAGAAAGGTGAATCCAGGGCAACTGCACTGGTATTAGAGTCTTGAAGACATTTTGCCTCTCATCCAAGAGGTTTTTTCAGTTCTGACTAACTGGTAGGGAGACCCAGGTATTTAGTCTTGGCAGAACCCAGGTATTTAGTAGACTCTAGTCTTGGTAGTCAAGACTTCGACTGACTAAACTTTGCTTGAGTTTTTTGTTTCAGACATGGAGAGGATGGGACGACAGCTTGTGCTTTCTTCAACGTGTCTGAACTTCTTAATCCTTTTTCCAGATCAATACACATTCATAGAAACACTGATGATATTTCCATCTTTATTATAGTCAACAGTATTTTAAATACAAGCAATACAAGCAGCACAATGTCCAAATATAATGGAAGCTTAATGAGACACTGATGGCATGGTAAAGATGATTGGTGGAGGGTACTCTGTTTAAGGATACTTACGGTGAATCAATAAAGATAATCACAAAGCGTCAACTCTTTATTTTATCATTTTTTTATTGACGTTAACCTTAATATTAAAGTATGTTATTTAGTTAATGTGTGCCAATCATTGGTTAAAGAAGTCCTAAAGTAAGGGAGTGGGCCCCCATAGTGGGGCATAGAACCATTGCAAGGGCCAGAACCTGACAGAACAAGACAAGTAATATTATTAATTACTGCTGGAAAAAGGCTTTGTTAATAATATTAGCTTCACCTGTGCTTTTCTTATTACAACAAGTCAAAATCTGAAATATGAAGGATCTTACTCTTGAGTTCAACAGTATGCAAGATACAGACACTTTTGCCCAGGTGACCCAGCTAGGGTTGATCATCCCTCTTGATACGAAGTCACCTGGTGGCCTTTTCTGCAGCTTCACTTATGGACTGAATAGCCCTCTTCTCTGCCACTCCTGTAACGCCCAGCCAGTTTTCCAGGCCTCTGGCCTTGCACCCCTCCACCAGTTCCTGGCACATGACGCATTTCCTCTCATGTGCTTCCTCAACATGCTCTTCCCAAGGGACAGTGAGTTCCAGCATGATTAGCTGTTTTGTCGCCTCAGAGGTGATGATCACGTCTGGTGATGTCGTTGCGATGTGTTGTGGAAACTTCAGGTGCTTCCGTAGATCAACCTGCAGCTGCCAGTCGAGGCGATGTGGAGGAGGCCCGCAGTTGTCTTCGGTAGTGGGTGGGGTTTCTGTTTGCTGATGCTGATGGTTGTGGCTATGGTCTCCTCAGCAACCGCTTTGAGCACCTGGTCATGGAGCCAACGGTAGCAGCCATCCCCCAGGGCCTTGGGGCTACTACTGAGCATGTGTTTAAGGGAGCCTCTTCCAGGGCAAAGGGGGCAGGAAGGAAAAATGCCTAAAATTCCTTCATAACACATGCCAGGCCAGAAAACAAAACTTTAAAAGAATTCAGGGTTTCAGCATCTGCCAAACCAGACTAAGAAATGCCCAATTTTTAGCTGTGTTGCGTAGGTGAAGAAAGGCTCTCTATTAAGATAATGATTATTTAATTAAAGGCCCCGTACACGTATGGTACATCCACACAGGTGATTTTACTTCAAGATGGAGGAAGGAGGAAGATGTCAGATTTTTTCCAAACAAAAGCTTTGGCGAAAGGTTATGATTTTTTTTTTCTGTTTCTCATTAGATAAATGGACAGTAAAGACAGGTCTCAGTGCAGGTGTTGATCCAGATGTTTTTAGGTCGAGGATGTTAGTCATCTGGGAACCAGGCAAATTCTTTTGACTTGACTTACTGGTAAAGAGGAGCCTCTGAGCAGAGAAGGAGGCAGCAAGGGGACAGAAGACGATACTGAGGACACCTGCTGGACAAATGAGGATTAATGAAAACGCTGTGTTTGACAGAGACTGAACTTCTGCATGACTTTCTCATCATCATCATCATCATCATCATCATCATCATCATCATCATCAGTGATTAACAACAATAACTTATAGCTGGAATAGCTGGAATGAATCGCCCATACCTCAGACAGTGAGTCACACTGAAATGAACTCCACACTGGGTGGCGCACAAGTTTTATAAGAAACTGGTTGGAAACCCACATCCTGGTGCTCTTATCAAAGCAGATACAATGTTGCATGAAAACATAAAACGTCATTCTCAGTTTTATACAAAATGGCTTTATAATTTCATTTATTTGATCTCAATTTCTCTTCCAATTTTTTTCTTTTTCTCCCCCAAATTTAGGAGGGAAGTGAATGTATAAATCGTGCGCCAAATTCCATTCAAATTAGTACTATGTAAGGATGCCTTGCCTCCCAGCAATCACATTTTAGGACGCCAGGACATACTTTACAAAACCATAGTAATAACGAGGGTCTGCTGGTGAATGCGGCTACACCAGATCCAACCAGTCCCATCACACAGTGCTTTATTTTAATTAAGAAAACTATTGTCCATCGCTCGTCACCGCAACCGTTATGACTTATATAAAGTGTTTTTTTTTAACATATATATCAAACATTGTGGTTCAATGTGACTAACATCTGTACAGAAATGAATAATGAAAACAGTTTATACGGGCTTTAAGTAAGTTTCATAACGTCTATAGTTTTGTTTACGAGTGAGAACATTTTAAATTGTATCATTTGTAAACGCAGTTCGGCTTCGCTTGAAATGGAGCGATAACCAAAGTACTACATACAAAAAGTTACAATTAGCTGTTAGCAAATTAGTAGACTTACTTTGGCTAAATCTTATGTATCGCTGCATGTATCACTGCTAAAATAATACGCTCAAGGGTTCATTTAAATTTTTTATTAAAGCATGTAACGCCCTTACGAAAGGCTGCCACACCCAGTCGGTTCTGCCCTGAGTCATAAAGCGTAAGAAGACACCAGTCTGGACAGGAATGCCGTGTCCACAAATATATACTAGCTAAACAGAGACACACGAATACGCAGCTAAAAACGGATTAGCGCGTTAAAACTAGCTTAAAAACTAGCTAAAAAAGTTAGGTAGCAGCGAAGAAAGAAAAGTTACAGTCAACATGAAGTTTTGTTTGAGGCTTCTTTTACTTCTTCTTCTCGTCATTGGAACATTGACAGAAGACGGTAAGCGAATTGTTCGAATTACTATTATCAGAGAGTATAGTTTGTGTAATAATTACATTAAGGTTATGGTTATGTATTTTAGTGCACTTGCCTTTTAAGGAGACGAACGGAAAGCTAATGGCTAATAATTAAAGTAATTGATGTTATGCAGGCAGCTAGAGGGGCCATTATCTAACCAAAAACACTATTCAAGTAACAGTAGGACTAGCTATGGTTATTGTCCAGTGGTTAGCTCATGGTGGTGAATCCTGTCCAATTTTCCATGTTCATGTGGACACTGTCCACTTCACTGCCCAAAGCATCCACCTCAGAGCAGCAGCTTTGTGTGGGCCTAAGGATAATGATGCTACACTGTATGTACAGTGCCTAAATGGAATCATGGTCATTATCATTTGCCTTTTTTCCACAATATATAAGATGTACCTACAAAGTAGGTACATGGACCCTGGTGCTGGTTGCAACCAGAGTGCAAGTTTTTATGTGACCCTTAGGTTGTGTGGTTCATTAAGTCATACAAGGCCCGTCAGTATGGGGACAGAAATGCTGAGGTCCTTTAATGTAACCCCCCAAGATTAAAACAAAAAGAAAAACTAGAAACATGTTCATTAATCATTTTTAATAGGATTTACTTTAGATGTACTCCCCTGCAGGTTGCAGGGTACTTTGGAAAAAGTAAAAATTACATAACCAAGTGTCCTCAGGGGTTAGATATGGTCATTTTTGGTAGTTTTTTTCACTGCTTTGGAATATTTACTAGCACTGGAAACAACCTGTCATTGATATATGACTGAAAAATATCAAGGTCTTTTTAATATTGTTATACATTTTATTGTGTGTAAATGTCTAGTTTTAAAATGTAGTAGACCATTAAGGAAAGCTACAGGCCTGCAGCTAATGATTATTCCCATCATTGATTCTTTTCTCGATTAACTGATCTGTTTTTGTGTTTTATTTATGCTTTAAAAAATACTAAAAAATGTTTTAGAGCTTCCCTAAAACCCAAAGCAGAAGTGCACACACTTAAAAAGGATTCGTTTGAAAAAAGGAAACAGTGTCGGCATGTGAAAGAACCCACAAGTTTCAGCAGTGACTCATGCTTCAAAGCTGTTTGCTGTATGAATTGGCGCTGCCATGGCAACCCGCAAACACTCTGTATGACTCCGTGCAACACCCAAACACTGAACACATGTCTTTCCACTGTGAAGGAAAAGATGGCTGCAGAGTCATGTTTAGTGGAAAGCAGATAAACACTGTTAGTTAAGAGTTGAAACCGATCTGTCTCTTTGATTTATTTAAGAAATAAGCTAAATTTCAGTAATCAGTCATCCTATGTCTACAGCTGATTGTGGTGCTGTCCCCTTGTGTCTTTTTCATACAGGATTTGATCTGTCTGACGCCCTTGGTGAGTGACTCTTTCTGTAGTTGGGACATTTTCCAATCAAAGTTGGCACCATGTTCTTTTAAAGACAGTAGTAGTCTGCTTCTTGCTCACATTCTCTATGCTGTTTATACTGTCTATACTGTATATGTGTACTTAACTTAAGTCTTTATATTTTAGATATTTTGTTTATATTTTTTGTGTATTCTGGGTGCCTGAATCTGCCTCTTTGCTGCTGTGACAGATGCAGTTTCCCCATTGTGGGACTAATAAAGCTGTATCTTATTCTTATCCTAACATTGCTATAATGTAGACCTGCTTCTGTCAGTGATGACATCTATTTATTACACACTATAGAGTGAACTACTGGTGTTTGTTAAGTAGGGAATCCACTCAGTGTACACTTAAGGGGAGGTTTTAACAGATGCACTGGCATTTAAAGGCAGTGTGGTGGTGAGTGGAAATGGTGGCCTGCGGTCAGATAATACCACTGTTCATTTCCTTTTTCCTTTTGTTCCATCTAGATCTACCAAAGGAGAAACCGAAATCCACAGATAAGCCTAATCCTGATGGTTTGTACACACACACACACACACACACACACACACACACACACACACACACACACACACACACACACACACCAGAATGTGTCCGCTGATAGTAGTTACAGCACCGTAAGAGCTCACTGTTACTTTAGGTGACGCTTAGCAACCATTGGCTGGATCTTCTGCCATTTTCTGTAGATACGATTCCCAGAGGATGAATCTTAGTGCTTTTGGTAACTGTTTACATGTGTGTGTAACAAAATGTTATGCTAAGGTTGTAAAAGTGGGACATAGATAGTTTTGCTTTTACGTGCTAGATTCAGAGATTTCATTTGTGTTAAAGTTTGTATGGTTGTGTATTTTAGGTGGCTTTGGATTTAATCTGGGGGATGCCCTGGATACAGGTAATAGTAAACTTTATTTCTTAAATTTCTTAAAACAAAGTTACAGAGCCCTTTACGAAAAACAAAATTTTAGCTAGCTCACTCCCTACAGTAGTAACCAGGAATTAATTTGTAGGTCAGAACATTTCATTCTCCTTTACCTCATGGTGTTTAAAAAAGCAGCATACCTGTAAATGATACAGAAAACATCAGAAGTGGATGGAGACTGATTGTCAAGTCAAATAAATTTGAAAATTAAGCCTTTTCTGTTGGTTCCTCATCCCTTGAAAATTATTTAGTTAACGTGGGTGATAATGTTTCTGTACCCACAGACACCAAACCCAAACCTGACAAACCTGCTGACAAGCCACCAAAGACTAGCGGAGGAGGTGAGTCCACAAAAGTTTCAACTCATTTCTTTCTGTTTCTATGACTTTTTATTTTACATAGATGTTAAAAAGGAGAAGGGTTGTGAGCCAAACCAACAGTGAATGTACTGTGTGTATCAAAGCCTGACCCATAAAAAACTATTACAAATACATTCATGAGCAGCACTGTTTTTGGAAAGTGAGCCACCTACATAGATGAACCCAACTGCTCACTGGTCTACTTTAAATTATATGTAAGGCTAAAAATAACCCCGTTGAAAAAGGACATAGATAGTTTTGCTTTTATGTGCTGCGATTCAGAGATGTCATTTTCAGGAAGATAACTTCATTTGTGTTAAAGTTTGTGTGGTTGTGTATTTCAGGTGGCTTTGGATTTGATCTGGGAGATGCCCTGGATACAGGTAATAGATCGAAGCTGAAGATTTAAAGTCTCTCTTGTTTAACATACACAATCTTGATCAACTTTATTTATATAGAATTCCTTAAAATTTCTGGCTCATCTAGCTTTTCACCCCTCAAAAATGATTCAGGTAACATGGGTGATAATGTCTCTGTACCCACAGACACAAAACCCAAACCTGACAAACCTGCTGACAAGCCACCAAAGACTAGCGGAGGAGGTGAGTCCAAAAAAAGTTTCAACTCATGTCTTGTTTCTATGACTTTTTACTTTACATGGATGTTAAAAAGGAGAAGGGTTGTGAGCCAAACCAACAGTGAATGTACTGTGTGCATCAAAGCCTAAGCCATAAAAAACTATTACAAATACATTCATGAGCAGCACTGTTTTTGGAAAGTGAGCCACCTACATAGATGAACCCAACTGCTCACTCTCGGTCTACTTTAAATCATGTTTCTATGACTTTTTATTTTACATTTTCAATTTATTTTAAGATGGATGTTAAAAGGTGAAGATTGGTGTTATTGTATATATTTTTGTTTCCTGTACAGTTTCCTGGTGTTCCCTCCTGTCTGTGACAGGCAGTCTGTAGACATATGGACTAAGTTATAGTGTTAAATGACCATTAATGGCGTGTAGCATGCATGTGTCCTCACTTTGTAGTGTGCTTATCAGCAATAATTCCTTCTTTCATTACTATGAACAAGCACACTAGTGTGGCTCCATCCCCCACACACACGCACACACACACCATCCTGCTGCCGCAAATGCAAACTAGAGCACCAAATGTGGATTCATCCACTGCAGAAAACAGTCCCCAACAACTGCTGTTAAAAAGACAGAGAGGGACTTATTGAGCTGAAAAACAAAGTACAGTGTATGTGAGTAGGATGATTGCTTTTTATTTATTGTCTTGTTCATTTCTCACAGATTCGGGAACGTTCTCTGACTCCGATTTGTTTGATGTTCGTGACGGGGATTACAAGCCCGATGGAGGCCGCTCGGGAGGAGGTAAGACATCTGTGGCTATAAACATTTCTCATTATCTCGCAGCTCAAGACAGGTCACACATGAGTTTCAAACCAGATGAGATGGGCGACATAAGGCTGAACCAACAGCTGTGGAAAACCATGTAAATATGGCACAATAAATGTGGCATAATACTACTCACCATGCTTTCTTTCCATTGTCCTTCACTGCCACTGACTCAGCCGAGGGGGTTTCAAGAGAATGGCACAAGATTTATTTGTTTATTCAACGCCATGGTAACGCTGACAAATTCAAACTGGCTATTTATGTAGGGGGTCAAGTACCAATTTTTTGATTTGTTGCCTGTAGGGAAATGACTGGCATGTGAGCTTTGCTTTGAGACCACCAAATGCAGTTTTTGACAGATGTGTGTTACATATCTTCAGAAGTGTTTTGCAGTGTTAACATGCAGTAGCTGAAAATGGAAGCTGTTAGAACCATACTTGTGTGCATGCTTTTTATAACCGTGTTAGATCTAATTTTTGCGCAATACTGAAGAAGGGTTTTTTTTTTTAGAGGAAAATAAGGACGCAGTATCTGGAAGCCTGCAAAGTTTCTGTGTGCTCAGTGTGTACGTTCACACAGTTTTTATTTGTTCACTGGGTTTATCTACCATGCAGAGGGTTTGTTTGTCCATTCTTAAACTATATCTCTCATAGGAGCATTAAAAACAGCCCTTGTGCTATTGTTTTCGTAGAGCGTTTCTTTGTTGTTGTTTAGTCAGAGCATGGAATGAATTAGTTGTTCTTCTGCTACAGAAAGAAAAAGGCTTCGCAGCGTAATAAGAACCACATGCTCATGTTTTCACATGTGATTCTGCATGATCCTGCACATGAAGCAGCAGCTAGAGTAACCCATTATTAACTCCTCAGCTGGAATTTTCCTCACAACCAACTAGAGTAAAAAAAGAGGAAGCAGTAATACTGACCCGTTGTTCTCCTTATTCTTTTAAATCCAGGTCGTGCAGTGGACCCTGGCTACGACTCTCAAGGTAGGCTTTTACTCCCATCAACCTCAACCTAACAAGCTGAGGTAAGATGGTGAACATGGGAAACATACCTGAGGGTAAGGAGGGTGCCCAAATTTACAGAAGTGCAATGCTAAATTGCTGGAGTCCATCATGTGTATGTACTGGTCTCCAGACATCAAATCATTTGGATCCTGTGTTACTGGTCTCTTTTGTAGTCTGACCCTCATAAACTCTGTTGACTGACTTGCGCTTTGTGTTCCTCACAGGTGACGCTGATCAGCCTCAAGGTAAATCTATCTCTGATCTTATTTTGCGCCAATCAGGATGCAGTTTTGTGCCTGTTTTTGTGTACATGTTTGTCGGTTCCAGTTGTTTGGGGCATCATTTTGTCTTCCTGTAGAACTTATATGCTTTAAAAGTCTTGAGGGGAATTTCCTGTTTTGTGTCTCAGAGGAAGCTGCTTACTTTTGTTGAATAGTTTTATTTATCATGCCACCATCACACACTGATTCCTTGTTATGCTTGCGGCACTTCATATTTGTCAGACTTTGGGTATTTGATCAGTTGGATTTCGTTTTAATCTGGCGTCTTTGAGGATTTAATGGATAATTGGCTTGAATGTCATACCGGTGCCCCTGGTCTGGTTTCTGCGGCTAAAACCCTGCTACGATTGTGTGTCGTTGCAGATCCGTGGGGCCAAATCCTGAAGAAGCTAAATGCTAACATGCCAGAGGAATTCCATATGTGGATGTCCAACTTAAAGCAAATGTTAAGGCCTCTGTTAGAGAGGGTCATGGATCTGCTGCAAGCTGTGCCATGAGCCACCAGCCCATTTATGCTCTGATTGGCTCTCGGGTCTGAGGTTGCGCTCGGTTAGTTGTCATTTAACACCCCAAAAAACCTGGCACTGTATGTAACCCTTAGTTTTGAGAATCATCCAAGAGTTGGAATCATGGAAGCTGATGTTTATCTGATTTTGTGCGTCAACGTTAAAATGCACTTTTGATGTACCAATATACATTCCAGGCCGATATGCCATATGCACAGGTGTGTGTGCTGTGTGCACATGTGCAAGGGGGGTCCGACGGCGTCAGATGAAGGACGCCTCTGTTTGCAGCTTCCAAATAAACAAATAGTTGGGATAATATATGCTATTAAATTATATTTACTGCAGGGTTGTTAGGGTTACCCTCTCTCCTCTGTTTGTTACACCAGCTAACAATAGCTAGTTCATTCTCATAAATTAGCTAACAAGTTTACACAGAAATAGGAGAATGTAACACTTGCTTTGACCTTTGAACCCTGGTTTACTTGGTGTTATTGACGCTCATAGCCGCAGGTCTGTGCACCGTTAAGCCACCCTGACAGCACCCATGCTAGCGGCCCTGCTAGAAATAATGTAAATGTTAGCTTTATCCTGTGATTCCGGACTTACGAGATACCCTGAATCTGGGTGTGTACATACCTTCCTCCTCTTCATGTGGTATTGTGACTCATTCATGGGTCGTGATACAACATTAATGTTTCACTAGAGTGTGAACTCCCATGGATACGGTACTTTTCAGAAAATATAAATCATTCGTTCATGTTGTTTTGATTGGTGGTGGGTTCTTGTTTTCCTGTGAATTTTTATTTGCCACACAAGTATAATGACGGCATTATACTGCCAGTGTTTTCATAGAATTCTTGTGTAGAATAGCTCAGATTATGGAGCGAATGAAAAAATTCTGATGTAAAATAAACACAATCAGGTGTTTTGAAGGTGCGGTCAAAAAGGAAAGAAAAAGCCATACCGGATTTGCAGATTTTGGCGGGTCATAAATAAGCTAATATGACAGGAAATGAAGGTCTGTTCAGTTAAACTTTACACTGAATCTGCGAGCTGCCATCATGCTGTCATCGCATCATGTCTGAACACGAATGGAGTCTGCCTATATGCGCACTGTCAATCCAAACTCTGTGGCAGTCAGCACCATTCTGCACACATTCTTTACATAGCTTTCAAAGCACTCTGCAGAGGTGTAATCATGTGGGATAAACTTAACTTTTAGATATTTGATCAGCTGATTTTTTTTCCTTTGGCACTTTTTAGCTTATGAATACTTCTTTGTTTACTCTGGTAACTGGTAGCATTTGGATTTTTGATTGGTTCTTTGTCGTTTGCTTTTGTTTGCCTTGGGATTTGTTGCGTCGTTGCAATCGCTGCAGTGTAAGAAAGTCACGAGATGTGTACTTCATCATGAATAAAACCAACCCGTAGATTGGTATGCATTTGGCTCTTTGTTTCCACGATTACCTTTCTGATGCATGTTCACCAAAATGTAAAGAAACACAGGATTAACCACACCTTGCTTCCTGTTTGCATTATCCGTCACCTGCATGATGGGAACTGCAGTTCCAAAACTCATGCTCATCCTGATTAATTATGATTAAAAAACACAGAAAGGAAAAGAAATCCATCAATGTAAGCCATACAGTACTAAAGTATACTGTGCAGTATATAGAATAGAAATGGAAAATACATCATATATCATAATGTAATATAAAATGCAAGAACATATTATACAACAAGGATATTAGCAGTATTATTATAAAGTGATACAGGTGTTATAATGCATTATTCATTCATATAGAATGAATTATGTTTATTATTACAATTAATCAAACTGATAATATTTACTATAGAGATAAACATATAGTATATAGCATGTATAGTTGTGGCGCCATTAGGATCAAACTTGGGGCAGAATAGGTTTAACCTCCCCTCCCCCAAGGGTAGAATCCAGGTTTGCCCAGAAACATTTTTCCAGCAATTTCAGCTTCCTGTGTGTGTGTGCTCAGCGTTTTCCTGCTCCCGCTAAGCATTTTTCTTTCTTATTGTCATGTTATGGCGACGCCCTGCTTTAGTACACACGGATGCGTCCCCAGAAGAGAAGACACACCTCTTGTTCATGAGTCACTGTGGTTTGAAAATCGTGCCAGTCAACAGAACAGCGAGCCTCGTGATCCAATGCGCAGTGTTGTGTGTCTCACTGTCCTTGTTGGTTTGTGTGCGCGCTGCCTCTGTGCTCCACCCTGCCCTGGAGCTTGGGTGTGTTTTTCTGTTTTTAACCCAGCTTTTATGGGCCTTTCATGTGTCTCATTCACCCACTGACTGTGTTCTTCCTCTTCAAGTAGATTCAGGCTGGTATTAAAAGTTGTTGACTGCCATTCTCTGGAAAACTGAGGTTATTACACTTAACAGCTTGGGAACCAGGGGCACTAATTTATCAAACCTTTACCAACTATTTATCAAAGAATCAGAGTTGAGTGAGGAAATGAGGAATAACCTTGTAAAGAACAACAAAGATCTAAATCAGTCCCAGGGAAGACTTCTAGGTGAGCTGTAAACATACACAAAATGTGAGTTTCCAGTCGGGTGTGAGTGTGTGTGTGTGCTTTGTCCTGCAGCAGCTGGATCTGGACCGATCGCAGGAATCGCCAGCGCCATCGGAGTGGCTCTGCTGGGAGCAGCGTCCAGTTACTTTGCTTACCAGAAGAAAAAGCTCTGCTTCAAGATGCAGGGAGGTATGTTTTTCTTTATCCCATCTAAATTTTACTTCTTCCACTGGCAATATGTAGACAATGTATGACAATGTATAGATAGAGTCAGAGTAAAGTAAAACAAAGTCTTTGTTCAGGTGCAGATCCAGAGAGCGGTAAAGGCCAGGCCGGTACTCACTCTGAACCTCAAGGTACGTTTCTTTGCTTTTCTTGTATGCTAAAGCTGAAGTTTGTGAGCATGGAAAGATCATGGTCATTTCATATATATAATCGTCTCTGTTCATTATTATTATTTATTCAGGTTTTTCCTTTGATTATGGTAGTAAATGTAGAAATATCCACATTTTAGAAGCATATCTTAGCATTACGGAAGGACTTATTTTGCAGATTCTATTGTTGTAGCGGATTTTGCTCCCTTATACACTGCATCATATTTGAGCCCATCATATGTGGAGTATGTAAAACCTTCATCTGCACAATAACTAGCACCTACATCTAAAAATTTAAAGATATATCTGTCTGAAATGCAGTGAAGTAGAAGTACACAATTCATCTGTTACTTTACAAGAACATAGACATTAGTATCATCTACATATAAGCAGGAGGTCAAATATCACTAAAGCATATGGTGTGTTATAGCACAGAATCTATGAACTGGTTATTAAAGACATTTCATATCATTTAACATGTCCATAACAAGAGCTGCCAGGATCAGGACAGGGACAAAAGAGTTTACAATAAAGTGATAAATAATGAAGAGCATCCGATATTTTTTTTTTATCACTAAACTAACTAAATAACTAACTACTACTTAAACTGCATCATAAATATTACAGCTTCATTTTAATTGAATAAAGGTGATCGAGGATGGTCAACATTAGGCTCAGTGAAACCAGACAACCGCTTGCTTTGTAATACAGGCCTCTGGTGTTGGAGCTGCAAAGTAATCAAACCTGTGTGTAGCCTCACATCTAGTGGTGAACAGCATGTAGTGCAGTAACTACTCTGTAATCCACTCAGACTATTTGTATTCATGGTTCTGTTCTTTTAACTTCCAGTTTTCAGCAACCTGCTCAGGACCAACTAGATTCTCACCAGATGAGAGGTCTGTATGACAACACAGGACTTTCTTCAACTTTTGGTCACCTCTACTCCAGAAAAGGCGGATTTTCTCTGGGTCTTTCTGCAGCCTGAGTAGTTCAACCTACAATACAGACACCACCCAGGTGGCATCTAAGACGTATCCAACAAGCCTTTAATTGTATTTGCTTTTGTTTTGTTCAGAATGGATGTAGAATGTTTTCTTTTGCACCTTAAACCTTAAAGGGGTCATCCACCCAAATTCCAAAAAGAAGAAATAAAAATGTCTTCATTTGGTGGTATATAGCCATGATAGTTTTATCGATGGAAGAGCTGCTCAGATTTAATTGTAACATTTGTTTCCTTTTCCCTTACCCTTTAATGCACAGTCTGCCTAAAATCATATTCCACAAATTCTTAAACAACAAGAAAGTCATCGCTTCCTTATTTCTGTCAAACTGCCATCAAAGCAACTCAGTGCTTCCTTAAGAACTTTCAAAATTAAAGCCTCCCAGGAGCAGGAACAGGAACTTTTGCCATTTTAGCTGCTGCTGCTGGAAGGCTTTTTAATGTGAAATAAGTTCAGGAAGTGCTGAGTTCTGTTGAAGAAGCTTTTTAATCTAAAATCCTGACTTGTGGTGTGAGAAGATGAAGATTAAGAAACATTTATTGCTCCGTGTTAATTCTCTCTCTAATTCTCTTTGTGCTTGAATCATAAAATCAGAACTATTGCGTCGCTCTGATGCAACAACAATGTTAAACAGAGCTGTAAATACTTGATAATAAATTGTGTATAGATGTCTACTGACTTTCGCTTCTGGCTTAATGCTCCGGTGCGCTTTGCTTAAAATTGATGATCATGATCTCAGTTTGAAGTGTATTTTAAACTTAAACGTTATCATTCCATCTGATGATTTAGATGGATATTACTTTTGTGAGTGGATTTAAAGTGTGTTTTCAATAAAGTGCTGTTGAACAGTTTTTTTTTTTTTTTTTTTTACCAACTTCCAGTGTTTTCATCCACAGCTAGCAGCCTTCAACAACAAGCAAAGCAAAGTGCTAATTTAAATTCTGATTATCCTGCAAAGGCTATTTGACCACATCGAATTTGACCATTTGGGGATAAAAAAAAGTTAGTAAGTGAGTTGGGATGGTTTTGTGGAGGTAAAATAGCATCTCAGTATTCATGAGATTTGATGATAATTTCCTGTTCCACTGACAGGTGGAAAGTGAAAGTCAACGCACCATCTGACCAGCAGAGGGGGGGCGGGGCGTGGCGGTTCAAGGCTGTGACGCTCCAGACTGTTGCGCAACTCTATGCAAAGCTAGCTTTCTACTAGTTGAATGACCAGCTGAACAGAGAGATAAGCCGACGCAGGCTCTTCCCTCTGCTGTCACAGACTGGGATGTGACTTCGTGGGTAGTGTCACATATTAATTCATCCTCAGTATTTTAGGAAAGGTTCCAGTAGCAGGTGGCGCAAAGATGCTGGCCCCCATGTGATTAACTGTTCCTAGAAAACCTCCTGCAGAAAGGTGGACCTGGATCCTGATTTCGTCTGTGGATAAAGGTCAAAACATGTCAGGTAGGTGACTTTATTTCATTTAAATGATCCAGATTTGAACATGGACAGTATAAATTCACATTATTTGATGCGTTCTTCAGTCTGCTGGTTCAGCTTTTTACACAAAGTTAATTAATGCAAAAAAGAAGGTTTCTGAGATTTTCAGTGATAAAGAATGCTTCAGCGACTCAGTTTGACTTGAGACCAGAACAGACTCCTTGTTCGTCCATGCTCTTCTCAGTGTGCCAGGCTGAAATATAACACCACTTGCAGCCCAGAGAGGGCATCAGACAAAAGGTTACATTCCCCTGCACCTGAATGCTGGCCAGGAAAATCAACCTCTGCCACAGCTACACCATGAACGCTCCCCAGAAACTGGTTTTACCCTCATGGTAGAACCATGATGGACATAAAAGGTCTTTAGCGTGTGACTCCACTGTAGCAGTCTAAATTTAGAGTATAGCAAAAATCAATAATAATAATCAATAATAGGTTTTAATATAAAGAAGAACATTGTCTCATCAGCACCTGCCTCTTTTAGCGTTTCCTGTTTCGAATGACATCCGTGTGACACTAGGATTTATGGGTAAACCCACGTCATGAGGTTACAAAAGTTCAAAAAGTTCCCCAGAATGCTTGGTTGAGCCAGTTCCAGTCCAAGGACAATGTAACTGTTGTGTTATGGGTCTGTTCCTAGAACATATCCTTGGAAAGAACCATGTAATCGGGTTGCGCTGACAGACAGAGGTCTTGGTCTAACCCTGTCTTCTGTCTGTTCTCCAGCTGGCGAGGCCTTCGTAACCCTGGCCACCACAGATTCCTACTGCATGGGGGCCACAGTGGTGGCCAGGAGTTTACGGCGACACGGGACAACTCGAAGAATTGTTGTTCTGGTCACACCTAACGTCTCGCAGCAGTCAAGGTGGGTGAGGAAAAGGTTCCTGGATTCCCTTATATGGACAGACACACTAGACAGCTTTTAAATCCTGTTACATAACCTCTTATTGCTTGGTAACAGTAGACTCTTAGCCTTCACACCTTCTGGATAATCATCTGTATGAATTCTTGTCCACCAGGCTCGTCCTGGAGAGTGAGTTTGATGAGATTGTTGTGGTGGATCTGATGGACAGCGAGGACCGTCTCCACCTGTCCCTGCTGGGACGCCCTGAGCTCGGCACCACCTTCACTAAGATCCACTGCTGGACCCTGACCCAGTACAGCAAGTGTGTCTTTCTGGATGCCGACACACTCGTGAGTCCCAACAAACACACAGATATTGCACAAATAGCAGTCCAGCACGTGAAGCGGCTCAGTGACCCACACTGGACATTCCTATCTGAGTCAACAGTTAAAGTTCATCCATTCATGGTCTCAACTGTTGCCCAACATCTTTGTGTCGATCAGTAAACATATTGAAATCAATACCAACACTGAATAAACAGCAACCACACTGAGTAAACAACCACCAAGATAGAACATGCAGGAGGTAAGCCTTGTAAGTGTGCGTCCCAGTCGTTCCTGGTGTTTGAATCGATCAATCAATCAGACTTTATTTGTGTAGCACTTTTCATACAAATACATTGTAGCACAGATCGCTTTACACAACCCCCTTCCTCACTCCCACCCATGTGCGTACACACAATCCATCAATAATCACAGTGTAAAAGAATAATAAAGAACAAAAGAATAACAACACGAACCAAGGAAACACTATTCACAGATTTGCAATGAGGAAACACCAGAGGCAGAATAAAAATAATAGAAAACGAATAAATAACAATAAAAATAAAAAAAGTAAAAGTAAAAATATGACACGAATGATATGCAATAATGTTGCCTTGTTTCATATTAACTCTGCTCCTCTCAGTAAGTGTTTGAGACTGCAACAGACTGCACGTGTGCAAAAATAAATCAGAGTAAATAAAGATGTTACTGTAGGCTCTCTCTTTCTCTATTTACTCGGGGCAAACATGTTCTCATGTTATTGTCATGTAACTGGAACATGTATGTTTGAAGTAAACATATGGAGATAGAGTCTCAGGGGCTACACTGACGCACATACATGAAACATGAGCTAGTAGTTTAGCTAGTTGGTCTAACACAACCCGAGGTCACTACTACACTGGATCTTGATAACTCTGTACAAAATACATGTACAAGCTTTGTGACATTCAATTCAATTCAATTCAATTCAATTCAATTCAATTTTATTTATATAGCGCCTTCCACAATCAAAATTGACTCAAAGCGCTTCACAGAGACCCAGAGCCTGACCCCAGAGC
>JBBMJY010000017.1:10759811-10778850 GCA_037833715.1 Toxotes lorentzi | reverse complement strand
GAGGGTGTCTGCTTCCCGAACCCAAACTGGCAGTTGGTTCCACAGGAGAGGGGCCTGATAGCTAAAGGCTCGGCCTCAAACATGACATGTAAACAGTACAGTAGGTGACAGAGGGAACATGTCGGAATCAGTGCTATTTTATTTTATTTATACAGACAGATGTATGAAACCCTGAATAAATATAAAGAGAGAAAGAGAGAAGTTTAGTACTAATTGTGTTTTTGTTAGCTTAAAATTAGCCATCACAGTAGCCCAGAATGGACAAACCAAACATTGGTTCGAGAGAGGTGCTTTAGTGTTTTTATGTTATCTGAAGGCCACTGTAGTTTCTCGTACACATTTGGAGGGACAGGGACGGGTGATAAGGATGAGGATTCAGTTGGTTGCAATGTGCAGCCTCGCCACTAGAGGCCACTAAATCCTACGCATGGTTTGATGAACCGTTTCCTCTCAGGTTCTGTGTAACGTGGACGAGCTGTTTGAGAGAGATGAACTGTCCGCAGCTCCTGATCCTGGCTGGCCTGACTGCTTCAACTCGGGTGTGTTTGTCCTCAGACCATCTCTGGACACCCACGCCAGGCTCCTGGATCATGCCCTGCGGCACGGCAGCTTTGATGGTAACACGGGACTACATGTTTTCAAACTAACGAGCAGAAAGCTCTGAATACCTTCATATAAAATGAAAAAGAGACACTTAAATAGTATGTATGACACCTGACGGTGTAGGAAGATTGAGAAGCATATAACATTTCAGATAGCCTGTCGTCAACAGCCTGCAATTTAGCTTCTATCATCAAGGTCTGGTTTTTCTGGACAATCAGTGTCTGTCCTTACCACCCCTTCCTGTAATCTATTGCTGTCAGGAGGGGACCAGGGCCTATTGAACTCTTTCTTCAGTAGCTGGCCGGTTGAAGACATCAGCAAACACCTACCATTTGTCTACAACCTCAGTGCCAGCTCCATTTACAGCTACCTCCCTGCTTTCCAACAGTGAGTTTGTCTGCTGTGAAGACACAGTGGTCATTTTTCATTATAATCACCGGAGTAATTCTATTTCCATCTCATCAGTAGATTAAAGGATAATTTTGGTCTATTATAACTTAGAGCTTATTTTGGAAGTTTTGGCCATCAGTTCTATCAAATCAGCAATAACCCAACCTAGAAGTAACAAAAGCATTGACTAGTTTTTCTGCATCTTTTAGAAACAGGATGTACCTGAGGTTTGAAGTGTTGTGTAAGTGATAAAAGGCAATCCTTGAAGTTTGATTTATGTGGGTGTTAAAGGACTGATCAAAGGAAACTCTGAGATTCCTTATGATGGTTCTGGAGGCCGGGACAATTCCATCTACAGTAACTACTGTATATCATTAGTTAATGTGTTTCTGAGGAGTTTAATAGTTTAGTTAACTGACGGATTTCCTTTAGCTTCACTGACAAGTAGAATTGGGTATTGTCGGCATAACAGTGGAAGTTTTGTGTTTCTGAATAATGTTGCCTGAGCATATATAAGCAGATACAAGGTGAATAGAACTGGTCCAAGCACATAACCTTGTGGAACTCCATGGCTAACTTATTGCGTACATGGAGGATTCATCATTAATGTGTGGAAACTGAAATCAGATCAGTAGGACTTAAACCAGCTTAGTGCAGCTTCTTTCCTCCTAAATGAAATGTTGGATTGCATTCAATGTAAATGCTGGATTTTCATTCCTGCAGGTTTGGCCACAATGCAAAGATTGTCCATTTCTTAGGAGCACTGAAACCCTGGAGCTCCAACAGACAGAGCAGCTGCTCGCCCACCATGGAACAGTTTGTGACTCTGTGGTGGAAGGAATACCTCGGTCACATAATGGCATCTGCACCGGAGAAACAGCCCACTCAAGGCCGGGAGAAACCACAACAGGTACTCTTATGTCCTATCCTCTTACCCAGGCACAAATTAATGGCAACCGGCACTGGAGCTTAATGTGAGAAAAATAATATGAAATAAAATACCTGAACGGTTGTAATAGGCCTTTTGGACAAAAATGTGTTTCTGACTGTCTGCAGCTCTCAGCCTCCACCCCACTGCTTCCTACTGAAGAGGTGAATGTCCCTAAACACCTCACAAGTTTCATTTTTTATAAAAAAGGTTCAGTCATTTCCTAAAACAACTGGTCACTGTAGTTTCTAACAGATGCTACTCAAACAGGAAGAAATAGTGCATTTGTTGGGGACTATTTTAAGCAGTGGATTAATCCACATTTGGTATTCTTGGTGGACCCTTGACTTGTGATTCCTACAGCGTTGAAATGTTCAGAGCAGGAAGTCAACTCCATGTTCGGAGGGTTTTCTTTAGTGACTTCCCTCCCTTTAGTTGAAGGTTTGCTTATCAGCCACATAAGCTGCTGCAGAGTTTGGCTGTACACCAATAGGCCAAATGTGACACATGGCTGCCCAGACTGGGTCTTGGTTGTCGTCCACAGTTCTCAACATCCTCCCTTGTTTTTCAGATTCAAGTACAAGAAGCCCAGATGCCATTTAGAGAAAACTTGGACAGCTCCAATTCACTGCTTCCACATTTTTCACCCCCGAATGAGAGCCATCATTCACCGCCTGAAACGGAACCAAAACCAGAAACAGAACCAGAGATGGTAAACTGATAACACCACAATACTGATATGTTTTCTTTAATCATATCTCTTCTTTTTTAATTTGTGTAAAAGTAAATAAAAACACAATTCATGTTTTGAACAGACACTTATGATGTTTAAAGCTGAAACGATCAATATTTGAGTATCAACAAATACCCGGGCATCTGATTAGGACACCTGGGCTCCTTCCTTTGGAGGTCTTCCAGGGACCTCTTGCTGGAAGGAGGCCCCTGGGGCAGACCCAGAACATGCTGGAGAGATTATATACCTCGTCTGGCCTGGGAATGTCTCCCAATGGGTCTCCCAGGAGGAGCTGGGTTACCCTGATTGACCTGCTGCCTCCACAACCCAATGCCAGATAAGCGGCCGAGAATGAATGGATCATAAATACCGCCAAACGTTTCATCCCTGTGCGTCCACAGAGGACATCTTAGCACAAAGGCTTGAAGCTCCATCACTCTTTTTAAACACTGAGTTCATTTAAAGTCACCCATTTACTGTAGTCATTAGAAATATATAGCTAATCTGTCCATTAATTAGCTTAATGAAAGACCTCATTAGCATAGCTGCTTGTGTTTATAATAAATCTCTGTGATTATGATGGTGGGTTATTAGGCAGCTCGAGTGCCTCTTGTTAGTTCCAGTTAGATGAGACTGTTAATTTATGAGTCTTTCTGCTCGACTGCATTTGAATCCAAGCAAGGAAGACGGAACACAGGGATCCTATTATCTGCCACAGGCCTCCGAGCTTCTCGTTGCATTCTGTCATTTGTTTCATTCATTTCAGCCTGATGCCTTGTGTTTATACAAGCTTGTAAAGATTAGCCTGAACAGACACACACACACGCCATGAACATACATCAACAGTGTTATCGAGCTCTCTTCAGCTGAGACTGAAGCAGGACTATGCTGTATTTACATCATGTTACATCAGGGTCACATGACTACTCTGTCTGTAGTGTTCCTCCACAGATAACACACAGTTTGAGGAAGAGACAAGATCGTCTGAAAGGACGGCGGAGATCCAGGACTCACCTTCGGGTGATGAGGGCAGTGATGGCGCTGCAGACACTGGTACACATCCCGTACGTAAACCTTTCCTTGTCATGTTTCCTTCCCTTGTCATGTGATAAAGAATTTCAAAGTAAGAGAGATTATTTCAAGTACTGAATGCGAACAAACAAACTGACAAGCATTGGAGGAAAGATCTGGGTTATTTATATGAATTGGGGATGAACAACACATGCAAACGATGGGACAATAGCATTGGTTGTACCCACACATCCAAAAATGTCCTCTGGAACCACTTTCTAATTTAGAACAATTTGTAAAGGGTTTATAAACCTTTATAAAGGAGACCTTACCAGATTCAACACAGTCCAGGGTTGGAAAGATGGTACTCATATTAATAAGACAGAGAGTACTTGAAAGACGATGAGCATGAAAGAAAAACTAGAAACTCACAGCTAAAAGTTCAGCCTGAAAAGAGTCTGATGTTCCTTGTGGTGAATTCTCTTTGAAGACCAATTTTATTATTCTCTTGCTTTCATCGGGGCAGAGGGCTGCAGACTACGAAATGGAGGAGACAGAGCATCGCAGGCAGTGGGAGGCCGGAGAGGTGGACTACCTGGGCAGGGACGCCTTCCAAAACATCCAGAGGAAGCTGGACCGCTTCCTGGATTAGAACACCACATAACACCATTGTGAGTAGACCAGTGTACCACTCCTAGCTGTTTCATGAGGACTGGAAACGAACCAACTGCACCAAATTACACTGGGATTATTTGAATTTATTTTATTTTTTTTTTTACATAGAAAGACCTGTACTATTAATAAATAACAAGATGGTTTAAACACCAAAAAGATGTTCTTTTTTTTACACTGATATTTTGTGCCACTGTCAATAAACTCGAAACTTTCTAATTTTCTTGTCAGTGAATACATAAAAACGCCAAAACCAAAGAGTCCAAGTTAATTATTGTCATTTCTCTGCTGGTGTTGTTTACACTCTCTGATGCTTCCATTAATACCAAACTGAATTCACTTCTTCCTGCACGAGGTTATGTGTTTATTTCTCCACTTGGGGGCACTGTGGCTCTTCCTGTCTCCATCATGGCAGCAAATAAGAGAAGCTGGAAAACACATTAATAGATGTTTGACTGCAGTCAACAGCAATGCCGTGTGATCCTTATCCACTGGGCACACGGCGCATGTAATTTTCATTGGCATTCCTCTCATAATGTTGTGACACAACGGCGGAAGAATACAAAGCAGAGCGTCAGGTGGTGGAGCTGGGACAAGTCGCTGCTTTCCAGTGTCTGCCTCATTCATCAAGCTCTGAAGAGGCAAAAAGGAATGAGAGATCAGCCCCTGCAGATGCTGTTAAACAGGTTCTAATCCAAGTTCACTAAAAACAGAAGGAACATTGATATCTGTAATGATTAGCTCCATTCATGTAGTGTGTAATTTAGCATCAGATGGGAGAAGTTCAACTCCCATCAGCTTCCTAGTACTAATTACAAGTAGGGATTGACACATGCAGCAACAACACTGATATTAATTAACCAGTGTAGCAGTCTAGGATAATTAAAAGCAAAATTGCATCATATAATCATGTAATCATGCTAATACTATTTAAAGCTGTTAGAAATGTCAACATTAGAGTGCTGCAGTTCATTTAAGTTCATCATAGCCAATATGTCCACAATGTGGACCCCAACATGATGAATGTGGGCTAATGATGACTAATGTGGGTTGTAAAAGACTGGGTCAATAATTTTTTCACTTTAATTATAAAGAAAGCTAGGAGGAAAATGATATTGTAAAATCTGGAGCTTTTGGTATTAATTCTAGGTAGGGCTAATTAGCTAATTGTTAATTAGCAACATAGGCCTATATTTATTAGGTAATTAGCTAATAAATATCTGTTGATACTGCAAAGACAGTTTCAAACATCAGGTTTGTGCTTTCTGATAAATGCACGAGAAATGCATTAGCACTTTGTGCAGTGGAGGCTAGCAGAACAGGCCTAAAGAAGGAAAGCTAACATGCTAACTGAAATTCTAACATCATGAATGATGCAGTCAAGATTAAAGCTGTACAGCTAAATTTAAGCATTAGCATGCTAACATTTTCACAATGAGAAACATGCTGATGTTTAGCAGGTTTACCATGTTTGCCATCTCACTTTAGAGTGTTAGCATGCTAATATTAGCTTAGAAATAGAACCCAACTAAGAACTAAACTCAGCTATATCCAGCTGACCTGAATTTTGACCTGATCATGCTAAAACAGCCTGAGATATTTCAATAAAAAAGCACAAATGTCAACTTTGTGGTGGGGCTAGATTAAAAATCAAGGGATTACCAAAGTCTGACGGGGTCACACTCATGAGACCATGAATGTCTGTAAAACTATTTACAGTGTCATTCATTCAATTTCAGCACTAGAATGGCTAATAAAAATTTGAAGTTACATATTTTGTCTCCTTATTGCGTGTTAAAAACTTACATGCTAACCTATTAGAATCAGATTCTCCTGATGCTGCACTCATCAACCACTGATATATTCTAACTCTAGAAAAAAAAAGTCTGATTTTTTTTTTTTTTATTCAAATCAAACACACAATTTTCATGGAGCCTCGCTATCTATCGCTGACACCAGACTGACCTCCACAAAGAATTTCAGCACACTGACCCCAGTCTATTTGCTTTGACAGTGTGAGACACCCATGTGTGATTCCAAGAAATTCCACCTGATCAGAGAAAATCTCAAGGAGGATTGAACTGTACGCAACACTTGGTCAAATAATTGGGAGCGCCAAGCACTCTTTCGTCTAGATTTGTGACGCACCTGGGTTATAATCTGTTTTTTCCTCCCCTCACTTGTTTATTCTTTATTATTTTTTGTATGCTTTCCCTTTTCGCACTTCTTTGAGTGTGTTTAGACGAGTTCTGATAATGTCCCCATCTGGAGCTCCTCTGTGGGTTGATGAGTACATTAGCTTTCTGCTTGATGGAGTGTTTGGGATTTGGCGATGATTGTGGATGAGGTGCAGGTGTAGGCAGTTATTTAAGATCAGATCCACACAATGTGGATGAGAGGGGAAATGTGATAACTGTTCCAGAATCCTATACACTTCCATATGTTTTGTGTTAACTGTTTTTAACTGCAGTCATCATGTGCGGTAGCCGTCGCATGACTATTCTGATTCATAATGAGCGGTTCCACCAGCGGATTCTGATGACCCACGATTTCTGTGATCGGGCTAATTGGGGGATTGCGAGAGTAATGACAGTCAGCTGTGGAGGGCAATAAAGGGGTGCGCTCGTTTCAAGGTGCAGCTGGGTGGAGCTGGTCCTCATAGTGGCAGGCAGCCTGACTGAAAACTGGGCCAGAACCAAACCAGATTCCCACAATTCAACGGACAGATGCATCTTGGGGAACATTTGAGGTCAATTTGTTATTTGCTGAGATACATTTTTCAGAGCTCGTAAAAGAGGATTTCGCAGTTGATGCTGCTGCTACTGGATCCAGAACTTGTAAATTAGGCATTGGTTCTGTGAATCCTGTCCAGCCCAGGCAGAAGAAATTAAATGCATGTTCACATCTGCTCGTAAGACACTAATTTCTCAAGAGAGGGAGATGATCCACTGGTTTAAAGTTTACCACACAGTTACTGGAACCTGAGACGGTCTTTGGGAAGGTCTTGTAACTTGTTATTCAGTTGACATAAAGCAGAGGATGGAATCCAGTCCTTTTTGAGACAAATTCGATTCAAGAGACAAACTTTGTGATGATGGACACACCCTCTCCATGTAGGATAAAAACTTTCCTCTTTGATAAGCTTATAGTTAGTTCTGGCTCAGGCCTTGCTTTGAACCATCACCTAATTAACCTGCCATAGGCTTGACTGCCGGGAGACTTCCCATGATGTACCAAGCTCCTCTCTTCTCCTCTCATTCATACCCCATTAATGCTGTTGCTCTCTGTGCTCTGAGCTATAGAGTCTGGATCTGGATCTGTGGCCCACCTGCTGCCCTATAATTAGTCTTATTAATTATTATTATTAGTCCTATTGTCATTAGTTCTACTATTGTTATTGTCTATATTGTTATAAGTCCTATTACTAATCCTACTATTGCCTCATTACTTTGTCTTTTGTCATTCATTCATCATTATGTGGAACCTGCACTGAGCTATGTTCTCTTTCCTCCTGCTCTCACTAACACCCCCACTATCTCCCCCCTCTCCCTCTTTCACTCCCCTCTCTCTCTCTCTCCCCCTTTCTCTCTCCCACCTTCCCTTTCTCCCCCTCTCCCCCTCCCCTTTCTCTCTCTGTCCCTGTCTCTCTTCCCCCGCCACTTTCTCTCCCTCTCTCTTTCTCTCCCTCCCTCTCTCTCTCCTTTTCTCTCTCCTCTAGATCTGTTGTGGTCTTCTATCAGTGAACCATAAATGTCCTTAATCCCGTCATCACAGTGGTTGGCAACTTGTGGCCTGTCTGATTTCCTGATTTAGATCAGGTAACAAATCAAGACCAAGACTCTGACCAAGCCTTCAAAAGCAACTTTTACATTGTTTGATCATTTTTTAAATAATTGATGCCACAGATATATTTTGGTTGACTGGTAGACTGAACTCTCTCTGAGCTCTGAATAGAAAATACCATCAAGGCCACAAATGTTTTTTAGCGTCACATCTTTCCAATTTAGCAGATTATCTCCTGGGACTGATGACGGTTTGATTTACTGAGGCGTTCGTGACGACTGCTCGGCCCTTATTTGAACACATACACACACACACACACAGTCTGTGAAAAACAAGCAGTATATCACACACTTACAGTTTAGCTCAGAGTGCTAAATCTGAGCCTGATGGAAATGTCAATATCAGAGCAGCTGCAGAGGAAGAAAGGAGTTAGCTCTGTGCTGCTTTCATTAGCAAGGCGTCTCCACATCAACGCTGCTCTCATGCACTGAAGATAGAAGGACCCAGATCTTCAGATGGAGCAGTCTTTTCAGTTTCTCTGTTGCGCTGACATGAAGTGCCTTGATGTTCAGCTGTATTGATCGTGTTGCTGTAGGACATAAAAAAAAAATTCTCCACTGCCAGAGCTCCCTTTGATTTGTCAATCAGATGCAGGCACCATGTGAAAACCTCCAATCATTCATAGATAAAGTTTCCCTTCATTTTGTTGCATCTGAACAGAGACGGATTTGATTTGATTAGGGCTAATCTGTTAATAAGGGACTCCTTTTTCAATTTCCTGTGATGTCAATTTATGTAAAACTTTACGCTGACGACTGAGTCCTTCAGTAATGAGAGTAAACTGCAGCCACACCTGAGGGGAAAACAGGTTGGCACAACATGCAAGCTTTTCCAAAATATACTAACTCAGGTTCTGGGTGACAAACAAACAAACAAAAAAAAAGAGGTCACGGCAAAGTCTGCTGAACTAATGGGGGGATTTCCTCATAGCTGCAGATGTTTCTTCTTTCTGGAAGGCTGCATTCCCAGAGCAACGATTGCAAGTTTCTAGTCTTTGAGAGCGACGGTGACCTACTTCCTTCAGATTTTTATTTTGTTCTGCTCTCTAAGGCTGGTGGAACAAAAACTTATTTACCTTTCAATAATTTCACCTTTTACTTTTTTGGCTTTTTGCAAGTTATTTTAAAAGCATTATTCTCACTCATGGATGTCTTGAGTCATCATTTTTTTTCAAAATCTTTTGCTATCCCTGCCTCAGCAATAAAAAAAAAGTTTTTGTTTTTGGCTCTGAGCTCAGTAGAAAGGAGTGGAAATAATTTATTAGACTATGGGAAAACTGCTATGTCAAAGACATTATTTACAAATGAGGACATAAAACCTGCATCACCGGTTTTCAGAAGTAGATTCAAAGATGGCGCACGCCACTGAGAGCAGGAAATGAAGAGTTATTGAAATATTTGACTCCAATAATGGACATTTATGAAAAAAAACAAGAATCCCAACATTATACACATTTTCAATTCTGTAATTAAGTTAAACAGTATTTCCTAGATAGAAAATGAGAAGTTCCTTATAGCTTGACATAATCTGTCATTGTCAGAAGCAATTGTACTATGTCATGAAAGCACAGACTACACAATCCTACAAGAGCCAAGGGATCAATTGCTTTAGTGTGACACTGTGAAAACCTTTTTAAATTGTTGTCATTTGTAAAGCACTAATTTACATCAATAGTGCCAGAACTGGCATAAAGCTAAAATTCTTTTTCATTTATTTTTGCCCCAGTCCTTGATCCACAAAGGTGGTTCTGAAGTGACCACACCCACATCTGTGATGTCATCCTGCCCATCACCATGGCAACCACTGGAGGTCAGCAAAGATGAGATTTCTACTGGGTGTTAAAATAAAATTGTGTTGTATATTTTGATGTTGCTAACCTAAAGAATTTAAAGCGTTGTTGGAGTTAAACAGTCAGTGAGCACTTCCTGTCTCAATAAAATGAAATATCTTTTGAAATTTATTGATTCATCACAGGTGATGGCACAGAAGAACAGTACCTGATTAGTTGGTATATTCGGTATATTATATTCTTTGAGTAATTTCAAATTGAAGTGAAGAAATGTGCTCATATATTTAATTTAAATTTTTTTTTACATTTGGCCTGAGCAGGTAACTACACTTATTCGTCAGTGCCACTACCCTGATGAGGTACCAATAATTTTATAGTTATTAATTATTACTAGGGGTGTCCAAAGGGACTAAACAAGTCATAAGCCTGAAGCTAAATTGCACAACAAAGCAAGTGATAGGCAAAATTGTGGTAAGCTATGGTGCACAAAATACCTTAAGCTTTTGACCTCTTGCGACTCCCTTGTGACAGCAGTTTTTACATTTGGATCATTTATAACATTAGCTGCTTTTAACCAGGCAGTTGCGTGGGCATACAGTATGGCACTGACCATGATGAACAGTGAAATTCCTCAGAACACATTGAGAAATGTAGCTTTAGAGTCTATGCCAATGGCATTCCTGGCTGTGCACCGGTAGATACCAGCATCTCTTTGCGTCGGGTTCTGGATTATTAGGGAACCTTGCGGATGAAGGTACTTGTTTCCAAAAAGGCGCGGCTGCGCACTGACAGCCAAGCGGGTTTTGTCTGGTGTTTCCCATGCTACCTCCACTCTAGGAATCCCAGTTGCTACACAGTTCAGCTGAACTGCTACTCCACGTTTAGCGTAAGTCACAGAAGGGGGGCCATTGGTAATTCGGGGTGGGTATGCAATTACAACTACAGATGCAGAAAGCAGAGAGCTACCATACTCATTTGCAACTCGGCATGCGTAGGAACCTCGATCATAGACTGATACTTGTTGGACTGCAAGCGTCCCATTGGGCAGCACAGAATATCGTCCAGCTCTCTGCGGCCTGTTGAGGACAACCCCACTGGGTAGCGTCCATGTTAGTCTTAGAGGCTCACCATTGGTTAGACAATGGAGCAACAATGTTTCCCCATTCATGACACTAACAGGAGTGTTGTATCTGTTACTGATCTCTGGTTTTCTCCCTGGGATCAGTGTAATTGTACTTTCCACAAGACCTCCAGAATGGCGCCCCAGACAGCGGTACATACCAGCTTCACCAACAGATGGGTTACTGATGATCAAAGAGCCACCAGGTTGGTGGAAAAACTTTGAGAATCGAGCACCGCTAAGTAAAGGTGTACCGTTGGGTAAGATCCATGTAACATGAGGTAGTGTTGCGCCCTCAAAGGAGCAATTTAAAACCATGACATTCCCCACAGTCAGTGACAGCCTATCTGTTTTTGGGCCTCTAGTTTGTGGCCTCTCGACAATCTCTTTCACATCCAAATTAACCACCAGCCTGACCTCCCCTCCTTCATTACGAGCGATACAAGCCAGCTGCCCCGAGTCTGTCCTCTTGGGTGACTGGATTTCCAAGGTACCATTCTGGTGAACTGTCATTCTGTTGCTGTAGTATGGTGCAGGGAGTATCACATTTCCTGGAAGAACCCACATGATGCGAGGGGTAGGGATTCCCTTTGCTACACAGTCCACCAGCTTCCGCTGATCCTGGACTGCGTTTACCTTGACAGCACTGACAGTTTCACTTAAGCCATTAATCATTGGAGGTGTTACCAGGACCTCCAACCGGATGACTTTATGGTCTTGTCCTGCACCATTCCTAGCCATGCAGGTGTAGTTACCTCCATCAGAACGTTGGATCTTTTGAATCACCAGTGCCCCATCATCCAAGACCTGATATTTGTCTAACACAGGAGAGATCAGCTTATTTGTAGGGGATATCCACGTGTTGACCGGCATTGGTTCCCCTTTAGAGTTACATCTCAGTGTAATGGTCTCACCATAGAAAACCCTGATGGTCTTTTGATCTTTATTCTGGATGCGTGGTGGGGAAGCTGCAACCTTGACCTTGACTCTGACCTTCATCTCATCTTTGCCTAGTTGGTTCTCGGCGTAGCAGGTGTAGTCCCCTTCTTCTGGCATGCCAACATCATTGAAATACAGTGTCCCATTGTCAAACACCAGATACCTACAGTTCAGGAAGAAATAAAAATCAAATAGGAAACAGTAAGTAGAGCTGAAATACATGTATTGTAGTAACACATGCCAAAACTGGTTCATGAAGTAATTTTCTGTGGAAGAGTCATTAATCTTAGGGTGGTGTGCTGCCACTGTAACACAAAGTGTGGAGTACTGTCCAATAACAACAATTAACCCTGTTTTAATTTAATGATTTTATGAGATTATGACATGTGGACATTTCTAATTAATCTTTAAATGACTTAACTGATTTAATTGCAGGTCTATTGCTAAATAAGACAAAGGATTTGAGTTATTTGGAAACACCATCACCAACTGTGATGTGTCATTTGAACAGTCAGGGCTGCCAAACTGGTTCACCAAAGAAAGAAAAAACAGTTTTATGTCACTGTTGGACTGTACTGAAAAGATATACTCATAAACACTGCAGTGTAACAACAAGAGCTACAAGAACCACTTCAGTTGATTCAGGAGCTCTGAATTGATTTTATTAAACTGGCACCTTCTGATCTAGACAATAGGGTGCATGAGCTGGGACAGGTTAATGATAACCTATATGTAGATTTTATTGTCGTAAGCTCATTTGTCATATATGTATCAGGAAGCAGCAGCTCATACCTGCGACTGCGTCCTCCACTGACATGGTCTTTCTGTTTGACCGGGTTGACCATGGTGCCATCCGGCAGCGCCCAGCTGATCTCAGGGTTGGGAAGCCCAGAGGCCACGCAGTCTACCTTCAAGTCTCCACCATACACAACCTCCTGGCGGTATCGCTGGTGCTTCTGCTCAATTTTGGCTGGCTTGGTCAGCACGTTGACCTGCAGTAGAACGTAGTCATCACCCATCTTGTTACGTGCCACGCACAGGTAGTCACCACTGTCCTTGTCAGTCACAGAACGAATAGTTATAGTGCCGTTGGGGAAGACCTTGATCCTGGGATCAAAACTGCAAAAATAATAGAAACAATAACATTCAGAGTGGATTAATCATCAGTATTTATTTAAACATTTAATTGAGGATGCAATTGTTTTTACCTATACTGAGCATCCACCAGCTTTTTAGAGGGTGTCCTCCAGATGATCCAGGGATCTGGCTCTCCTGTTGCCACACAGTTGAGTATCAGCTTACTCCCATAGATCACATCTGTTCTCTGGGGGGATGATGAAATGATACTAGCCTTGGAAGAGGATGGACTCCTCCTTGTGGTCAAGATTACGGTTCTCCTGCTGGATGTCACTGTATTACTGGCCGAGCACTCATATTTCCCAGCATTTCCCGGGCCCAGTCTGTGTATATAGAGGGTCCCATTGGGGAGGACGAAAAGGTTGCGTCCAGTCAAAAACTGGGAAGCAGTGAGCTGTACGCCATCAGGTGTGATCCAGCGGATGACCGGCTGAGGGGCACCTGTGGCAGTGCAGTGGATGTAGGCAGTGCTGCCCTCTGGGAGGGTGGTGTTTTCATGTTGCATCTGTTGAATCACAGGTGGCAATGCTGTAATATAAAGGTGGACTACGACAATGTCAGGTCCAGCTACACCGCTGTCAATGCACTTATAAATCCCTCTGTCTGTGTAAGTGGCCTGGCTGATACGGAGGGTTCCGTTACTCATGACAGCCACACGCTGCTGAAGGGGCACACCAAGTGGGGCAGCAGCCATGTGGACATGGTTAGGGAGCACCCATGTGACTTTAGGCATAGGGCGCCCCTCCACTTTACAGTCTAAATCCACTTTGCCACCTAAAGGCACTGTGACGTCCCTGTTCGGAGACAGGATCACCCACGTACGCTGAGGCAGGACCACAAGGTTGACCATCATTTTGTCTGTACCATACTGGTTCTGGACCATGCACAGGTACTGGCCCCCATCCACTTGCTGCGTGTTCCTGATGATTAATGAACCATTTGGATGGACCTCGAACCTCTGAACCTGGGTGTTCTGAGCAATACTTGCCCCTGCATGAGTAGACACACAGAGACTTCAGATATGACAGTTTTGTCACAAACAGTCTAACATTTAAGGTGCTGGTGGAGGAAAGGTGCAGTCTTGTTATAAAGAAAAAAAAAGTAAGTGTGTGTGGAGGCCTGGATGGTGATCAGGTCTTGATGATGGATGTGGATGTGTAGGAGACCTGAATTAATATTATGACACAGACCTTCAGTTCATTACTACATTGTTATATGAGTACTCATGGGCAGACTAGGCCTTCATTTTGGTCTCAGCTGTGCACCTTGATATTTGCTTAATGCTATAGTGGTAAGCAAATCTGTCCAGTGACCGACAGACCTTTAAACACCTGTCTACTACTCAAAAGCACCTCTGTGGTGGTTTTGTGTTGGTGTGTCCAGGACCACATTTTGCTGTGATGATACAGAGAGACTCACAAGATGAAAACAAATACTAATATTAGAAGGTTATACATGTCATGTGGCTAACAGATCCAATGCTTTTCAATTTTGGGGAGTTTTAAATGATAATTTTGATATCAGTGTTTGGAAAGTGACAAGGCTGTCAAAATATACATAAATACTCAGATATGAGTCATACATACCAGTAGCAACTTCAGTCCATGACAGGAAGGGCTTTGGCTCACCCTCAGCCTCACAGGGAAGCTCAGCATCTGTTTCAGCTTTCACAGTGAAAGTCTGGAAATTGCTCTTAGTTATCCTTGGCTTTCCTCTTGGAATGTATCCCGGTCCAGGTAGCTGGTGCATTCTGGACACATTCTGGGTGCTTGTTAGCAGCCTCTCTTTGAATGGATTAGTTTGGACTGCAGTAACTGTTGGGGCAGGAGCGGTCATTTGCTTGATTGTCTGCCCGTAGGCGGGTTTGTGGTCAGGTGACTGAGTTGTAGGAAGATTGTCTGATATTCTACTAGGCTCTGATGTAGTGATGATAGGTTTGATTGTGATCCTGGGAGCCTCCTGGGTAGCTGCCCTCAGTGATGGTCCCACATTAGCTCCTGTATGAGGTGTTTTGGGCAATGTGACATGTGAGACCTCTGTGGATGGGACCACAAGATCAGGCCTTGATGATGTAACAGATGGAGGTGTAGAAATGGTGGTACTTGTGATAGGAGCATAAACAATAACTCTTGTGTTTGCAGTTTCTATAAGATGCTGATCTACCTCTGACTCATCGCTTGTGGTGTTATTTTGACTGGAACTATGATCATATCCTTCAGGCTGTGCCTTCATCTTTGTGGTAACCTGGTCTGTCTCCAAATCCTCCTCAAAATTTGCACTCAGGGTCGTAATTGAAGCATATCCAGAAGTTGTCTTGATTTCATGCTCGATCGAGGAAGCATTCTCTGAGATTCTCAAGGCTGTTTGAGAACTCATCTTTCCGTGACCCACTCCTGGAGAGGCTGTTGGAAACGATGGTGTGACTGATGTGCTTTTGAATTGTGGTTTGGGCAGGGGCAGAAGGCTGTCCTTAGTGTTGGGGGGAGAAGCTGGTAGTGAGGAAGGTTTGGTGGCTGTCTCATTATCATGCCTGGAGACTGTGCTTTCTTTATGACTCAGTCTGCCTGATGACGTTGCTTGGCTGCTGGTGAATGGAACAGTGGTATTGAATCTGGCTGTTGTAACTTCTAATGCTTCTATTTTTAGCTGTGTGGAGGTAGTGGTCTTTACTGTTGCTAGGGGAGCATTCATAGGTGTGGTGGCTGTAAATCGGGTGGGTTCATTCAGCTTTTGTTTCCTTCTGTTTGGCCTTTTCCTCCGACTCCCATTCCTTCTCCTGGAGTTAGGCTGTCGGAGTCGTGGGGGAGATTGTCCTTTAGGCCCCCTCCTTGTAGTTGTGGGGACAAATGTAGTTGTTGGAGATGCTGTTGTAAACATTGCTTGAGACTCCAAATCATTAACTGTTGTGTCCTTTGGCTGAGTTTGCAGCTGTGATGTTGTTGAAGCCTTGCTAAGATATTTTCCATCTTCTTCTTGGCTTGTCTCTGATTCATTCGGGTTAACTGAAGGGATCATTTGACTTCCACTCCAAGAAAGCTCTCTGTCATTATTGGAGCTGGCAACAACAGTATTCACACTCTTCTCTGACGCTTTGGACCAATCAGCTGTTTTGTCTCCATCAACATCTGTATTTGTGCTTTGGTTCTCTTGTAGAGAAAATGTACTGCTGCTGCTGCTTGCACTGTTTGTATTTGCCTGCCAGAAAGTGACAGCATGTAGGGGAACAGATGTGGTCTGTGGGAGGAAAAATACACTATTTGAAGTTGTGTATAGATTCATGGTTGTGTGCAGTACATTGTTTGTAGGCTGCATTGTGTGTGGCTCTGCAGTGTCGCGATTAGACGTCACATGGATTCCCTGTCCTTGTGTATTGTGTTCATTAGCTTTCATTTGTGTATGTGGTACTGGAGCATGTGGTGTTGTGAGGTAATCCTGGCCCTCTTTTTCTTGTACAGTCATGCCATCTGATGAGCCCTCAAAGGTTTCTGGTGACTGTGTAGTCTGCTCTGTCAGTCTCTTCTCGGTTGTCAACTGAACTGAAAGTGGTGTCACAGCATTCTGAGAATTTCTGTCTCTGATCTTTGCCAAAATATCAGCCCATTTCTCTGGGTCTATTTTAGTCTTTGTCATATTAATCCTCCTCCTGCCCTCAACTATATTTTTCCTGTCTTGAACATGTGGTCCGGGCGTTTTTCGAGGCACTGCAGGTCTCCGCAACATCTTCCTCAATGGATGGACGCCTTTCCTTCTCGGGGCCACGCCACCTTGAATTCTTCGTCTCAAAGGATCCTGTCGGTTCATTGGAGACACCCGAGTTACTTCAATGTCCCCTGATGCCTCCCCTGGATCCTCTGTGAAGACTTTAATCTGAGTGTTGACCCCTGAGGCGGACTGAGGTCTTGCTAGAAACTTCCTCAAAGGCCTTATGAGCCCTTTGCCCCTGGCGACTGTAATTTTTGCAGCCAGGGTATCCACACCATGTTGATTTATGGCAATGCATTTATAATAACCACTGTCTAATAACTGAGTCTTTGTGATGTGCAGAGTGCCGTTGGAATAGACCAAAATTCTGGAGGAGTTGCTTTGAAAACTAACTATGTTGTTGCTTGGTAGAATCCAGTTAATTTTAGCATCAGGAGAACCAGATGCCGTGCAAGGCAGGGAAATGGGGTTCCCTGCCAATCCCTCAATGGGTGTAATTGAGGAGTCTTCTCCCGGGGAAGGGCTGGAGGATTCCTGCACTGTCAGATGGAATGGCAGGACAGCGAGGTCTCCATGAACCTTGGCAACGCAGTAATAAATCCCTGCGTCTGTGTGACTGACAGATTTAATAGCAAACCTCCCATCACTCGACACAGATACCCTGTTGTCTGCACTGCTATACGGTGCCTCCACTTTGGAGCCATCTGGAAGCAGCCAGTAAATTAGTGGTTGGCCAGAACTGTACACGTTACAGTCCATTTGACTTGGACTTCCCAGGATAACACTTAACGCTTTATGAGTCGTGTTTGTTGACTCGATCAAGACCCATGTTCTTCTCTGTCTGCGCACCAGCTCTGTCTCCACTGTCTCTGAGAGGTCCGTGCTCAGGATCAGTTTCACCGTCTTGGCTGATGATTGGAGTCGGTTCAGTTGAAGGTCTGCAGATGTCTGCATCATCCACGCCGGCTGGGCCATGATGTTGACTTTAACACCTGTGTAGTAAAGGGCATCCTTCTCAGAGTCCTGTCTATACACATAGGTTGGATGAGGCTCTTTACTGAGCATGACCCCCCTTTGTAAGTGGGCTGGCACATTGCTGTAGTAAGCAATTAGCCTCCATAGTCGCTCATACTTTTCTCTATCAACCGGACATTCAAGATCTACTGACAATGAGATATTTGAGACCAGCTGCAGCTGGTTGATCTGCTCCCAGCTGATCTTGGTCATCTTTCTTGGCTCGCCAATAATACACTCCAGATCCACCTCATTCCCATGTTCATCAGACAGGCCCAGAGAGACATTTCCAAAGGCTTCTCTGAAGTTGTCTGCAGTCAAAACTTCACTTTCAGTATCCTCAGGTGGGGAAGTCCTGTGAGGAGAGCTGATAACAGGGCTGCTGCAGACCAGGTCCTCCACAGCTTGGAGCTCTTTCTTCTGGAGGTGTCTGGGAGAGGAACACATAGGACACAGCTGGCCACCAGGAAGGGCTTTGTCTTTTTTACATTTCAAAACACCTAGAGTAAAAGAAAACGAGAAAAATGTTGTAGAATAAGGCTTGAATTATCAACTTTGAAGATGGTTTGACTGAAAATGCAGTGCAGAAATTAAAGGTCTAACCTGGTGAGGTTTTTTCCCAGTCATGGAGCCACCTCATCTTGCAGTCACATGTCCACGGGTTCCCATGGAGGTACAGATTCTCCAGCTGAGGCATGGTTGCCACCAGCCTGGAGGGCAGTGACATCAGTCCATTGTCTGACAGGTAGAGGTGCCTCAGAGTTGACACGTGGAAGTGGCTCATCAGAGTGAAGGTGGTGAACGTTGCTGGGTGTAGCTGCTGAAGTTGGTTGCCTTCCAGCTGCAGCAGTCGCAGGGAGGTGAGACCCTGGAAGGCATCTGGGTGGATGAACTCCAGTCGATTGTGGTCCAAGTGTAACCGGGCCAGAGACCACAGACCCCGAAGGGTGTGTCTGTTGATTTCCTTCAGTTTGTTGTAGCTAGCCTTCAACATCTAAACCAAATGAGCAGCGAAGAGAATGAAATCCATCATCAGTAATCATGACATTAAGAATACTTCTAGTTTTATGCAATGATGCAGCCACATTTCCGTCAGTTTAAGCTTCATAACAGGTCTGAAGAAACACATAGGCTACAGAAAAAATTATATATATAAGA
>JBBMJY010000017.1:10727249-10748800 GCA_037833715.1 Toxotes lorentzi | reverse complement strand
AGTGGCAAGGAAAAACTCCCTTTTAACAGGAAGAAACCTTGAGCAGAACCTGGCTCATATGGGGGACCCTCCTGCCAGAGATGAGGTTTAGTGGTCTTATCGATCTTGAGGTAACAAAATTCAGGTACATTAAAATCCAAAGCTATTTCATTCTCATGTCAGACCTGGGGCGTTTTCTTGCTTATTCTTGATCAGTGCTTGCGCTTAATGCTCTGGTTGGATAGTTAGGATTTAAACTAATCCTAGTGGAGGTTTATATGCAAGGTCCAAACGTGAGATGTGGGCCACCAGTGTAAAGCAATGTATATTTAAAAACATACTCCATCAAAAGCAAACTCAAAGTGTCCCATGTAAACCAAAGCCTTCCAGACTTGTTAAGCCTGTCAGCTCTGCAACCAGAACAAGTCATTGAGCCAATGGGATGGTTGCCTGCAAGGGTGGCCCCCATTTGTCTCTGGCCTGTGGCCTTATTGCAGAGCACTAATTAACTTGCAGAGGTTCGAGGTTGGTGGTGGGGGGTGGTGGATTCATTTAGTCTGACAAGAGCTCATCTGTAACAAAGACTGCGGCTGTGGAAAATCTACAAGCCAGCATAGTCCACCAGGAGACATCTTTGTTGCGTCCTGTGGCCCCAGTCATGATCTGATGAGCCTGACATGTGGAGCACACACCCAAAGTGTCACACAGATAGAAAATACTTTATTTTCCCCAGTGTAACTGACAACATCAGGGTCCTGGTGTTGCGTGTTCTGGCTCAACAGAGTTAATTTGAACTGTAGACGTGTCATTGTGGAGACAAAAGACAAAAAGTCTCTGTGGGCTGAAGCTTGTGGACTCAGCAGGCTCTCATGTAAAGCAAAGGTTGTGGGTGTCCTGATGCTCTTCAGACGTGTTTAAAACGGTGGTAACTGGTTGACTGGGGGGATGTTAACATGTTAGCAAACACTTGCCTTTTCCACCTGCTGGAAACAAGTCTGATGAGATGGCTGAAAATGAGCTAAAAGAGGCTAAAAAGCTCCATGTGACTGAGAGGAAGAATTGAGTTGATGCTAATTCACTTTATTATATGAAAATTCCCTTTCAAAAAACTAGAAACTGACCTAGTTTTAGTCTTGCTGAGGTTACATCATCATTATCATCATATTTGAAAGCGTGGGTTGATTAAATGAACATGCATTACAACTCAGGCATGACATCCATGATGATGGATTAATCTCTGAGGAAAAATCTACCAGGTGAGTTTTGGATAGAATAAAAAAAGATAAAATAAGTAAAACTAGTGGTTTGGTATAAATGCAGGTTTTTTGTAACTGGTTCTAGATGCTAGCACTTTTTATTACCTCCTGATTTTTGAGCATTTCCTGTCACAGAGGCCTTCTGGGAAGTAACCCTGCACTCCCACAGCCTCTGGCGTCCCTCCACTAAATTCACCTTGAAAAGCACTTCATATGGCATTCATTTGCCATATTAGAGCTGTGCAGGCTCTACAGTCCTGACTGTCATCACTTAGAGTGAGACTAGCAGGGACTCCAGACAAAACATGACTCACTTTTCCACAGTAAACAGAATAACCCTACTTATAACACTGTGTTCAGCACATTAACACCAGTCCTACCTTTGGATTCTGGAGAGGAGGCTCACAGAACTGACGAGCCAAAGCCCCAGACGGCAACGTTGTGGCTGCCCCACATGGCAGCAACAGGAACTACAGTGCTCTGGAGCCTGGTTGTAATGTCTCTGCAGTGCAGACATTCAGTCCAGTCTCTGATGAATCAGTTCCTAGTAACTCATAGTTTCCCCCCTCTACCACACGCAGATCAATTCTGTGGTCAAAAACATTCCTGAGGAACTTATTCAGTCATAAAGTGTCTTCTTAGTCAGAGCTTGATGAGAAACAGTGGCCTCCTGGAGTCTAGACACGCCCTCACAAGTCCACCATCTGTGTGCACATCAAAAAGACAGCTACAGACAGAAATGGACTTGAAAATTCAGCTCTCGTCAACAATTAGCAGCTAAAGAGTCAGTTATTTCCCTCAGGAGCGGGTGGAGACCAAAAACAGAGCTAAAAGAGAAGGAATACTGGATTTAGATTCATCAGGACTTGTTTGTCCTCCCACATCCAAACACATGCAGGTTGACATTTACTGTCTGTGTTTTGCCACTAAGATGGCAACTGCTCCCAGACTGGTGTGGCTTCATTTTAATGGGTCTGTTATGTCCAAATCATTTCCAATAAATCTGGAGACAACTACATAATATTTTCATCAGAGGTCAGCTGATCATGCAAATGAATATTCATATTCATGAATATTCACTTTAACAACACGTAGACCCACTTTTCCATAAACTTAGTTCCAAACTCCATAGTTTTTTTTTCAAGGAATTTCATTGGAAATTTTTTTTGAAATTTAAAGTGATTCCACCAGGGGAGTCCCAGGTTCTGTTATGATCAGCCCCTTGGTTTCTGTGTCTGAACTCTTTTTGGATTGTCTTGGACTTTTGCTGAACTCATCACGGACTGTTCTAGATTTGGTTTCTTGAGTTTTGTTCAGTATTTCTTGTTTTATTTTGAAGTCCTGTTCTCTGTGTATCTGTTCCCAGGTTGCTTCCTGTCAATGTCTTTTGGGATGTGGATCACCTGTTGCCAATTACCATCAGCGTATTTAAGTCTTGTTGCACCACTCTTTGTCACTTTGTCTTGCTCCTGTTTGTGCCTGATACCCTGCCTGTTTGCCCCTCATGTTTTCTTGTAGACTTACCAACATTGCCTTTTTGCCTTTTCCTGGTCTCACAAGCTTTACGCCAGTTTTTGTTATTAAAAGATATTGTCACTCATCAATCCACCTAGTGGGTCTGCATTTGGATCCTTGCCCTTGTGTTCCTGACCACGGCCGTTAACAGTTTCACTATATGACATTTAGTTAATTTAATTACTTGCAAAATTGCTATGGAATTTTGTACTGTATTCTACAGTTAGGCAGAATAGAGGTTTGTAATGTTACATTTTTTGCTGTTACATAAAATATAGATTTTCTATTTATGACTATATGATGTTGTGACTTCACTGCTGTCTGTGGATGATAAGACTGTCTGCCTTTGTGCATGTTGATGCTCGTCCCTGCTGCAGCAGCCTCACACAGACACACTGTAGCCTGAGAGAATCTGTTTTTTTTTTGTCATGAAAAGCTGAACTAAAGACGCTTTAAACATCAGACATGAAAAGTTCATTCCCCAAATATTAGATTTCCATTTAAATATAAAAGCTTTGCTTTGCTACACAGGCTGACTTTCAGAGTGAAGCCCAACAGCAGCTGCTCAGTGACTGGAAAGGACCAGACAGGACAACAGGAAAAGAGAACATGTTTCTTTTTTTTTTGTCAGCTCCAAAGACTCTTCAGCCTTCGTACAAACATGTGCCATTGCTTCGAATTCTATAGTTAAAGGTATAAAGTGTATTAAAACGATGCACAGCTGCACCGACAGAACATTTTCAAGGCAAAGACTGACATTAATCAAACATACAGTATTGCTGGATAAGACAGAATGGGCTTGGGCTGCAGGTTATAGACACATGCATTGTATAAAAACTGCTCTAAATGGATGAGAACCGTACTGACAGCAGTGCAGGTTCCTCTACGCAGCAGGAAAAGCTTTAAATACAGAATGGAGTTTGGTGTTACAGACATTCAGATGAATGATGATGAAATTTTTTTTTTCATATTTCATATATATTAAAAAAAGCTACACACAAACAGGAGACACAGAGCTGGATATGAATGGTGGGAATATACAATGATGCACAAATATAGATGTGAACAGATGTGTCTGATACTGAATCAAGACACATGACACGCATGACATGTAATAGATTCATTATTTTTTTGGGCTTAAGTTGCCAGGACTCCTTATTTCATTTGATATCATTTGAGTCTGCTCCCGGTGACTCACACTCAACTGCTGCATTGTGGGTAATGTAGGCACCAGATTTTGACAAAGAAGCATGTGTGGACAGAATTCTGAATTCCGAAGTCAAGTGTGTGACATAGTGTGCACGCAGGCCACACACACACACGCTCCCTCATCCTTAACCATGACCCCCAAAGTGTGTGTTTCACTTCAAGTATTCCCCTCAGTTAAATACATGTAGCTACAGTGACTGTATTCGCCTGTGAGCTGTTATAATGAAGATAATCACAGAGCAGTACTGTGCCTGAATGTCTCCCAGTACAGACACTGATGGTGGACAAGCTGCTGATGTCACCCTGCAGCCAGTATGGACACGGTGTCACCTGCAGCCCTCATCAAGGCTGAAGCATATGGCTACGTGATAAGAGGAAATGCTGATGAATACTGACCTTTCACCTCACGTGGCTTGGCTTTAAAAGCATGACAACAACAACAATGACGATGATGATAATGATGATGAGCGTTCATCTTGCAGAGCAGCTGTGACTTGTACAGTAACAACAAAGTCCTGGCTGTGAATGAAGCCGCTGTCCAGCTGCGACGGGAAATAACAAAGCAGAGACAACAGACAGACAACTTTACAGCAAGAGGCCAGACAGCACATTCAGCAAGCCTGTCCTGTGGTTCAGCTTGTGTCAGGACTGGTTTCAAGTCAACGTCATGTCCTTGCAAGACATCGTGCCCATCAAAGTGTTGACGTAAGGCACCTTTTTACAAGTGCTACTACACATTTTCAAATAAAGTGTCGGACTCATGATTAAAAACAGTGTAATAAGTCTAAAATTAATGACCACTGGCCAGCTGACAGTCACAGCACCAGTCTGGAGTCACATTAAATGTGACATTTGGAAATCAGACAAAATATAAGACATGACAATATAAAAAAAAAAAGACCTGATTATTCTCTTTTCTTTTTTTTAAACCAAGAAAGTAACAGTCTTTTGGTTTCAAAGGAACCACCTTTTTGCATATGAGCAGGCTCAGATAAAACAATATGATAAAAAACTATAACAGCAAAAAAAGTCAGATAAATAAACATATATAAAAAGCTAATTGTTTCTGTGGTGTGATAAAAGTCACAGCATCGATCATTTGGAGTCCGTCTTGAGTGTTTTCTCTGTGACAGCACCTGTAACAGCAAGTTCACAATATGCTGGGTCAATTGTCGGGATATTCCATCAATAAATAAACCTGGCTGACTGATCAGAAGTTCTTGAAGATCTCTAAGTCCTTCTGAGGCACAGGAGGGTCCTTCTTCCAGTCGTCCTCCGGGTAAACGTCAAAGTTGGAGGTGTCGCCCTCATGGGAAACTTTAGGAACAATTGGAGGCTGCAGAGACAGAGGACAGCTCTTGAAATGATTTGCGGTCAAAAGAAGCAAAGGAGATGTTAGTGTTACATGACCACAGCTCTCACCTTCAGTTTCCTCTGTGGAACTGCCTCCCAGTCCACTGTCTTGAACCAGCGGTGCTTCTTCACGTCATCTGACCCATTCTGAAACAGAAAACATGGCTGTGGACACACATTCTGCACAAACAAACGTGTGTGCATGGCTGTAGTGTGCTTTGTGACATGTAGTGAGATTAGTGTTGGGTTGTAGTGATCTACAGTATCAGGGTGAGATATCCTGGGATAACCTAAACTTAAACCATTCTGGAATAGTTTAAACTAGGTTTAGGATGGTTTAGAGTGGGTTAAACCTCCCTGGGATAGGATGGTTTAGACCGTCTTGGGATAGTTTAATCCCTCCAGTTAGTCAACCGGTCACTTTGTGCCTTGTGTGAGCTCATACTGAGAATTAAAGTGGATATTCTGACATGTTAGCCAAGTGGCTTAGCAATTACAATACTGGTCAGTGTGCTGCACAACTCTTGTGTGACAGTTGACGTGAATTGTAAATTTTAACATCAGGTCAAATTATTTCAGTGCTTTGGTTTATGATGAAAAACCTGCAGATTTAATGACAGTGATTAAACCAACGTGGTGCTAAAAGCACTACTGTGCTAAACACAGCCTCTCAGAGCTGCCAGCAAGGTTGAAGACTTTTATTCTCTTGATTTTCCATATTTATTACAGCTATAACTAAAACTTGGTACTTGAATGCAACCAAAACAACAAAAATGAAAGTTACCAAAATAAGATTCACATGTGCTTTATTGTAACTGTAATCTTTGAGAACTGAATTCAGCCTTTCTTAATGCTAACTAAGTAACTACTAACTAGTACTAATAAACGACTGTATTAAATTAATCGTGAAACTGTAAATAAACTGAGATGGATTATGAATATGATGGGAAAAAGAAAAAGTAAATTCAAAATCCTTTGAATTTTTCAACTCCAGATGTTAATTCATCATTTAAAGACAGAATAAGGACATTCAATTATTAAAAGCAGAATTTAGAGATTTTCTTTTCTTTTGAGTTTATTAACGCATCATTAAAATGCTAATTCAGTTAATAAATTTATAATGCTGCCACTCTTCTGGTGGCACTGTTGAGCCCCTGTACAACAGGACAGAGAAGCCCCTGAGTACATCAGTGTTGTGTTAATGAGTAATGTGACTGCTCTGCAGCCACAAATCAATATCATCTTGTCTGGGATTATGTGGAGTTAATCACTGCGCTTAGAGGAGTATTTGTTTTATTGAGAGCGGCTCTCGGTCGAAATTTGTTGTCTCATCATGTGACCTAAATGTGGAGATAAGATTCAGATTTTTTTTTTTAGACAAATTATTTACTCTACAAAATGCTGTCTTAATCGTCTCCTGAACTAGTACATGGGCCTCAAGGTAAGGTTATTTTGTCAAACTACTCTTATTAAAGTCTGACTTCTTTGTTTAGGCTTATGTTAAAGACGCAGTCCTGTAATTAATCGTCCCTTTTTGTTCTGTAAATGTGTCTGTGTGTGTTCTCAACTTATCGCTGTGCAGAGCTGGAAGTTGTTTTGCTCTTGCTCAATAACTTGAGTCATGAACTTCTATTGCTTTGTGTTGCTGAGACGAATGAGAGGAGTAAGGATGATGCTTTCATTGGGGAATAACAATATTTAGATTACAAGTCAGACATATTATAAATACCCACAGCCACAGGCTGACATTATAATTTCTTTTCATTTATGACTAACTGGAACCACGTGGAGCTTCAATCACATTGTGGGCCCTGTCCTGTCCGGCTCTGGTCTCTGACCGCTCATGTCAAACTACCTTAGTGAAGGAAGAAATATGGTGAGCATGTGCCATGTGGCTCACGGAGACGCTAAGTCTAACCAGCTCACCTTCATGTTGCCTAGACGTCTGGCTCGGTCGATGACCAGAAACTTCTTGATGAGATCTCTGGGGGGGAAAGAAAAGAAACAGTCAGTGAAATCCACAGCTGTACAGTACATCTCTGAAAAGCCTTTTCCCTCCCTATCTTGGAAGGAAAACTGTCAGAAAGTCCTCCTAGACCTGTCAAACTAACGTGCATCCTCACCGGAGCTTGTAAAAGAAGACAAGGGCTAGCTGAGCGAGCTGTGTCTCTCTGACAATCTTTTAATCGAAGAAGGTGAGAATATTAACTCTTTATTAGTATGTTTTGTTGAGGGGGGGGAGGAGGGTGATTCACGGGGGGCTTAAAAAGGCAGAGTGTAGGCTTTCTGATGAAATGCGATAGCTTTCCATAAAGGAGCCATATCTCACATCCTTCGAGCCGCTGACTGGCTCATAAACACAGCAGCTGGATTTTGACAAGTCAGCTGTTTCTCTGTTTCTGTCTAAATCCTTCCCTGTGCTTAAAGACAGGCCTTTGGGATGATATGACACAGAGGCATTGGGAAAATATTTGTATTTATGCCTATTTGGGGATTTAATGGGAGAAAATGAATCCAGAAAAATGGAAGTACAAGTAGGAGAAGGGAGGAAAACAAATTTAATTTCTCAGTATGTTTCTGATGAAGCTTTCTCATTTAAGATTTGAATGGAAGAATTTCAGGTTTTTCATTTATCAAATGTCCTTTAATGTAACATTAAGTTCTAGCCACACTATCCCCTGTGGGACACTGTATGGTTAATGAGCAAAATTTTCAATAGAAAGTACCTAAAGCTAGCAGGATGACATATTAAGCTAATTAGTGTAATCTTGTTGTATTTTCATTCTGCAAAGTTGCTAAAGGGTCTGAAAAGTTGCTAAAGCTAGCGAACAAACGTGGCAACATCCCCTGCTAAAATAATAGAAATTGTTTGTGCCAATTTATTTAGAGAGAGCAACAACCGATGGTGCAACTCCATCACTCAGTTAGTCACGGACAGGGTCAACATGTCCATAACAGCTCCTTAACTAGCAGCTAATTTTATGACTAATGCTTAACAAGACTTTTACGGCTGGGGTCAAACTAGGACAGTTCTCAAGACTATCTGATTGTCAATGCTCAGCAGCTGCTGCTGCTGGAGACACTGCCCGCAGTCCTCTGCAAGGCCTTTCACTTCTTGATGGATGGGAATGTGTGACGTGGAACTGTGTTAGAGTGATATAAATGGTGGAGGTATTAAAAATCCCTCTGTCTGCTGGATGCAAGATAGATGGCTTAACGGTGGGAAGCTCTGGGTTTGCAAAATTATCAGGGGGAAGCAGTGTGCGTCTGGCCTCTCCTGGGCCACTGTGTCAGAACTGAGTGAGAGTGCATAGACACACACACACACACATAGTTGTCTTACATTAGTTGAGAGGACTCACAATGATGGTTTCAAACCAAGATTTGCCCACACAACCATGAAAGGTATGTACACATGTACACAAGCAGAGTGCACTAAGCTTGTAATCTTGGACATTCCTGCACCCTCCAGCTGGTTTAATGGTAGGTGTGAACGGTAGGGGGAACCAGTCCAAATCAGTCAGGTGTGTCATTAGCGACTGCGGGTCCACCCGAAGTCCCTTCTTTAGCTCCAAGGAGCTCACTGACCCAGCATTAAAGGGTTGTTGCAGCACTTAGAGACCCCATCCATGGCCCACTTAACTCCCAAAAATGTTACAAGTATTATGCTTAAATAGTCATTTGAATATTTGGTGGAGGGGGTTGTCAGTGACCCTCAATAGAGAGACTAACCTTTCCTGACTTGCCATAGCTCGGGAACAAGTCCACCTGCAGGACAGGTTTTAGTTTCAAATGAACACCACTGTGGCTAACGGTGGGAGTCCTGGTACCAGAGCTGCAGGTTTGGTGTTTTATTGCTGGAATTTTGTTGGCTTTCATATTTCTCTATTGTCTATATTTATTTATTTATTATTCACTGTTTTATAGCAGTTTTCTCTGTGATAGGAAAAAAAATCATAATACCATCTAAAAAAAATGGTGTTATTTGACCCTGGCCTGGCGTCTGGAGCTTACTTGACATATAAATCCAGGTGCCGTGGGAATTCCAGTTTTCCAGCGAGGATCTTCTGGTAGATTCCAAATGGGTTGTCATCAAAGAAAGGTGGGTACCTGTGGAGAGGAAAGAAATGTCATCTCCAGCTTGTCCTCCCGAGAAACTGTCACAGTTTGCAAGCTCCATTTGTGCACTGCACAAAAAAGGCATGATGCAATGAACTGGTAAAGCAGGTAAGAGCTTATACACACACTCAGTGTATCAGTCTGAGGAAAATGGTGAGTGAACATGGTGAAGCCGTTGTTTAGAGTGGGGGGTTAATAAACTTTCAGCTGTGGACAGAACAGCCTTTGTTTACAGCTATAGTACTTTGACAATTCTCTGTGTGTGTACTTGTACTTCTATCTTTCTGAGGACCAGTTTGAGTTATACACCTTAACGGTGTGAGGACATTTCTAATACACCTTCAAAGAGCTGTTTGAGGCCTGAAGACTTGGTATTTAGGGGTTTGGGGTAGAACCAGGTTTAGGTTAGGATTAGACAGTTAGGTTAAGGTTCAGGTAAGGGTCTAGGTGTCCTCACAACTCATGTAAAACAAGAATATGTGTGTGCATACACATGTCTTTCTATGGTTGTGTGGACAAATTCAAGGGTTAGGTTGGTTGGTTGGTTTCAAAACCATTGTTGATTGACCATTTTGATGCTGCGAGGACATTTTAGCCAGTCCACACAACTTTAAAGTGCTCTTTGGTGGCTCAGATCTGGTTTTAGGGTCAGGTTTAGGTTAGGGTAAGGGGCTAGGGAATGCATGATGTCTAGGAGAGTGCTCACAAAGATAGTAAGACAAAAATGTGTGCGTGTGTGTCTGTGTGTGTGTCTGTCTGTCTGTGCATGCGTGTCTACCACCCACAGGCCTTCTGCAGCTACACTACACTGAACGCTTTCCCAGCTCTCCTGTTCTTTCCTCCACTCTGGCCTGGACAAGTCATTACCCACAAATTACATAATGGGGACCGGCCTCTAAACGCATTACACATGGAGCAGAAAGGCGCATAATCGCACCAGTTTGTCACACGCCGCTTGCCTTCCCAGTGAAAAGCTCCAGAGGCAGGAGACTGTGGTGGGACGGGGGTGTCTGGGTGCTGGCTGTGCACCGCAGACTCCGCTCGTGTGCTTTTTTTTTTTTTTTCCAAAACTGATGTTGTCATAGCTGGAGAATCTGGGTCATTCTAGTAAAGACGGGGGGAGGATGACAAGATATGACCATCTTCTGACTTTAATTGATGGTTAGTAATAAGAGCAGACAAAATCATATGTGACAAACGCATTAGGCTATGTCTTTTTTGCCTCTAAATGATTCCTCTGAATTTTCTGTTAATGGGATATTAAAACTCTCATTGACACCCTGAGAGCAAACTATATCTGTGAAGCAGAATATATCATTATGATCTGTTAAAGAGGGGAATTATAGATTTACACAATAAAAAAAAGAAAACAGAAGTTTGGTATTTTCCCAGAGATGTCATTTACGAGTTGTTAATGTCTGGAGGTGTCTGAATTAATCAACTGAGATGGGTTTTAGATGTGGTATGTGAAAGGCAGGGGTCGGTTCCAATGATGCTAGCAGTCAAAGTGTGGTGCATAATGAATAAAGTTTTCAAACAGTGCTTTTCAGTGCAGTCTGGAGTACTAGAAAGCAAATGTATTTTGGTGGAAGCAAAAATGGTTTGCTAGAAGTGCAAACCAGAAGAAGGTTTACATTTTTATTCTTGTTTTCTGTCTTAGCTGTGATTTATGATGAAAGGTTCTACAGATGTTAGTGGAAGGAATCCTACTAGTTTTGCTTTTTATGCAGTAAATCTAGAAATGGAGTCCCTGGAATAAAGGCGCTTTGATTAAAATTCCAAAGAGGGTTTGATCTGATTTTTTTTGATGCAACTTATTTTAATAAGTAAAGTGACTCTAAGATACACCATCTGCTCAGCAACAAACAGCAGATACACAATTATAGACTAGCTGGTGAACAAAAGGGAACATGTAGCAGCTAAAGGGCCAGATATTTCTACGGTAGAGACCAAAAACAGAGATTAAAGAGAGTATTTAAATAGTCAACAAATATGACTAGTATGACTGAGTATAAGTGATGGACCAGTCAAGCAACATTGCCATCCCCAGATCTAAGCATATCCTTAGCTAGAATTATAACATGTCTTTCCAGAGACAAGTGTCCATGCTGCTCTTCTTTATCAAGGGATGACACTGTCAGTAGTGTTAATGTCTTCTGTAGACAGTGGGTCCCCCCAAAATCCATTCACATCCAGTATTGTACTTAAATACTGCGTCAAAGGAAACACCATTCTGAGGATAATTTCTTATTTCATGCATGATTGGGGACCATATATATAAAATATTATAGACATATTATATAGGTATTGAGTATTACCATATTAAAGTTATATGACTTTGAGTTTCTAGGTACTTGTCTAGAAAGAGATTTCCCACACTGATTAAATAACAGCCATATGATTAATGGAATAATTTCTCTGTTGCACGTACTCACACCCTCCACTGCTTGGCTCTCTCACACACTTCCACCTGCAGACCTGTTATGTTGGATTGAATCACTGTAAAATAGTACAGGTGTTCCTTTTATTGTGTCCACTCACTGCTCCTTAACAAACGGTGAGAGTGTTTGTTCAGAGTGCCCCCTGGTGTTTAAACTGGGCGGAGTGTGGTGTGTTCTGGACTACACTGCAGCATTTACCCAGCCAGCATTTCAAAGATGAGGATGCCCAGAGCCCACCAGTCCACCGCCCGGCCGTGACCTTTGCTTTGGATGACTTCGGGGGCCAGGTACTCAGGAGTACCACACAGAGTCCAGGTCCTGATCAGACGGAGACAAAAAGCGTCAAAACATTTATTTAGCAAGCATCATCTGAGCTCTATTTCCAAGAGGCTTTGTTTATTTACTTACTGGATTGACTATAGTTTGCTCAGGCACCTAGTTTGTATTTTCTTCAATTTGAATTTTTTGGTGTGTTTTTTAAAATCTACATTCACAAAAAAAAGGAACTTTGAATCTGTTCAACTCAAATTAAGTAGTTCGAAGGATTTTGTATGAACTGAAACTAACTACTACTATAATTTTTTTGGACGGACAAAAAACTTAAAAAAACTACTTAAAATGATGAATCAATTATCGAAAATGTGGCTAATTGATTTCTTATCAGCTGATTAAATATCTAATAGCTGGAATATGTGTAATCGACTTGTGCTAGATATTTCGAATTCTCTGCTGTATGCTCACTTGTATTAAGGACATTTCTGAAAATACTGCAGCTGTGTTTGTAAGACGGCAATGTGCAAAGGTGCATCACCATTGTTAAAAGTAGGCTGCATACATTAATATGTAATGTTTAGACATCTCCCTTTACCTATAGAAAAATATAAGCATCCTCCACATTCTTACTTCTATATGTAAGACGAGAGACATTTGTTGTAAAGGGAAGACAGCCTCGATAGGTAAAGTGATCTCCCTGTGCCACCTGACTTAGCTGTGTCATCTTTTATAGTACTATGAGGACACTGGATCTGTGTGTGGATGCAGCAATAATGGATCTGGAAGCATCAGTCAGCATTGGCTGGGCAGCCTTAGGATAGAAAGCGGGGCCAGAGTCCAGATCCAAATACTGGCCAGCTGAAGGACGCCTGGTGAGTGTGGACAATAAGAGGCTAGTTCTCCACCCTCATGGCGAACGGATCTGCTGATTGACACTCTGCATGTGTAACAAACACGCTCGGCGTTCTCTCTGAAAGCCACTTGTCCTCTGATGAAGAGCACTTGGCCTGGAGCCAGCCTTTCATCGCCTGTCACCGATATCACCTGGGTAATGACCTCTTTTGGCCAGTTGCCATGGCAACGGTAATTTATATGGAAATGATGTTGGTCCTGGTGGAGGATGAGGAGGCTGCTGATGTGAGGGAGGGGAGGAGGGGGATACAGCCTGAGTACGGGATAGGAGGGAGGAAATGAGACACATGTTGTTGCTCTTCTGGGTGTTCATGTTTAAATGTGCTGATGCGAGTCGGCCAGCAGGGGACACTGTGGCAGCGTGGGGAGGGTGGGGCTGTGATGACACTCACTCTCATCACATCCTTGAGCAATGAAAGCGCAAGAGAGCTGGTGGCAATGAGGCAGTCGTCTTCTTATCCCAGGCAATTCTGCCGCCCTCCATTTATATAAGTGGGTCACTTGCACATCAGAGAGGTATCTACTCCCCATCTGTTTTGCTCTCGCCGGTCTGGGGAGAAAATGTAATCTTACTCCATTATGTTTACATGTCAGACGAGGGGGGTCAACTCAGCGCTGGGTGAAACGCTGCAGTAATGAGGCCTGCAGTGCAGATGGAAAGCCATCTCGTTTCTTTTTTAGCGCGTCTTTTCAATTCCGCCGTGGTCACATGGAGGCCTCACTCGTGCTGTGTAATCCAAACTAAATGACATCAGTTCGGGGGGGAAGTTTGTCCTTCACTGGGTCTTCTTGGAGTTGGGAGAATTCCCTTGAATTCTCTTGAGGACGATATGAGCTTTTCAAGAACGCTAAACACACACACATGCATGATGTGACATTTGTTTCACAGTAGTGAAATGTCTACATCAGCTATTTTAAAAAAACTAGTTATCTCATGAGCTAAAAGGCTAAATGAAAATTAAGTGGAAATAAAAATGTGGCAAACCAGAGAACAGCTTACACAATAACATAATTGCGTCTGGCTCCCTTTATAAATCACGTTGTAACTGTGGTTGTCAAAATGGATACTGATTTTATGCCAATTACCTGTCAGAGAGCTTCTTAGCGAAGCCGAAGTCGGTCAGGCGGATGTGTCCTTCGCTGTCCAGCAGGATGTTCTCTGGCTTCAGGTCGCGGTAGACAATCTCTTTGGAGTGGAGGTACTCGATGGCGCACACAATCTCAGAAGTGTAGAAGAGGCCAGTGGCGTTGCTGAAGCGCCCGCGGCTTCGCAAGTAGCTGAACAGCTCCCCACCTGGCACGTAGTCCATCAGCATGTAGAGGAAGCGCTCATCGTGGTGAGTCCAGAAACTGAGAAACAAAAGGAAATTGGTAATACATTCTGAATACTAAGTGAGTTCTTCTGTGGTCCACAGTTGTCCTACATGTCCACTAGAGGGTACAAGTGTTAAAGTACTGTGGAAATCATGATGAAACAAGAGACTGTATCAGTCTCAGACTCTTTTTATCCTCCCCCTAGTGTGGTTTGGAGCTATATGTAACAACTATTTCAGCTGGAAGGGCACTTCAGAGGAATAAAAAAACAAGAGAGTACTGTCACTGATGAAGATGGAAGAGGCTCTGGCGTTTTCCATAAGTGCTGGCTGCTGGCCACGAAGACGATTACGGACTCCAACCTACACCACTATTTCGTCTCTAAATGTCCTTTTTTCTTTTTCTGTTTTCGAAACTGATTCCTACCTCAATCTGCGATCACTACAATGACGTCAAAACATGTTAAAAATCAAAAACTGAAATCTCGTTTGCAAAAGTGAAATAAAAATAATAGTTATAATAATAACTAACAGAGTACACAATGAATGTAAGACAAGAATATATGTGTACATGTCTTACTATGGTTGTGTGGACTTCATCTGAAACCACTGACGTTGTGAGGACATTTTAGCCAGTGTCCTCACAAAGATAGCAAGACGGAGGGGGGGTTAACTCAGCATTATTTTAACAAAGCTAACACGCTGTTTAACATTGTTGTGAGATTCTTGGAATAATGTTTCCGTTCTGTCGCTGTTCCAGCAGCTGTCGCCATGTTGGTTCGATTTAATTCACAACAGCAATTTAGAGTGAAAATTCCAACTGCAGTCACTTTCTTTTTCAACATAACACACAACAGAATTTGTATTTGCTTCATTTAATCTAACTGTTTAATTTCATGTAATATCTCAGACTCCACTGGAGCCTAAACCAAAAAGTCTCTCATTACTGTTAATAACTAGGAGTGTAGCCTAACATTTTATTATACTGTGCTGTTGAATACAACTGAACAGCTCACTGCACACTTGCTTTAAAATACGTTTTGTTTTCTTTTTTATATTCATTATATTCTGTTTCATAAATACTGTTTTGAAACCAGGAAGAGCAATACTATTTATTTAATAACTACTATGCCTTTTTAGTAGTGTTCAGAAGTGTCAGCTCATTTTCACAAAGTTACAATTTGCATTTTGGGGGAGGTGTAAAATTGGCGAACGGACTCACAGTCGGATGAGGAAGGGGTGGTTAACCTCTGTCAGCACCTCCTTCTCGTTGTGGACGTGCTGCTCCTGCTTCAGTCGGATCACGTCTGGGATCTTCATCTGCTTCAGGGCGTAGAAGGCCCTGGTCTTCTTGTCCTTGACCAGGAAGACTCGGCCAAATGTTCCAGTGCCTGAGGAAGGAGAGGAGGGATCGGCGGAGGGGATGGATGTGAGATAAATTTATCAGGATCATCAGTATCAGCCAATGTTAAATGCAAACAACGTCTTAGAAAGAATTAATAAGAAACAATAAGTAATGCATAAATAATACACACACATTAATTATTTTCATTATGTTTATCTGTAGATTGTATCTATAAAAGATGAAAATCCATTTAAGGACTAAGGACCAAGTCATTACAGGTTCTGGCCTTAGTGTGCACCAGTCCTTGTCCCTCTATGGTCCATATTGGACTATTTAAAACCTGGTAAGTTGAGAGTATACAGTAATTCATCAAACAAAAACTAGTTTGAGACATTTCAGAAAAAAAAAATCAACATTATGAAGGTTGGGAGAGGATTTTAACAGCCTCTGTTCATATGCAGGAGGTATAGGAGGTGAGACAAAGGACAGCGGACTGGTTTTGGTGCAGTGGGACGGACTGGTGGCAGCAAATGTGGTATCAGACAGGACATGCTCTAGGTTGCTTTTCCTCACAGACGTGGCCTCACATCCAGGTGTAAAGCTTCTCATTTGCATGTAATGAGTGTGTTGAAATATACAAACAAGTTGGTTTAACTTTTCATTTGTGTGTGTATCTATTTCTATCAAAAGGCGACTGTTGAGGAATTTTGCTGATGTTCTTAAATAAAAACTATAACAATAACTCAGTTTCCGGTGGGATAGGGTAGCAAAGAAGTAATGGTTGGAAATCCTGGTTCCTGTAATCCTGGTTCAGGACAGAAAAAAAAACCAAACAAAAAAAACCCCACAACGACTGCCTGAAGACGAGGATTAGCATTTGGCATTTCATTCCTCCGCTGCTGATGAGCAGTGAGGGAGACAATAAACGGCTGATGACAGCGTGTGATATAACAGCCACTCTGAGTCAGATGCTGCAATTTACCTACAACAAACCTTTGTCTCAGGTCCACCGGTGTTTCCACGGCAACACGGAAACAGCAGTACACAGTATCTGTCACAACATCTCATATCTCCAAGGTGTCAAACTTTTTTTTTATGTAAATACATCTATGGCATTTACCTTGTTGCTTCTGAAAATAATCTCTTATAATTACTTTTATCTATTACTTCAAAAAACAACTCCAGTTGCTGTTGTAACCCAGATTATTACACATCTACAGATGTCAGATTATTACACATAAATGCACACATATAATATCTATATCTAGGTCCTGAAAAGAATTGTCCTGAAAAGAATTTATCTGCTGACTAAGTACACCTGACCACAGTAAAATACTAACACAGTTACTGTGTGCCTTACGTTTCACCTTGTTGAGCAAACCCCTTCACTGTATGGCATGAGTGTTTGAACACATACATGAAAGGAAGGAGAAAAAACAAGATTAGCTAGTCTCTTCACATGCTAAGCGATGTTATAAATCACAGGGCTGCTCCTTTTTTTTTGCTATTTCCTGAGCCAAGGCTGTTATCAGAAACCAAGCTCGGAGGGGGGGCAAAGGCAGTCGACAATGAAGCAGAGGCCAAGAAAAGGCCGGATGATTTCAGGGAGTAATGTGCTGTAACTGATATTTACCCCCGTCTGGAAACTGGGTCATCCCTTACTCCTCTTCCACCTGCCATTTCGGAGGCTTAGCAAAAATCAAGTGCGCTGCACGACACTCTTCAAAATTGCATTTTTTATGATTACACATGATGACACAAGCCTAAATCTCAGGTTCTGATGGGGGACTTTAGAACGGTGTCGCCTTGGAGTGACACACCGTAGGTCATATATAGGCGACTGAAGCATGTGAACAGCTGAGCGGCAAATAAATCTAATGGCGCAAGAGAGTTGCCTCATGATTTCAATGACAATTAAACAACAGCGGGCAGATAAAGAGCTTTAGCTTGATTTGTTTTAGGCTGCAAATCCCTCTCATCAGACAAAATGGCTTGGCAAATTGGATTTTTATCCCCCCCCCACCCCTTCAACAGCACAGAATGAACGCCGCTCCCCTGCCGCACCTAAACGACATTAAGCTCAAGCTTTGTTGCCTGAATGTGTACAACTGAGCTACGAGTTGTCCATAAAGCCCCCAAGCATGACATGAGAAATCAAAATATATGTTAAATCTGCCTGCAACTATTTGAATGATGCAATGATGCTTGATATCATTTCCATCACCATCTGGCCCTTTACGATCAGCCTGCACCACTGCTCCACTGATGACTGTCAATACAACAGCACTGCTCTTCATGTAGAAGACCGGAACCTGGATAGATTAGGTTTTTCATGCTGGGAACTGATTTGGTTTTTATGACGATGTCGCCGTGACATCACCGAGTCCATTTAGTCAGAGTGGACAGAGTCGGGCTCGGTAGGACTCCATTAAATCATCTGCGTTTCAAAAAAAACAAAACAAAAACATAATAGCAAACAGATAATAACATTAACACTGAAGTGAAGTCTTGTTGTTATGCTTGTTGTTTTTCCCTGGCACAGATGACTCTTCGTTCATGAGTCATCAAAAGTTCTTCCTGATTAACGTCTTGCATAATCCCGTGACTCAAACTTTTCTTGTGGATCAGTCAAACACCGACGAGCGACTCCCTGAGGGGCAGGTTGGTGCCTGAACCGGGACTAACCCTGGCGTGTGAAGTCCTCTGAGCTAACTGGCCCCAGGCTCCACACCTCTGACTTAAGGAACATGACTTTTAAGGCTGTTTCTGAATAGAACTGATCAACTGCACGCTGAGTTAGAGATTTAAGAACTGAATGAACACTATATGCATGCAGTTTGGATGTACATGCTTCAACTGTCAACTGATGCACCAGGGGGACACTGGATTTGTTCTCTAAGGGACCAAAGGTGTTGCGAGATCTAGATAATGTAGCATTAGCTGTTGCTAGCATGCTGACCTCCTCTGCATCTTTTGGGGGGGAGGGTCCAAAAGATTTTCAAGTAACAGCGTGGCGATATGAACGAAAAAAGACATCTGAATGTGTCCTCAAAGGACTCTCTGGTGTTGCTCTACCACTTTGACTCCTTTTTCAATTCCTCCTGCAAATCCACTGCTGTAAGTTGACAGTATTTCCTCTCATGAATCCATAATGAAAACAGCGTCAAGAGGGTTTGCAACCAGTTTCGTTTGAAAAAAAAAAACAAAAAACAGCTGCTGTATTTTGTATTCGCTGCTCTGAATCCTCTCTGACAACAGCTTATACAAGCTTTACATATCTATTTGTGTTTATTCCTCAGGGAAAACACTTTTTTTGTAAATCCACTTTGAAAATATTATTGTGAAGATGGTGTATGGAGGGTTAACCACGAGAGTAAACCATTAAAATAAAGCACTAGCTTTAATTTGCTTTATTCACTTTGTGGTTTGATTTAGTTTAGAGAAAGTGCTGTTGTTTTGTGTTTGGTTTTGGTATTTTATTATTATTATTTTGTATTTTCTCAATGCAAATCTTCATTTATGATTCAGATAGAGTTAACAAACAAATCAAGATTTGCATGGGGCCTGATGATACAACCAAACTCCTGGAGAGGTTGCCCAGGATGAGAGGCACCGGGTGGAATTTATATGTCCCTGGTACCTGAGTACCAGGGAACTAAATTACTTTAATGATAACTAATACAGTGCAATAACTGTCATATTAATAAGTTGAATCAACATGGTTATTTTAAACAGTTTAACATGAATTAAATATTTTAGCTTGACAAGCAATAATTTAAAAAAATATATGTGAATGATGAATAATGAATAATGTCCACAGTTATTGACACACAAGTGTATGAAATTGTCGTTTGCATCATGTTTGTGCTACACTGTATAAGAATAATTCCAAACAATATGTTTAAAGTCTACAGTCTGGATAAGCAGATAAAGAGTGGATGGTTGGTTTGATATTACATATTTTAGCCTGACGGGGAAAGGAGTATTTAACTTCACTCCTGTGACTGTCCTGGACATTGGGAACTACTTTCTTTGGGGTATGTGTCCATGCTCAAACTCACCGACTGTGGCGACGGTCTCCAGGTCATCTAGACAATATATCCGGTGATTAGGAGACGCCTCTCCAACTGGGCTTTTACTCTCTTTCAAGGAGTTAGCCTCACTGTTGACTCCGACTTTTGCTTTGGAGGACGCCATATCTTACTGCCGGGAGTATCTTGGTTTAGAAATATCAGTTCGTATCGGACATGTCTGGACGGAGACGGTTATCGGTCCATTGTTCTTTGTCCTGCTCTGGCAGCGCACGTCGGCTGGAGACGGAGGACTTGTGACGCTTACCGTAACAAGTTCAGAGAAGTGACAGACAAGAGGACCCGAAGCCACCGACGGGAGTGAGACAAAGAGGCTGGAGACAGGTGCTCTGGCATGTAGCGCTAGCAGCTAGCATTCCAAAGGCAGCTAATGGGAAAAGCACCGCGGCACGAGAGGTATATAATGAAAGGAAGCTCCACGATAAAGCTCTGTTAGTCCGGAGTAAAAGAGAGTTTTAACAGCTAACTAACCACATAAAGCCCGCGGCTTTTCGGTCTCAACTTTACGGACTTTCTCCATTATTCCCTCCGCTACAATAACAGACCTCACCCAGCTGTTCTTCCTCCTGTCCACATCAACCAGGAAGAGATGCAGCATCGATGTCCGAGCAAATTTCAAAATAAAATGTATTAACCAGCATAATTGAGTATGTTCCCAACAAAGTGTTATTGTTCATCCTTCCTGGATGAGCGTGTTCTACTCGAAAATCACATAATTCTGTTCTAAGAAAATAAAATAAAATAAGTGGACTGATAAATTTTCAAATAAAAAATTACAAAGACAGTTTGTGCGAAACTGGCCAACTTCCTGTATTTCCTATCTGACCGCAGGTACCTTGACAAGTCTGGAAGAGCGGGGTTGTTTGTTGACAAATTGCGGCCAATGAAAACCAGGCTGTACCGGGACATTAACCAATCATGTGTAAGGAAGGGCGTGGCTATTAAGACAGGTATGATGAACTCCAAATAAATAAATGTCTTAAATCTTAACAATGAACAAAGATAATCTTATTTAAAATACACTTGGCTCAGAGTTTGTTTAATTTACTTTAACTGGCATCAAAAATGAAAACTCGATAAGTCATTAGATTTTTTCAGTTCTTAAAATTTCTTAAATGCTGTCACTGTTACCCAAATCCCAACGTGAAACTTTCACACTACTTGTTTATTAAAACTATCAAATATGGAAAACATTATCACATGTTATTGTTATTATTATTATTAAACCATTAACCATGAATCTGGATACTTTTAGACATGAGTTTATGTTTAGTGCCACCCTTTATTTCATTATTAGGTTAATCATAGGCTTAAAAGAGAGTGTGTTCATGCTCCCAGAAACAGAAGGTGAACCTAAAGCTCCTCTGAGCCTTGTCATCAGCAGCAAATGGATGGTGCTGTTAAAGATCCAGTGATTGTTCATAACATGAAACAGCACCATCATTTCAAATTTGAAGCCATGTTTCATCATTACTTTATGTTATGATCCAAAGAGGGAAAGCACAAAACCAGAACGTAGATAATGATTTGTTTTGGATTTGAAACCCAGTGGGACTTGGTCTCATCTGACTTGAGACTTGAGAGTGATGCTTGATGAATATAAGTCCAGCATTCCCTCTCTTTTAGCTCTGTTTTTGGTCTCCACCAACTCCTGAGGGAAATATTTAGAGATAAATCTTTATTGTCATTGCACAATCATACTTTGTACAAAAGTACAACGAAATTGAAGTACTGTCCCACATCAG